>NC_069402.1:58128560-58251060 GCF_026875155.1 Cherax quadricarinatus
GAGAGAGGAGTGAGAGAGAGAGGAGAGAGAGAGAAGAGAGAGGTGGAGAGACAGACAGAAGACAGGACAGACAGAAAGGTCAGACAGACAGAGACAGACACAGGAGAGAACAGCGACAGGAGACAGAGAATGAGAGAGAGAAAGAGAGAGAGATTGAGAGAGAGAAAGAGAGAGAGTGCATGAGAAGAAGAGGAGAATGAGAGAGAGGAGAGAGAGAGAGAGGAGGGAGATAGAGGACCCCCCCCCCCCCCCCCCCCGGAGTGAGAGAGCAGAGAGAGAGAAGAGAGAGAGAAATATGTTGTTGAACTAGGTACTGACAACATATCTCACAACAGGAAGGTGGCACATTCACAACACAGTCAGTACTAACATTCACAACACAGTCAGCACTAACATTCACAACACAGTCAGCACTAACATTCACAACACAGTCAGCTACTAACATTCACAACACAGTCAGTACTAACATTCACAACACAGTCAGTGACTAACATTCACAACACAGGTTCAGCACTAACATTTCACAACTCAGTCGTATTAACATTCACAAAACACAGTCAGCCCTAACATTAAACAACACAGTCAGTTTAACATTCACAACCACAGTCAGTACTAAACATTAACATACACAGTCAGTCTAAACATTCAACAATAACACGTCAGTAATATTATTCCATACACAGTCAGCTACTAACATTCACAACACAGTCAGTACTAACATTCACAACACAGTCAGTACTAACATTAACAACACAGTCAGTACTAACATTCACAACACAGTCAGTACTAACATTCACAACACAGTCAGCTCCTAACATTCACAACACAACTAGAAGAGTCAGTACTAACATATCACAACACAGTCTGCACTACATTCACATCACAAGTCAGTACTAAACATTCACAAACAACAGTCAGCACTAACATTCACAACCACAGTCCAGCACTAACATTCACAAACACAGTCAGTACTAACATTTCATATCACAGTCTGCACTAACATTCAACAACACAGTCAGTACTAACATTCACAACACAGTCAGTACTAACATTCACAACACAGTCAGTACTAACATTCACAACACAGTCAGTACTAACATTCACAACACAGTCAGCACTAACATTCACAACACAGTCAGTACTAACATTCACAACACAGTCAGTACTAACATTCACAACACAGTCAGCACTAACATTCACAACACAGTCAGTACTAACATTCACAACACAGTCAGTACTAACATTCACAACACAGTCAGTACTAACATTCACAACACAGTCAGTACTAACATTCACAACACAGTCAGCACTAACATTCACAACACAGTCAGTACTAACATTCACAACACAGTCAGCACTAACATTCACAACACAGTCAGTACTAACATTTCACAATCACAGTCAGTACTAAACATTTCACAACACAGTCAGCATAACATTCACAACACAGTCAGCACTAACCTTCACAACACAGTCAGTAATAACATTACAAACTCAGTCTGTACTAACATTCACAACCAGTCGCACTAACATGTCACAACTCAAGTCAGCACTAACATCACAACACAGTCAGTACTAACATTCACAACACAGTCAGCTACTAACATTCACAACACAGTCAGTACTAACATTCACAACACAGTCAGTACTAACATTTCACAACACATTCATTAGATAACATAAACAACACAGTCAGCACTAACATTCACAACACCAGTCAGCACTAACATTCACATACAGTCAGCTTTTATATTCTCAACACAGTCAGCACTAACATTCACAAAAACAGTCAGCTCTATCCATATCAACACAGTCAGTACTAACATTCACAACACAGTCAGTACTAACATTCACAACACAGTCAGTACTAACATTCACAACACAGTCAGTACTAACATTAACAACACAGTCAGCACTAACATTCACTCACAGTCAGCACTAACATGCACTACACAGTCAGCATTAACATTAAACAACACAGTTCAGCACTAAACATTCACAACACAGTCAGCACTAACATTAACAACACAGTCAGTACTAACATTCACAACACAGTCAGTACTAACATTCACAACACAGTCAGTACTAACATTCACAACACAGTCAGTATAACATTAACATCACAGTCGCACTACTCATTCACACCCACTGTCAGCACTAACATTTACACCACAGTCAGTACTAAATTCACAACACCAGTCAGTACTAACATTCACAAACACAGTCGTACTAAACATTCTCAAACACAGTCAGTACTAACATTAACAACAAAGTGTCAGCACTAAAACATTCACAACACAGTTCTGCACTAACTTCACAACACAGTCAGCATTTACATTCACAACACAGCAGCTCTAAAATTCACAAACACAGTCAGCACTAACATTAACTACCAGTCAGCACTAACATTCACACACAGTCAGCACTAACATTCACAACTCAGGTCAGCACTTAAAACATTCACAACACAGTCAGTACAACATCACAACTCAGTCAGTAATTACAATTCACACACACAAGTCAGTACTAACATTCACAACACAGTCAGCATAACATTCACAAACACAGTCAAGTCAGTACTAACATTTCACTACACAGTCAGTATACCATTCACAACACAGTCAGTACTAACTTTCATCAAACATCAGTCAGTACTAACATTCACAACACAGTCAGCACTAACATTCACAACACAGTCAGCACTAACATTCACAACACAGTCAGCACTAACATTCACAACACAGTCAGTACTAACTATCACAACACTGTCATTTTTACTAACATTCACAACACAGTCAGTTTACTACATCACAAACACTGTCAGCACTAACATTCAAATACACAAGTAGTATCTTACATTCACAACACAGTCATGCACTTACCTTCACAACACAGTACAGCCACTAACATTCACAACACAGTTCAGTACTAACATTCACAACACAGTCAGTACTAACATTCACAACACAGTCAGCACTAACATTCACAACACAGTCAGTACTAACATTCACAACACAGTCAGTACTAACATTCACAACACAGTCAGCACTAACATTCACAACACAGTCAGTACTAACATTCACAACACAGTCAGCACTAACATTCACAACACAGTCAGCACTACACTTCACAAACTCAGTCAGCACTAACATTCACAACACAGTCAGTACATAACTTACAACACAGTCAGTACTAACATAACATCACTGTCGTAATTACATTCACAACGCAGTCAGTACTAACATTCACATCACAGTCAAGTACTACACATTCACAACACAGTCACCACTAACAATTCTCATCACAGTCAGTACTTACATTCACAAACACAGTCAGTATAACATTAATCTCACACAGTCAGTATAACTTTCACAACCACAGTCAGCATAACATTCACAACACAGTCAGTACTGACAATTATTTTCAGCAACACAGTCATTACTATCACAACCATACAAGTCAGTACTACATTCAAACACAGTACCAAGGGCCTAACATTCACAACACAGTCAGTACTAACATTCACAACACAGTCAGTACTAACATTAACAACACAGTCAGTACTAACATTCACAACACAGTCAGCACTAACATTCACAACACAGTCAGTACCTAATCTTTAACAACACAGTCTGTAATAACATTCACAAAACAGTCAGCACTACAGTCACTACACAGTTCCATTATAACATTCACTACACAGTCTGTACTAACATTAAACTACACAGTCAGTACTAACATTCACAACACAGTCAGTACTAACATTAACAACACAGTCAGTACTAACATTCACAACACAGTCAGTACTAACATTAACAACACAGTCAGTACTAACATTCACAACACAGTCAGCACTAACATTCACAAACTGTCGGTTACTAACTTCACAACACAGTCAAGTACTAATTCTCACAACACAGTCAGTACTAACATACAACACAGTCAGTACTAACAGTAACAAACACTGTCAGTACTAACTTCACAACACTGTCAGTACTAACATTCACAACACAGTCAGTACTACATTATACAACCAAGTCTGTACTAACATTCACACCACAGTCCAGTACTAAATTCACAAACTCAGTCAGTTTCCTAACTTTCACAACACAGTCAGTACTTACATTAACAACACAGTCAGTACTAACATTCACATACTCAGCAGTACTACATTCCACAACACCAGTCGGACTAACATTAACAAAAACACAGTCAGACTAACATTTATCAACTCAGTCAGTACTAACATTCACAACTCAGTCAGTTCTTACATTCACAACACAGTCTGTACTAACATTAACAACACAATCTGTACTAACTTTCACAATCACAGTACAGTACTAACATCTCACAACACAGTCCATTACTAACATTCAAAAACAGTAGTATTACTAACATTCACAACCAGTACAGTACTAACTTCTCAACACAGTCCGTACTAACTTCACAAACAACAGTCAGTAATAACATTAACAACCAGTCAGTACTAACATTCACAACACCAGTCTGCACTAAACATTTCACACAACACAGTCTGTACTACATTCACAACACAGTCAGTTACTTAACATTCAAACACAGTCAGTACTAACATTACAACACAGTCAGTACTAACTTCACATCACAGTCAGTACTAACATTCACACACAGTCAGTACTAACAATTCACAACTCAGTCAGTACTAACATTCACCAACTCATCGAGTCTAACATTAACAACACAGTCAGTATCTAACATTAACAAACAACAGTCAGTTCTAAAACATTCACAAACAACTGTCAGCACTAAACATTTCAACACACAGTCTGTACTAACATTCACAACACAGTCAGTTACTAACATTCACAACCACAGTATGATAACTAACATTAACAACACAGTCAGTACTTACTTTAACAACACTGTCAGTACTATCATTCAAAACACAGTCAGCACTAACTTCACAAAACAACAGTCTCAGTACTAACATTCACAACACAGTCTGTCTAAACTTTCACAAACTGCAGTTACTAACTTTAACAATACACAGTCTGTTACTTAACATTAAACTTACACACATGTCAGTACTAACATTCACAACACATTCAGTTACTTACATTCTAACAACCACAGTCTGTACTAACATTTAACAACAATGTCAGTACTAACTTTTTATCAACTCAGTCAAGTACTAACATTTCTCAACAATCAGTCTGTTACTAACATCACAACACAGTCTGCACTAACATTCACAACACAGTCAGCTCTACATTAACAATATTCAGTCAATGCACACTAACATTCACACACAGTCAGCTACTATCTTTCAAACACAGCAGCTCTTATCATTCACTTCTCATGTCTGTACTAACATTCACACACTGTATGTTCTTAAAGTAACTTCTCAGTCAGTAATTTTAACAAAAACAAAAAAAACTTCACAACACAGTCAGCACTAACATTCACAACACAGTCAGTACTAACATTCACAACACAGTCAGTACTAACATTCACAACACAGTCAGTACTAACATTCACAACACAGTCTGACTAACATTACACTCAGTCAGCACTAAACATTCACTAAAACACAGTCAGCACTAACATTCACAACACAGTCAGCACTAACATTCACAACACAGTCAGTACTAACATTCACAACACAGTCAGTACTAACATTCACAACACAGTCAGTAATAAACATTCAACAAACCACAGTCAGCTCTAACATTCTCAACACAGTCAGTACTAACATTTCACAACTCAGTTCAGCACTACATTCACAACACAGTCAGCACTAACATTCACAACACAGTCAGTACTAACATTCACAACACAGTCAGTACTAACATTCACAACACAGTCAGCACTAACATTCACAACACAGTCAGTACTAACATTCACCACAACACATTCAGTACTAACATTCACAACACAGTCAGCACTAACATTCACAACACAGTACTAACATTCACAACACAGTCAGTACTAACATTCACAACACAGTCAGTACTAACATTCACAACACAGTCAGTACTAACATTAACAACACAGTCAGTACTAACATTCACAACACAGTCAGTACTAACATTCACAATCACATGTCAGTAACTAACATTCACAAACTGTCGCCTCTAACTTTACAACACAGTCAGTACTAACTTCACAACACCGTCTTGTACTACCATTAAACAACACAGTCAAGTATAACATTCAAAAACAAGTCAGCAAACACTACATTTCACAATCTCAGTCGTACTAAACATTCACAACACCTGGTCTCTGTACTAACATTAACAACACAGTCAGTACTAACATTCACAACACAGTCAGCACTAACATTCACAACACAGTCAGTACTAACATTCACAACACAGTCAGTACTAACATTTCAAACCAGTCAGTACTAACTTCCACAACAAGTTCAGCACTAACTTTCACAACACAGTCAGTACTACATTAAACAACACAGTCAGTTCTAACATTTCAAAACATCAGTCAGCCTAACATTCACAAACACTAGTCAGTACTAACATTCACAACACAGTCAGTCGAACTAACATTAACAACCACAGTCAGTTCTAACATTTCACAACACAGTCAGGTACTAACATTTTAACAACACAGTCAGTACTACATCACACACAGTCAGTACTATCATTAAACAAACACAGTTCAGTTACTAACATTCACACACAGTCAGCACTATACATTCACAACACAGTCAGTACTAACATTCACAACACAGTCAGTTACTAACATTCACAAACACAGTCAGTTACTAAATTCAAACAATCGCAACGTCAGTTACTCTAACATTAAACAACACAGTCAGTATCACATTCTAAAACAAGTCAGTACTAACATTCAAAACACAGTCAGTACAAAATTTACAACACAGTCAGTACTATCTTTACAACACAGTCAGTACTAACATTAAAACACAGTCAGTACTAACATTCACAACACAGTCAGTACTAACATTAACAACACAGTCAGTACTAACATTCACAACACAGTCAGTACTAACATTCACAACACAGCCTGTACTAACATTAAAAAACACAGTCGTACAACATTAACAACACAGTCAGATACGAAACCATTCACAACAGTCAGTACTAACGTGCAGCAACTCTGTCAGTACTAACATTAACAACACAGTCCGTACTAACTTTTAACACACAGTCAGTTCTAACATCACAACACAGTCAGTACTAACATTCACAACAGTCAGGTCAGTACTAAAGACACACACAGTCAGTACTAACATTCACAACACAGTACAGTACTTAACATTCACAACTCAGTCAGTTCTAACATTAACAACACAGTCAGTACTAAAATGCAAAATCACAGTCTGCCATAAATAACAAGATTGCAGTCCACACCGTCAGTACTTACATTCTCAACACAGTCAGTACTATCATATTCACAACACAGTCAGTACTAAATTCACCAACACCGTCAGTACTAAATTCACAACCACAGTCAGTACTTACATTAACATCACAGTCAGTTCTATATTCACAACACAGTCAAGTAATAACATTCACTACCACAGTCAGTACTACTTTAACAAACACAGTCTCAGTTCTTAACATTGAACATACTACTGTCAGTTACTAACATTCACAACACAGTCAGCACTAAACATTCACAACACAGTCAAGTTACTAACTTTCACAAACACATGTCAGTACTAACATTCACATACAACAGTCAGTACTAACATTAAACAACACAGTCAGTACTAACTGAACAAACACAGTCAGTACTAACATTCACAACCACAGTCAGCACTAACATTCATAACATCAGTCAGTACTAACTTCACATACTCAGTCAGTACTAACATTCACAACACAGTCAGTACTAACATTAACAACACAGTCAGTACTAACATTAACAACACAGTCAGTACTAACATTCACAACACAGTCAGTACTAACATTCTCAACACAGTTCAGTACTCAACATTAATAAACACAGTCAGTACTAACATTAACAACAAAGTCGACCGTACTAACATTCACATCACACAGTCGTACTAAACATTCACAACCTCAGTCAGTACTTACATTCACAACACAGTGTTGTACTAACATTAACAACACAGTCAGTACTAAACAGTAACAAACCAGTACAGTACATTACATTCACAACACAGTCAAGCACTAACATTTTCACAACACAGTCTGACTACTTCTCACTACACTTCAGTCCTAACATTCACAACACTGGTAAGTTACTAAACATTAACAACACAGTCAGTACTAACATTATATACAAGTCAGTACTAATCATTCACAACACAGTCAGTACTAACTTTCCACAACACAGTCAGTACTTAACATTATCAACACACGTCAGTTAACTAAACATTCACAACACGTCTGTACTAACATTCACAACCACATTCTAGTACTAACATTCACAACACAGTCAGTACTAACATTAACAACACAGTCAGTACTAACATTCACAACACAGTCAGCACTAACATTCACAACACAGTCAGTACTAACATTCACAACACAGTCAGTACTAACATTAACAACACAGTCAGTACTAACATTCACAACACAGTCAGTACTAACATTAACATCACAGTCCCAGTATAACATTCACAACACTGTCAGTACTATCATTAACACACAGTCAGTACTAAACATTCACAACACAGTCAGCATAACATACACAACATCACAGTCAGTACTTACATTCACACTAACAGTCAGTACTAACATTTCACACACAGTCAAGTACTAACATTCACACACACAGTCAGTACTAAACATTTCCAAACTACAGCCTGTACTAAATTCACATATCACAGTCAGCACTTAAACATTCACAAACAATCAGTCAGCACTAACATGTCACAACAATGTCAGCACTACTATTCAAACACAGTCAGTACTATACATTCACAACACAGTCTGTAATAACTTCTCAACACAGTCTGTACAAAATTCACACAACACAGTCGGACACCTAACAGTCACAAACACAGTCAGTACTAACATTCACAACACAGTCAGCACTAACATTCCACAAACACTGTCTGCACTATCATTCACAACACAGTCAGTAATAACATTCATCTACACAGTACAGTTCTTATTTCAACAAAACAGTCAGCACTAACATTCAAATCACTCTGTCAGTACTAACATTAACTATAAGTCAGTTACTAACATTCACATAACAGTACAGCACTTAACTTTCACAACAACAGTTCAGTAACTAACATTCACAACCAGTCAGCAGATCTAATTTCAAAACACAGTCGCACTAAACATTCACATCACAGTCTGCACTAACTTTCAAAGCACAGTCAGTACTAACATTTCACAACACAGTCAGTAAACATTAAAGAACACAGTCAGTACTAACATTCACAACACAGTCAGTACTAACATTCACAAACAGTCAGTACAACATTCACAACACTAGTCAGCACCTTAACATTCACAATACACAGTCAGTACTTAACATTCACAACACAGTCAGTTACTGACATAACAACACAGTCGATACTAACATTCTCAACACTTCAGCACTACTTTCACAACAGTCAGTAACTAACATTCACAACACTGTCAGTACTAACATTTAACACCAGTCAGTATCTAACATTCCACAACACAGTCAGCACTATCATTCACAACACAGTCAGTAATCTAACATTCACAACACAGTCAGTTACTAACATTAACAACAACAGTCAGTACTAAACATTACACACAGTCAAGCACTAACATCACACACAGACCCCCCCCCCCCACTCAGTACTACATTAACAACAACTGTCTGTACTAACATTCACAACACAGTCAGCACTAACATTCACAACACAGTCAGTACTAACATTCACAACACAGTCAGTACTAACATTAACAACACAGTCAGTTACTAACATCAAAACTCAGTCTGTACAACATTAACTACATACAGTCAGTATAACATTCACAACACGTCAGTAATAACATTACAACACAGTCAGTACAAACTTTACAACCACAGTCAGCACTAACATTCACAAACACAGTCAGCAGAATACGAACATTCACAACACAGTCTGTACTAACATTCACAAACACAGTCTGTACTAACATTAATAACAGGTCAGTCACTAAAACATTAACAAACACGTCAGTAGCTAACATTCACACACAGTCAAGTACTAACATTCACTACTCAGTCAGTACTGACATTAACTAACAGTCAGTACTAACATTCACACACAGTCAGTACTACATTACTAACAGTCAGTACTATCATTCACAACACAGTCAGTTCTAACTTTAACATCACAGTCAGTACTTAACATTCACAAACAGTCAGTCTAACATTCACAACACAGTCAGTACTACATTTCAACACAGTCAGTACTTACATTAAAAACCTCTGTCAGTATAACATTCACAACACAGTCAGTTCTAACATTATACCAAACACAGTCAGTATAATTTAACATCACAGTCAGTACTAACATTCTCTACACAGTCGTATAACATTCACAAAACGTATGTACTAACATTAACAATCACTGTCAGTACTAACATTCACAAAACAGTCAGTACTAACCATTCACAACACAGTCCAGTACTAACATTCACAACACTGACTGTACTAAATCATTAACATCACAGTCTGTACTAACATTCAAAAAACACAGTCAGCACTAACATTCACAACACAGTCAGTATAATCATTCACAACTCAGTCTGTACTAACATTCACAACACAGTCCAGTCACTAAACATTCACAACACAGTCAGTACTAACATTCACAGCACGTCAGTACTAAAATCACAACACAAGTCAGTACTTACATTCACGCACAGGTCATTACTATCATTCACAAACACAGTCTCAGTTCTAACTTAACAACACAGTCAGATACATAACTTAAAACACTGTCAGTACTACATTCACAACACAGTCAGCACTAACATTCACAACACAGTCAGAGTAACTATCATTCACTCCACAGTCAGTACTAAACATTCACAACACAGTCAGTACTAACATTAACAACACAGTCAGTACTAACATTAACAACACAGTCAGTACTAACATTCACAACACAGTCAGCACTAACATTTCACACACTGTCAGTACTAAAATTCAAACACAGTCAGTATAAACATTACAAACACAGTCAGTATAACATTACAACACAGTCAGTTACTAACATTAACAACAACTGTCAGTATAACATTCACAACACAGTCAGTACTAACATTTCACAACACAGTCAGACTACATTACTACACAGTCAGTACTTACATTATCAACACAGTCAGTACTGACATTCAACAAACACAGTCATACTAACTTCACAACACAGTCAGTATAAACATTCACATACACAGTCAGTTACTAACACATTAACAAACAGTCAGTACTAACATAAAACCAGTCAGTACTAACAATTCACAACAAGTTCAGCACTAAATTCAAACACGTCAGTACTAACATTCACTACACAGTCAAGTTCTAACTTTCACAACACAGTCTGTACTAACATTAACATCACAGTCAGTACTATCATTACACAACTCAAGTCATTTACTTTCATTCACATCACTGTCTAGTACTATCATTCAAACACAGTCAGTACTAACATTAACAAACACGTCAGTACTTAACATTCACCTACACAGTCGTATAACATTACAAACAGTCAGTCTAACATTCACAAACACAGTAAGTCTTCTAACATTAACAACACAGTCAGTTTTACATTCACAACACAGTCAGCACTAACATTTCACACACAGTCAGTACTAAATTCACAAACACAGTCAGTACTAACATTAACACACAGTCATGTACTAAACATTCACACACAGACAGTAGTTTACTAACATTAACAACACAGTTCAGTACTAACATTCACAACACAGTAGTTTAACATTTAACAACACAGTCAGTACTAACATTCACAACACAGTCAGCACTAACATTCACAACACAGTCAGTACTAACATTCACAACACAGTCAGTACTAAACATTCACAACACAGTCTCCAGTGCTACAGATCATTAACAACACAGTCAGTACTAACATTCACAACACAGTCAGTACTAACATTAACAACACAGTCAGTACTAACATTCACAACACAGTCAGTACTAACATTAACAACACAGTCAGTACTAACATTCACAACACAGTCAGTAATACATTAACAACACAGTATAAATTAAAAACAAAAAAAAACAAACACAGTCAGTACTAACATTCACAACACAGTCAGTACTAACATTCACAACACAGTCAGTACTAACATTAACAACACAGTCAGTACTAACATTAACAACACAGTCTTGTACTAACATTTCACAACCACAGTCAGTTCTACACATTAACAACACAGTACTAACATTAACAACACAGTCAGTACTAACATTCACAACACAGTCAGTACTAACATTCACAACACAGTCAGTACTAACATTCACAACACAGTCAGTACTAACCTTAAAAAACACAGCGTAATAACATTCAAACAACACAGTCAGTACTAACATTAAACAAACACAGTCTGTAACTAACATTCACAACACAGTCAAGTACTAACATTACCAAACACAGTCAGTACTAACATTCACAACACAAGTCAGCACTAACATCACAAACAGTCAGTACTAACATTCACAACACGTCAGTTATTCATTAAACAACAACGTCAGTACTAAACTTTCACAAAACACAGTCAGTACTAACTTAACAACACAGTACTAACATTCACAGCACAGTCAGTACTAACATTAAACAACACAGTCAGTACTAACATTCACACACGTCAGTACTAACATTTTCACAAAACACAGCAGTACTAACATTAACAACACAGTACTAACATTCACAACACAGTCAGTACTAACATTCACAACACAGTCAGTACTAACATTCACAACACAGTCAGTATAACATTAACCACACAGTCAGTACAACATTAAAAAACACAGTCAGTACTAACATTCACAACACAGTCAGTACTAACATTAACAACTACAGTACTAACATTAACAAAACAGTCGTACTAACATTAACAACACTGTCAGCCACTAACTTCACAACACAAGTCAGTCCTATATTCACAACACAGTCAGTACTAACATTTACAACACAGTCAGCACTAACATTCACAACACAGTCAGTACTAACATTCACAACACAGTCAGTACTAACATTCACAACACAGTACTAACATTCACAACACTGTATAAACTCAGCATTGATGATCTTGGCAAACTTTAACAACTTCACTTCACAACATGGCCTAAGGAGAGAGTGAAGAGAGAAGAGACAGAGAGAGAGAGAGAGAGAAGAGAAGGGAGATAAGGAGAAGGGACAGAGTGAGAGAGAGAGAGATGAGATGTGGCGAGAGAGAGAGAGAGAGACTAGACAGACAGACAGACAGACAGACAGACTGACAGACAGAGAGAGAGAGAGAGGAGGAAGACAGCAGACAGGAACAGACAGAGAGAGAGAGAGAGAGGAGAGAGAGAGAGAGAGAGGACAGAAGGACAGACAGACAGAGAGAGCGATGAGAGAGAAGAGAGACTGAGGAGGGAGAGCCGAGAGGAGAGAGAGGAGAGAGAGGAGAGAGAGAGAGAGAGTGAGAAGCGTGAGAGAGAGTGAGAGGAGAGAGTGTGAGAAGATGAAGGAGAGGAGAGAGGAGGAGAGAGAGAGAGAGAGAGAGTGAGAACAGACAGACAGGACAGACAGAGAGAGAGAGGAAGAGAGGAGAGACAGACAGACAGGACAGACAGAGTGAGAGAGAGATGAGAGAGGAGAGAGAGAAGACGAGAGAGAGAGAGATGAGAGAGAGAGACAGAAAGACAGACGAGTGCGAGAGAGAGTGAGAGACAGATGAGAGCGAGAGAGAGAGAGAGAGAGGAGACGAGAGAGAGACGACAGTGAGAGCAGAGGAGAGGAGGAGAGGAGAGAGAGAGAGAGAGACTGAGGAGAGAGACGAGAGAGATGAGAGTGAGAGAAGAGAGACAGACAGAGAGAGAAGAGAGAGAGGACAGAGAGCTACAGAGAATGAGCAAAACATGCCCACAAAACACAGACATGCCCACAAAACACAGACATGCCCACAAAACACAGACATGCCCACAAAACACAGACATGCCCACAAAACACAGACATCACCACACAACACAGACATGCCCACACAACACAGACATGCCCACAAAACACAGACATGCCCACACAACACAGGCATGCCCACACAACACAGACATGCCCACACAACACAGACATGCCCACACAACACAGACATGCCCACACAACACAGAGTCACTCTGGTGTGAGTCATAAAGACTGAAGCAACAGTCAGTCTGGTGTGAGTCATAAAGACTGAAGCAACAATCAGTCTGGTGTGAGTCATAAAGACTGAAGCAACAGTCAGTCTGGTGTGAGTCATAAAGACTGAAGCAACAGAGTCACTCTGGTGTGAGTCATAAAGACTGAAGCAACAGAGTCACTCTGGTGTGAGTCATAAAGACTGAAGCAACAGAGTCACTCTGGTGTGAGTCATAAAGACTGAAGCAACAGAGTCACTCTGGTGTGAGTCATAAAGACTGAAGCAACAGAGTCACTCTGGTGTGAGTCATGAAGACTGAAGCAACAGAGTCACTCTGGTGTGAGTCATAAAGACTGAAGCAACAGAGTCACTCTGGTGTGAGTCATGAAGACTGAAGCAACAGAGTCACTCTGGTGTGAGTCATAAAGACTGAAGCAACAGAGTCACTCTGTGTGAGTCATAAAGACTGAAGCAACAGAGTCACTCTGGTGTGAGTCATAAAGACTGAAGCAACAGAGTCACTCTGGTGTGAGTCATAAAGACTGAAGCAACAGAGTCACTCTGGTGTGAGTCATGAAGACTGAAGCAACAGAGTCACTCTGGTGTGAGTCATAAAGACTGAAGCAACAGAGTCACTCTGGTGTGAGTCATAAAGACTGAAGCAACAGAGTCCACTCTGGTGTGAGTCATAAAGACTGAAGCAACAGAGTCACTCTGGTGTGAGTCATAAAGACTGAAGCAACAGAGTCACTCTGGTGTGAGTCATGAAGACTGAAGCAACAGAGTCACTACTGGTGTGAGTCATAAAGACTGAAGCAACAGAGTCACTCTGGTGTGAGTCATAAAGACTGAAGCAACAGAGTCATCTGGTGTGAGTCCATAAAGACTGAAGCCAACAGAGTCACTCTGGTGTGAGTCATAAAGACTGAAGCAACAGAGTCACTCTGGTGTGAGTCATGAAGACTGAAGCAACAGAGTCACTCTGGTGTGAGTCATAAAGACTGAAGCAACAGTCAGTCTGGTGTGAGTCATAAAGACTGAAGCAACAGATACACTCTGGTGTGAGTCATGAAGACTGAAGCAACAGAGCTCACTCTGGTGTGAGTCATAAAGACTGAAGCAACAAGTCAGTCTGGTGTGAGTCCATAAAGACTGAAGCAACAGAGTCACTCTGGTGTGAGTCATAAAGACTGAAGCAACAGAGTCACTCTGGTGTGAGTCATGAAAGACTGAAGCAACAGAGTCACTCTGGTGTGAGTCATAAAGACTGAAGCAACAGTCCAGTCTGGTGTGAGTCATAAAGACTGAAGCAACAGAGTCACTCTGGTGAGTCATAAAGACAGAAGCAACAGTCAGTCTGGTGTGAGTCCATAAAGACTGAAGCAACAGAGTCACTCTGGTGTGAGTCATAAAGACGAAGCAACAGAGTCACTCTGTGTGAGTCATAAAGACTGAAGCAACAGTCAGTCTGGTTGTGAGTCAAAAAGACATGAAGCAACAGAGTCACTCTGGTGTGAGTCCATAAGACTGAAGCAACAGAGTCACTCCTGGTGTGATCATAAAGACTGAAGCAACAGCAGTCTGGGTGAGTCATAAAAGACTGAAGCAACAGAGTCACTCTGGTGTGAGTCATAAAGACTGAAGCAACAGAGTCACTCTGGTGTGAGTCATAAAGACTGAAGCAACAGAGTCACTCTGGTGTGAGTCATAAAGACTGAAGCAACAGTCAGTCTGGTGTGAGTCATAAAGACTGAAGCAACAGAGTCACTCTGGTGTGAGTCATAAAGACTGAAGCAACAGAGTCACTCTGGTGCGAGTCATAAAGACTGAAGCAACAGAGTCACTCTGGTGTGAGTCATAAAGACTGAAGCAACAGAGTCACTCTGGTGTGAGTCATAAAGACTGAGCAACAGAGTCCTCTGGTGCGAGTCATAAAGACGAAGCAACAGAGTCACTCTGGTGCGAGTCATAAAGACTGAAGCAACAGAGTCACTCTGGTGCGAGTCATAAAGACTGAGCAACAGAGTCACTCTGGTGTAGTCATAAAGACTGAAGCAACAGAGTCACTCTGGTGCGAGTCATAAAGACTGAAGCAACAGAGTCACTCTGGTGTGAGTCATAAAGACTGAAGCAACAGAGTCACTCTGGTGTGAGTCATAAAGACTGAAGCAACAGAGTCACTCTGGTGCGAGTCATAAAGACTGAAGCAACAGTCAGTCTACGGGAGACAGACTTCTATGGGAGAAAATCCTCAATTTAAATTTTACTAAGACTATGAGGTAAGAAATGGAAGACATTTTAACTATGGTCAAAAAAGTTGTTATTCAAAAAACAGTTTGTAAGTGAACCAACGAGGGGAAATAACCTGCTTGACATGTTTACGGAAAACAGTGAGACACTGGTTAATAACCTGGAGATTGAAGATTGAGACACTTATGCAGCATATGGGAATGTTTATTCAGGAAACGTTTCGCCACACAGTGGCTTCATCAGTCCAATACAAAGAGGAAGGCGTAAGGAGAGGAGGAGAATGAGGTAATCAGTCCCTCAACCTGGAGCCGATGTGTTCAGTCCATCAATCTTTGTATTGGACTGATGAAGCCACTGTGTGGCGAAACGTTTCCTGAATAAAGATTCCCATATGCTGCATAAGTGTCTCAATCTTCAACTTGTCGGTTTTTCAAACCATTCATCACAACCTGGAGATTACAGTGGAACTTAGCACGAGCGACCATACATCGATTATAGTGAACAGTGAAGGGAAGTGTGTTAGTCAGGGTAACATAGGAAGATTCATTGACTGTTGTTCAGTAGATTTACACAGTAGAGACCATCAGTCACGTCTCAGTTGACGTAGCGAAGAAAATCATCAGTATAGAATACATAAGAACATAAGAACATAAGAAAGGAGGAACACTGCAGCAGGCCTGTTGGCCCATACTAGGCAGGTCCTTTACAATTCATCCCACTAACAAACATTTGACCAACCCAATTTTCAATGCCACCCAAGAAACAAGCTCCGATGTGCAAGTCCCACTCAAATCCAACCCCTCCCACTCATGTACTTATCCAACCTAAATTTGAAACTACCCAAAGTCCCAGCCTCGATAACCCAACTAGGTAGACTGTTCCACTCATCAACTACCCTATTTCCAAACCAATACTTTCATAAGAACTCCAGCCCATGCACCACTGAAAGGTGCACACACTATAGATGATCTTAAATGGATGAACAGATTCAGACATCTTTTAGGGAAGAGTTCTGATCCTATACAACCTCGATACATATTATTTAAGAGGGTTTGATTAGTTTTCGCTTGTAATAAAGAAAAGAATTATGAAGTGAAAATCTTTTTGAGATTTATTAATGCTATCAAACTCATTTAAAAATTATCTAACTTCTTACAAGCGCGATCATATCCTATAAAACCTCGGTACTTATTGCTAAGAGAATCCAACGCCTTTTCACTTAGGATAGATGACAGGATCAACAGGTGAAAGTCTTCTTTAACAGATCAAATCCTCTTAAAATATATCAAACTCCTGATCCTATACAAGTTCGGTACTTATGACTAAGAGGTTTGATCTTCCTTCTCGCTTGTCATAGACGATAGGATATAAGAATTGAAAGGTTTCCGAGCCTCATTAGCGTGCTTAAATTCTCCTGTCAAAGTATCTAACTCCTTATTTATATGACTCCTCATTTATACGATTTCGGAGCTTATTGCTAGGAGGTTTCGATTCCTTCTCTGAGGTAACAATTAACAAGTAAAACACGTGAAAATCTTCCCAAACCTCATTAAGATTATCTAACTTCTCTAAGAAGTGTCTAACCCATTAGAATGCAGGTCTTGATCCTGTACCACCTCGCTGCCTGTTGCTAAGAGAGTCCCACTCCTTATTGTCTGGTAACACTGCCTGCAAACACTTCCACTAACACTGTCAGGTAACACTGACAGGTAACACTGGCAGGTAGCACTGGCGGGTAACACTGTCAGGCAACACTGAAAGGTAACACTGACAGGTAATACTGGCAGGTAGCATTGTCAGGTAAAACTGACAGGTAACACTGATAGGTAGCACTGTCAGGTAACATTGTCAGGTAATTCTGGTAGGTAACACTGTCAGGCAACACTAACAGGTAACACTGTCAGGTAACACTGTCAGGTAATACTGTCAGGTAACATTGTCAGGTAACACTGTCAGGTAACACTGTTAGGTAACATTGTCAGGTAACACTGACAGGTAACATTGTCAGGTAACACTGTCAGGTAACACTGTCAGGTAACACTGTTAGGTAACATTGTCAGGTAACACTGACAGGTAACATTGTCAGGTAACACCATCAGGTAACACTGTCAGGTAACACCAAACAGTACAGTTATCACAGACAGCAGTACAGTTATCACAGACAACAGTACAGTTATCACAGACAACAGTACAGTTATCTCAGACAAGAGTACAGTTATCACAGACAACAGTACAGTTATCACAGACAACAGTATAGTTATCTCAGACAACAGTACAGTTATCACAGACAACAGTACAGTTATCACAGACAACAGTACAGTTATCACAGACAACAATACAGTTATCTCAGACAACAGTACAGTTATCACAGACAACAGTACAGTTATCACAGACAACAGTACAGTTATCACAGACAACAGTACAGTTATCGCAGACAACAGTACAGTTATCACAGACAACAGTACAGTTATCACAGACAACAGTACAGTTATCACAGACAACAGTACAGTTATCACAGACAACAGTACAGTTATCTCAGACAACACTACAGTTATCACAGACAACAGTACAGTTATCTCAGACAACAGTACAGTTATCACAGACAACAGTACAGTTATCACAGACAACAGTACAGTTATCACAGACAACAGTACAGTTATCACAGACAACAGTACAGTTATCACAGACAACAGTACAGTTATCACAGACAACAGTACAGTTATCTCAGACAACAGTACAGTTATCACAGACAACAGTACAGTTATCACAGACAACAGTACAGTTATCACAGAGAACAGTACAGTTATCACAGACAACAGTACAGTTTATCACAGACAACAGTACAGTTATCACAGACAACAGTACAGTTATCACAGACAACAGTACAGTTATCACAGACAACAGTACAGTTATCACAGACAACAGTACAGTTATCACAGACAACAGTACAGTTATCACAGACAACAGTACAGTTATCACAGACAACAGTACAGTTATCACAGACAACAGTACAGTTATCTCAGACAACAGTACAGTTATCTCAGACAACAGTACAGTTATCTCAGACAACAGTACAGTTATCACAGACAACAGTACAGTTATCTCAGACAACAGTACAGTTATCACAGAACCATGGGTTCATCCTGCACTCTGTATCAACCATAGGTTCATCCTGCACTCTGTATCAACCATGGGTTCATCCTGCACTTTGTATCAACCATGGGTTCATCCTGCACTCTGTATCAACCATGGGTTCATCCAGCACCTCTGTGTGGACCATGGGTTCATCCAGCACCTCTGTGTGAACCATGGGTTCATCCTACACTTCTGTGTGAACCATGGGTTCATCCTGCACGTGTGTGTGAACCATGGGTTCATCCTGCACCTCTGTGTGAACCATGGGTTCATCCTGCACCTGTGTGTGAACCATGGGTTCATCCTGCACCTCTGTGTGAACCATGGGTTCATCCTGCACCTGTGTGTGAATCATGGGTTCATCCTACACCTCTGTGTGAATCATGGGTTCATCCTACACTTCTGTGTGAACCATGGGTTCATCGTGCACGTGTGTGTGAACCATGGGTTCATCCTGCACCTCTGTGTGAACCATGGGTTCATCCTGCACCTCTATGTGAACCATGGGGTCATCCTGCACCTCTGTGTGAACCATGGGTTCATCCTGCACCTGTGTGTGAACCATAGGTTCATCCTGCGCCTGTGTGTGAACTAAGGGTTCATCCTGCACCTGTGAGTGAACCATGGGTTCATCCTGCACCTGTGTGTGAACCATGGGTTCATCCTGCACTTCTGTGTGAACCATGGGTTCATCCTGCACCTGTGTGTGAACCATGGGTTCATCCTGCACCTCTGTGTAAACCATGGGTTCATCCTGCACCTGTGTGTGAACCATGGGTTCGTCCTGCACCTCTGTGTGAAACATGGGTTCATTCTGCACCTGTGTGTGAATCATGGGTTCATCCTGCACCTGTCTGTGAACCATGGGTTCATCCTGCACCTCTCTGTGAACCATGGGTTCATCCTACACTTCTGTGTGAACCATGGGTTCATCCTGCACCTCTGTGTGAACCATGGATTCATCCTGCACCTGTGTGTGAACCATGGGTTCATCCTGCACCTGTGTGTGAACCATGGGTTCGTCCTGCACCTCTGTGTGAACCATGGGTTCATCCTGCACCTGTGTGTGAATCATGGGTTCATCCTGCACCTCTGTGTGAACCATGGGTTCATCCTCCACCTCTCTGTGAACCATGGGTTTATCCTGCACCTGTATGTGAGCCATGGGTTCATCCTGCACCTGTGTGTGAACCATGGGTTCATCCTGCACCTGTGTGTGAACCATGGGTTCGTCCTGCACCTGTATGTGAACCATGGGTTCATCCTGCACCTGTGAGTGAACCATGGGTTCATTCTGCACCTCTGTGTGAACCATGGGTTCATCCTGTACCTGTGTGTGAACCATGGGCTCATCCTGTACATCTGTGTGAACCATGGGTTCATCCTGCACCTGTGTGTGAACCATAGGTTCATCCTGCACCTGTCTGTGAACCATGGGTTCATCCTGCACCTCTCTGTGAACCATGGGTTCATCCTGTACCTCTGAGTGAACCATGGGTTCATCCTGCACCTGTGTGTGAACCATGGATTCATCCTGCACCTGTGTGTGAACCATGGGTTCATCCTGCACCTGTGTGTGAACCATGGGTTCATCCTACACTTCTGTGTGAACCATGGGTTCATCCTGCACCTGTGTGTGAACCATGGATTCATCCTGCACCTCTGTGTGAACCATGGGTTCATCCTGCACCTGTGTGTGAACCATGGGTTCGTTCTGCACCTCTGTGTGAACCATGGGTTCATCCTGCACCTGTGTGTGAATCATGGGTTCATCCTGCACCTCTGTGTGAACCATGGGTTCATCCTGCACCTCTCTGTGAGCCATGGGTTCATCCTGCACCTGTATGTGAACCATGGGTTCATCCTGCACCTGTGTGTGAACCATGGGTTCATCCTGCACCTGTGTGTGAGCCATGGGTTCATCCTGCACCTGTGTGTGAACCATGGGTTCATTCTGCACCTGTGTGTGATCCATGGGTTCATCCTGCACCTCTGTGTGAACCATGGGTTCATCCTGCACCTGTGTGTGAACCATGGGTTCATCCTGCACCTGTGTGTGAACCATGGGTTCATCCTTCACCTGTGTGTGAATCATGGGTTCATCCTGCACCTGTGTTTGAACCATGGGTTCATCCTACACCTGTGTGTGAACCATGGGTTCATCCTGCACCTGTGTATGAACCATGGGTTCATCCTGCACCTGTGTGTGAACTATGGGTTCATCCTACACCTGTGTTTGAACCATGGGTTCATCCTGCACCTGTGTGTGAACCATGGGTTCATCCTGCACCTCTGTGTAAACCATGGGTTCATCCTGCACCTGTGTGTGAACCATGGGTTCATCCTACACTTCTGTGTGAACCATGGGTTCATCCTGCACCTCTGTGTGAACCATGGGTTCATCCTGCACCTCTCTGTGAACCATGGGTTCATCCTGCACCTGTATGTGAACCATGGGTTCATCCTGCACCTGTGTGTGAACCATGGGTTCATCCTGCACCTGTGTGTGAACCATGGGTTCATCCTGCACCTGTGTGTGAACCATGGTTCATCCTGCACCTGTGTGTGATCCATGGGTTCATCCTGCACCTCTGTGTGAACCATGGGTTCATCCTGCACCTGTGTGTGAACCATGGGCTCATCCTGCACCTGTGTGTGAACCATGGGTTCATCCTTCACCTGTGTGTGAATCATGGGTTCATCCTGCACCTTGTTTTGAACCATGGGGTTCATCCTACACCTGTGTGTGAACCATGGGTTCATCCTGCACCTGTGTATGAACCATGGGTTCATCCTGCACCTGTGTGTGAACCATGGGTTCATCCTGCACCTGTGTGTGAACCATGGGTTCATCCTGCACCTGTGTGTGAACCATGGGTTCATCCTGCACCTGTGTGTGAACCATGGGTTCATCCTGCACCTGTGTGTGAACCGTGGGTTCGTCCTGCACCTGTGTGCGAACCATGGTTCATCCTGCACCTGTGTGTGAACCATGGGTTTCATCCTGCACCTGTGTGTGAACCATGGGTTCATCCTGCACCTGTCTGTGAACCATGGGTTCATCCTGCACCTCTCTGTGAACCATGGGTTCATCCTGTACCTCTGAGTGAACCATGGGTTCATCCTGCACCTGTGTGTGAACCATGGATTCATCCTGCACCTGTGTGTGAACCATGGGTTCATCCTGCACCTGTGTGTGAACCATGGGTTCATCCTACACTTCTGTGTGAACCATGGGTTCATCCTGCACCTGTGTGTGAACCATGGGTTCATCCTGCACTTCTATGTGAACCATGGGTTCATCCTGCACCTGTGTGTGAACCATGGGTTCATCCTGCACCTCTGTGTAAACCATGGGTTCATCCTGCACCTGTGTGTGAACCATGGGTTCATCCTGCACCTCTGTGTAAACCCTGGGTTCATCCTGCACCTGTGTGTGAACCATGGGTTCATCCTACACTTCTGTGTGAACCATGGGTTCATCCTGCACCTCTGTGTGAAAACCATGGGTTCATCCTGCACCTCTGTGTGTGAACCATGGGTTCATCCTGCACCTGTATGTGAACCATGGGTTCATCCTGCACCTGTGTGTGAACCATGGGTTCATCCTGCACCTGTGTTTGAACCATGGGTTCATCCTGCACCTGTGTGTGAACCATGGGTTCATCCTGCACCTGTGTGTGATCCATGGGTTCATCCTGCACCTGTGTGTGAACCATGGGTTCATCCTGCACCTGTGTGTGAACCATGGGTTCATCCTGCACCTGTGTGTGAACCATGGGTTCATCCTTCATCTGTGTGTGAATCATGGGTTCATCCTGCACCTGTGTTTGAACCATGGGTTCATCCTGCACCTGTGTGTGAACCATGGGTTCATCCTGCACCTGTGTGTGAACCATGGGTTCATCCTGCACCTGTGTGTGAACCATGGGTTCATCCTGCACCTGTGTGTGAACCATGGGTTCGTCCTGCACCTGTGTGTGAACCATGGGTTCATCCTGCACCTGTGTGTGAACCATGGGTTCATCCTGCACCTGTGTATGAACCATGGGTTCATCCTCCACCTGTGTGTGAACCATGGGTTCATCCTTCACCTGTGTGTGAACCATGGGTTCATCCTGCACCTGTGTGTGAACCATGGGTTCATCCTGCACCTGTGTGTGAACCATGGGTTCATCCTTCACCTGTGTGTGAACCATGGGTTCATCCTCCACCTGTGTGTGAACCATGGGTTCATCCTCCACCTGTGTGTGAACCATGGGTTCATCCTGCACCTGTGTGTGAACCATGGGTTCATCCTGCACCTGTGTGTGAACCATGGGTTCATCCTGCACCTGTGTGTGAACCATGGGTTCATCCTTCACCTGTATGTGAACCATGGGTTCATCCTGCACCTGTGTGTGAACCATGGGTTCATCCTGCACCTGTGTGTGAACCATGGGTTCATCCTGCACCTGTGTGTGAACCATGGGTTCATCCTGCACCTGTGTGTGAACCATGGGTTCATCCTGCACGTGTGTGTGAACCATGGGTTCATCCTCCACCTGTGTGTGAACCATGGGTTCATCCTGCACCTTACAACATAGTACTACAATGATTAAAAATCATAACCATAATTTTTTAATGGCGAGGAGAGGTAAGCCAGCGGAAGGCCTCAGCCAGAAGAGCAAAAGCTCCGGCGACGGGTCATCATATGACTAAGACCCGTGTCAGGAAATACTTGTCCTGTTTCCTAACGAATCTTACCTAACCTAACCTAACCTAACCTAACCTAACCTAACCTAATCTTTCCTAAACTAACCTAACCTAATCTAACCACTCTTGGTGAACACAAGGTCCAGCCTCGCTGGTTCGTTACCGCCTCTCTGCCTAGTTGTGTTACTATAGACACGTGATATTTTCCGGTCCTCCACCTGATTCCAGATTTACCCAGTCTGTTGCCTCATGCTTGAGGTGACCCATGATCAGTAGTTGTGCACTGCCCATGATGGTGCTTCTAGCTGCCCCTGTTATCATGTTCATCAGTGCCCATGATGGTGCTTCTAGCTGCCCCTGCTATCATGTTCATCAGTGCCCATGATGGTGCTTCTAGCTGCCCCTGCTATCATGTTCATCAGTGCCCATGATGGTGCTTCTAGCTGCCCCTGCTATCATGTTCATCAGTGCCCATGATGGTGCTTCTAGCTGCCCCTGCTATCATGTTCATCAGTGCCCATGATGTGCTTCTAGCTGCCCCTGCTATCATGTTCATCAGTGCCCATGATGGTGCTTCTAGCTGCCCCTGCTATCATGTTCATCAGTGCCCATGATGGTGCTTCTAGCTGCCCCTGCTATCATGTTCATCATGCCCATGATGGTGCTTCTAGCTGCCCCTGCTATCATGTTCATCAGTGCCCATGATGGTGCTTCTAGCTGCCCCTGCTATCATGTTCATCAGTGCCCATGATGGTGCTTCTAGCTGCCCCTGCTATCATGTTCATCAGTGCCCATGATGGTGCTTCTAGCTGCCCCTGCTATCATGTTCATCAGTGCCCATGATGGTGCTTCTAGCTGCCCCTGCTATCATGTTCATCAGTGCCCATGATGGTGCTTCTAGCTGCCCCTGCTATCATGTTCATCAGTGCCCATGATGGTTCAGCATCGTACCTCGCTGAAATCATCGCCCAGTTCTGAATATTCTTGTTGTTGTGTGTGTGTGTGTGTGTGTGTGTGTGTGTGTGTGTGTGTGTGTGTGTGTGTGTGTGTGTGTGTGTGTACTCACCTATTTATTGTTGCAGGGGTCGATTCACAGCTCCTGACTCACTCTTCACTGGTTGCTACTAGGTTCACTCTCTTCCTGCTCCATGAGCTTTATCGTACCTCTTCTTAAAGCTATGTATGAATCCTGCCTCCTCTATGACTGAAGAAATACTTCCTAACATCACTGTGACTCATCTGAGTCTTCAGCTTCCATTTGTGATATATGTGTGTGTGTGAGTGTGTGTGTGTGTGTGTGTGTGTGTGTGTGTGTGTGTGTGTGTGTGTGTGTGTGTGTGTGTGTGTGTGTGTGTGTGTGTGTGTTGCCTGAGGAAGCTCTGGACGTGTTACTGGTAACAGAGTGCAGTGGGTAACACCCGCCCACCTGCCCACCCTAAAGCCCATCCACCCACCCTCCTGCCCAACCACCCACCTTCCTGCCCACCCACCTACCCACCCATAACCCACTCACCTGCCCACTCTCCTGCCCACCCACCTGCCCACCTAACTGCTTGAAGATCACCTGACTGCATGACCACCAACCCCAAAACAACATGTCTTTCTTACCCACTGGTGGGTCCTAGTGCCCTCTACCCACTTGGGTGGGTCCCAGCACCCTCTACCCACTCTGGTGGATCCCAGCACCCTCTACCCACTCTGGTGGGTCTCAGCACCCTCTACCCACTCTGGTGGGTCCCAGCACCCTCTACCCACTTGGGTGGGTCCCAGCACCCTCTACCCACTCTGGTGGATCCCAGCACCCTCTACCCACTCTGGTGGGTCCCAGCACCCTCTACCCACTCTGGTAGGTCCCAGCACCCTCTACCCACTCTGGTGGATCCCAGCACCCTCTACCCACTCTGGTGGGTCCCAGCACCCTCTACCCACTCTGGTGGGTCCCAGCACCCTCTACCCACTTGGGTGGGTCCCAGCACCCTCTACCCACTTGGGTGGGTCCCAGCACCCTCCCCCCAACAAACACAGAATACAACCTCGTTCATATTTGCTAATATACAGGGCCTTAAGCCATCCACCAACAACAAAATACCTTTTATCAGTGGACTTCTAGAGGAGTCTAATGCAATGTTTGCAGCCTTCACAGAGACTCACACAAAAGATCACTTTGACAGTGAAATATGGATAAGTGGTTACAACCTTTTCAGATGCGACAGAAAAAACAGGCAACAAGGGGGGGTTGGCCTGTATGTCAAAGAGTCCCTTATCTGCACGGAGCTGCTGAACACCACAAATGAGGTAGTTGAAGTTCTATCAATAAAGATCGAGAACCAAAATCTAGTCATTGTGGTTGTATACAAGCCACCAGATGCAACCTCACAACAGTTCAAGGAACAGCTACTGAAAATTGATTACTGTTTGGAAAACCTTCCAGCTCCATCCCCAAACATCTTACTGCTTGGTGATTTCAACCTAAGGCATACAAAATGGAAGAATGTAGCAAATAATGTTATAGCTGAAACAATCCCCGGAGGTAGCGCAGATGAAAGGTCACACACACATGAGCTACTAAGTCTCTGCGAAAAACACACCTTAAGCCAGCAGATAGTGGAGCCAACAAGACTAGAAAACACACTTGACCTTATCTTCACAAATAATGAGGACCTGATAAGAGACATAAGAATATCAAAAACAACTAATTCCGATCACAACCTAATCGAAGTCCAGACGTACATGCATAGGGGTCCTGATCAGCAGAATGCATGTACCTGTGAAGGTGTCTTCACAAAATACAACTTCAACAACAAGAACATCAACTGGACCAGGTAAACCATGTCCTAAACGAAACATGTTGGGAAGATGTCTTAAATGACATGGATCCAAACCAGTGCCTTGAAAGGATCAACTTCCTGGTAGCCGAAGCATGTTCTAGGCATATTCCCCTAAGAAAGAAGAAGAGCAGGAGTAAACTGGAGAGAAAAAGACGCTCACTCTACAGAAGACGACGAAGAGTCACTGAGCTCCTCAGGAGTGCTAGAACATCTGATACACGAAAGGAGGCGCTGACCAGGGAAGTGGAAACTATCGAACTTAAGCTAAATGACTCTTACAGGAACCAGGAGAGGCAGGAGGAGCTTAAAGCTATTAGTGAAATTGAAAGAAATTCAAAATATTTCATTTCATATGCCAAAAACAAGGCAAATACCACATCTAGTATCGGGCCCTTACTCAGACAGGATGGGACTTACACAGATGACAACAAGGAAATGAGTGAAATATTGAAATCCCAGTACGACTCTGGTTTAGTGAACCACTAATCGTCTGAGGATCGACGACCCCAAATGATTTCTTCATGAATGAGCCTCAAAACTCCATAAATGTATGCCAGATTTCCGACATTACCCTAACTCCGATAGATTTCGAAAAAGCCATTGACAACATGCCTATGCACTCAGCCCCGGGCCCAGACTAGTGGAACTCTGTTTTCATTAAGAACTGCAAGAAACCCCTCTCGCGTGCCCTAAGTACACTATCGAGGAGGAGTTTGGACATGGGTGAAATTCCACAGTCACTTAAAACAACGGATATAGCCCCACTCCATAAAGGTGGCAGCAAATCATTAGCTAAGAACTATAGACCAATAGCTCTGACGTCCCACATCATAAAAATCTTTGAAAGAGTGCTAAGAAGCAGGATTGCAAATCACCTGGATTCCCAAAATCTGCACAATCCAGGGCAACATGGGTTCAAGGCAGGTCGCTCCTGCCTCTCATAACTACTGGATCACTATGACATGGCCTTGGATGCACTGGAAGAAAATCAGAATGCAGATGTAATATACACAGACTTTGCAAAAGCATTTGACAAATGCGATCATGGCGTAATAGCCCATAAAATACGTGCTAAAGGAATAACTGGGAAAGTGGGGAGATGGATCTTCAACTTCCTAACAAATCGAACACAAAGAGTAGTGGTCAACAGAGTTAAATCGGAGGCTGCCATAGTGAAGAGCTCTGTTCCACAAGGCACAGTACTCGCCCCCATCTTATTCCTTATCCTCATATCAGACATAGACAGAGATATACACCACAGCACCGTATCATCCTTTGCGGATGATACTAGGATCTGCATGAGGCTGTCATCTGCTGAGGACGCGGTTAACCTCCAAGAAGATATAAACAAAGTTTTCCAATGGGCAACGGTAAACAATATGATGTTCAATGAGGACAAATTCCAACTACTCCGTTATGGAAAACTGGAGGAGATAATAACTAGAACAGAGTATACTACTGACTCCGGCCATACAATAGAGCGGAAAACTAATGTAAGGGACCTGGGAGTAGTAATATCTGAGGATCTCACTTTCAAGGATCACAACAGTGCCACGATCGCACGTGCAAAGAAAATGATAGGATGGATAATGAGAAATTTCAAAACGAGAGATGCCAGGCCCATGATGATCCTTTTCAAATCACTTGTTCTCTCTAGGCTGGAATACTGCTGTACATTAACATCTCCATTCAAAGCAGGTGAAATCGCAGATCTAGAGAGTGTACAGAGATCCTTTACTGCACGTATAAGTTCTGTCAAGCACCTTAATTACTGGGAACGCTTGGAAGCACTTGGCTTGTACTCGTTGGAACGCAGGAGGGAGAGATATATCATAATCTACACTTGGAAAATCTTGGAAGGAATGGTCCTAAATCTGCACACAGAAATCACTCCCTACGAAAGTAAAAGACTGGGCAGGCGATGCAAAATGCCCCCAATAAAAAGTAGGGGCGCCATTGGTACACTAAGGGAAAACACCATAAGTGTCCGGGGCCCAAAACTGTTTAACAGCCTCCCATCAAGCATTAGGGGAATTGCCAATAAACCCCTGGCTGCCTTCAAGAGAGAGCTGGACAGATACCTAAAGTCAGTGCCGGATCAGCCGGGCTGTAGCTCGTACGTTGGACTGCGTGCGGCCAGCAGTAACAGCCTAGTTGATCAGGCCCTGATCCATCGGGAGGCCTGGTCATGGACCGGGCCGCGGGGGCGTTGATCCCCGGAATAACCTCCAGGTAACCTCCAGGTAACCCACTCTGGTGGATCCCAGCACCCTCTACCCACTCTGGTGGGTCCCAGCACCCTCTACCCATTCTGGTGGGTCCCAGCACCCACTACCCACTCTGGTGGGTCCCAGCACCCTCTACCCACTCGGGTGGATCCCAGCACTCTCTACCCACTCTGGTGGGTCCCAGCACCCTCTACCCACTCTGGTGGGTCCCAGCACCCTCTACCCACTCTGGTGGGTCCCAGCACCCTCTACCCACTCTGGTGGATCCCAGCACCCTCTACCCACTCTGGTGGATCCCAGCACCCTCTACCCACTCTGGTGGGTCCCAGCACCCTCTACCCACTCTGGTGGGTCCCAGCACCCACTACCCACTCTGGTGGGTCCCAGCACCCTCTACCCACTCGGGTGGATCCCAGCACTCTCTACCCACTCTGGTGGGTCCCAGCACCCACTACCCACTCTGGTGGGTCTCAGCACCCTCTACCCACTCTGGTGGGTCCCAGCACCCTCTACCCACTCTGGTGGGTCCCAGCACCCTCTACCCACTCTGGTGGGTCCCAGCACCCTCCACCCACTCTGGTGGCTCCCAGCACCCTCTCTACCCACTCTGGTGGGTCCCAGCACCCTCTCTACCCACTCTGGTGGGTCCTAGCATCCTCTACCCACTCTGGTGGGTCCCAGCACCCTCTACCCACTCTGGTGGGTCCCAGCACCCTCTCTACCCACTCTGGTGGGTCCCAGCACCCTCTCTACCCACTCTGGTGGGTCCCAGCACCCTCTCTTAAACCCACTCTGGTGGGTCCCAGCACCCTCTCTACCCACTCTGGTGGGTCCCAGCACCCTCTCTACCCACTCTGGTGGCTCCCAGCACCCTCTCTACCCACTCTGGTGGGTCCCAGCACCCTCTCTACCCACTCTGGTGGGTCCTAGCATCCTCTACCCACTCTGGTGGGTCCCAGCACCCTCTACCCACTCTGGTGGGTCCCAGCACCCTCTCTACCCACTCTGGTGGGTCCCAGCACCCTCTCTACCCACTCTGGTGGGTCCCAGCACCCTCTCTACCCACTCTGGTGGGTCCTAGCATCCTCTACCCACTCTGGTGGGTCCCAGCACCCTCTACCCACTCTGGTGGGTCCCAGCACCCTCTACCCACTCTGGTGGGTCCCAGCACCCTCTCTACCCACTCTGGTGGGTCCCAGCACCCTCTCTACCCACTCTGGTGGGTCCCAGCACCCTCTCTACCCACTCTGGTAGGTCAGAGCGTTGGCCAACATGGCCGTGGGCTCTATGATATTATTACTACTGCTACACGCACTGTTTCTTCTCTCTCTCTCTCTCTCTCTCTCTCTCTCTCTCTCTCTCTCTCTCTCTTCTCTCTCTCTCTCTCTCTCTCTCTCTCTCTCTGAGGTTCCACAGGTCACCTGAGGTGCCACAGGTCACCTGATGTTCCATAGGTCATCTGAGGTCCCACGGGTCACCTGATGTTTCACAGGTCACCTGATGTCCCACAGGTCACTTGACCAGTGTATGTGTCAGCAGTTGTACTCACTCAGTTGAGTTTACAAGGTTCGAGACACTGGTTCCTCGCCTCACCAGCTGTGTCGATCACTTGTGTTTGACCAGCTGTCTTTAGCCAACTGCAAAGACCATCTATTATTTTCTTGATGGGTAGAGCTAAGGAACCCGTGTACCTATCAGGTGAAGCTAGGTACCCGAACTCCTAGTAGGTGTCGTGAGCTGTCGTCTCCACTTCCTGATCCTCATGTCAGACATAGAGATGTAAGCCACAACACTGTATCTTTTCTGAAGACTCCAGAATCTGCATGACAGTGTCGTGCATCGAGGTCACCGCAAGTCTCCAACCGGACATTAACAAAATCTTCAAATGGGTCTCAGAAAATAATATAAAGTTTATATAGGGCAAATTTCAATAATTCCACTGCGGAAAACTCGAGGAAATAAAAACTGGCTCGGAGTGTAAAACAAATTCCAATCACGCAATAGAGCGAAAAACTAATGTGAAAGACCTGGGAGTGATAATGTTAGTGAATCTCGCTTTCAAAGATCACAACAATGTATATACCACATCTACTGAGAAAGTGATATAATGGATAACGAGAACCTTCAAAAACAAGGATGCCAAGCTCATGATTCTCTTCAAATTACTTGTTCTCTCTAGACTGGAATACTACTGTACACTAACGGACCCTTTCAAGAGAGGCGAAATTGCAGACCTGGAGAATATACGGAGAACCTTCACGGCACATATACGCGCGATAAAGCACCTAAATTACTAGGAACGATTGAAATACCTTGAATTGTACTCCCTGAAACCCAGGCGAGGAAGGTACATGATAATATACACTTGGAAAATCCTAGAGGAACTAGTCCAAAATCTGCTCATGAAAATCACTCCCTACCAAAGTAAAAGACTGCAGAAGATACACATCCCCCGTGAAGAGCAGGGGCGGCGTGAGTACACTTAGAGACAACACAGTAAGTGTCAGGAGCCCAAGACTGTTCAACTGCCTCCCAGCATACATAAGAGGCATTACCAATAGCCCCCAGCTGTCTTCAAGAAGGAACTGGACAGGCATTAAAGTCAATACCTGACCAGCCGGGCTGAGTTCGTACGTTAGTTTACGTGCGGCCAGCAATTGATCAGGCACTGATCCACTATGAGGCCCTCGTAATGGACGGGGCCCCGGGGGCGTTGACCCTCGATACCCCGTCCAGGTGACTCCAGGTGACTCCAGGTGACTCCAGGTGACTCCAGGTGACTCCAGGTGACTCCAGGTGACTCCAGGTAGGTAGATCACACAATCATCACTCAGGTTACATCAACCTACCTGTAAGAACAAGAGATTTCGAAATAATCACATGGAATTACTATGTGTACATGTACAGGTAAAGTAATCAGGTGTAAATAAACTTGGTGTAAATAAAATATCGCTGCTGACAAACTTACAAATAATGTGAGGAAAAAATTATAGTTTAGAAGATGAGAGAGAAGTCTTATTCCGTCTCTCACAGTGTCAACATTATCCAAGAGTGGACGATGTTAGGGGCACTGATCTGTCAGCCTTGTACCAGGGGATTTTTGACAGCCCAGTACTGGGCAAAACCCTGTATAAGCCGAGAGACCAGTAGTTTAACCAGAAAACCATTACCCGAAACAGTCGTTCAACCGTGTTACACGGGACCGACGGGTTACCCGAAAACAGTACAGTTACCCGCCCCAACAGTACGTTTCCGGAAAAGTAAGTTTCTGAAAAAGTACCAGTTTCCGAAAACATTAAAGGTTACACGAAAACGTTTACAGTTTCACGGAAAAAAGTACAGTTAAACCGAAACCGTTACCAGCCCCAACTACAGTTATCCAGGAACATGTTATCCCAGCAAAACAGGTTTCCAACAAAATTTAACCAGTTTATCACAGACCGGGTAATTTAAGCACCCCTACCAGTTTTACCACAGCAAAGACAGTTATCCGCCCCTTTAACGGGGTTATCCCCACAGTAATATTAAAAGCAACAGTACAGTTTCTCCCACCGTACGGGTTAACCGACCGTACGGGTTCCAAAAAACCGTAACAGTTACCAAAAACCCCGTACAGTTATCACGAACCGGGTTATCCTGACCGTTCTAACCAGGTTCTCCCATTTTTAACCAGGGTTACCTGCACTTTTTTAAAACCATGGGTTCACCTGCACTCTTTAACCATGGTTTCATCCGCACCCCTTTGTGGACCGGGGTTCTCCGCACCTTTTGGGGAAACCAGGGGTTATCCTCATTCGTGTAAAACCATGGGTTCATCCTGCACGGGTTGAACCATGGGTTCACTCCCTTGTGTGAACCCAGGGTTCATCTACCTGTGTTAAACCCCTGGTTCATCCTACCTTGTGTAAACCAGGGGTTCATCCTGCACCTGTTTTAAACAGGGGTTTTCACCCTCACCTTGTGTGAACAGGGGGTTCTCCTCACTTTGTGTGAACCAGGGTTCATCGGACTGTGTTTTAACCGGGGTTTCATCCTGCACCTTTTGTGAACCCAGGGTTACCCTGCACCCTTGTAAACCAGGGGGTCACCTGCACCTTTGTGAACCATGGGTTCACCGCACCTGGTTAAACCCATGGTTCCCTGCCCTGTGGTAAAAAGGGTTCACCCTGCACCGGGGTTGAACCAGGGGGTTCTTCCTGCACCTTGTGGAACCAGGGGTTCACCCGCACTTTTGTGAACCAGGGTTCCCCTGCACCTGTTGTAAACCCATGGGTTCATCCTCACCTTGGTAAACCGGGGTTCATCCTGCACCTGTGTGTAAACCGGGGTTCTCTGCACCTCTTGTAAAAGGGGGTTCATCTGCACCTGTGTGTGAACAGGGGTTTCATCCTCCCTGTTTTGAACCAGGTTCACCCTGCACCTTTTGAACCATGGGTTCACCTCACTTCTGTGTGACCATGGTTCATCCTGCCCTTGGTGAACCAGGGTTTTAAAACCTCCCCTTTGTTAAACCCATGGGTTCACCCTCCCTTGTGTAAACCCAGGTTCTCCTCCCTTTGTTGAACCAGGGGTTATCCTGCCCTTGTGGAACATGGTTCATCCGCCTGTGTAACCAGGTTTTCATCCTCCACCCTCTGTGAACCAGGGGTTTATCCGCCCTTTGTGGCCATGGGTTCATCCTCCCACCTTGTGTAAACCCAGGGTTCACCTCCCCTGTGGGGAAACCTGGTTCTCCGCACCTTTGTAACCGGGTTCATCCTGCACCTGGGTTGTAAACCCATGGGTTCTTTCGCCCCTTGTGTGAACCCAGGGGTTCTTTACTGTGTGGAACGGGGGTTCACCGACCGTGTAAACCAGGGTTCATCCTCCCCTGTGGTGAACCTAGGTTCATCCTGCACCTTTTGTGAACCAGGGGTTCATCCTCCCTTGTGAACCCGGGGGTTCCCCTGACCTTGGTGAACCAGGTTCATCCTGCACCTGTGTGTGAACCAGGGTTATCCTGCACCTGTTGTGAACCATGGGTTCATCCTCACCGTGTGTAAAACCAGGGGTTTCACCTCACTTCTGTTAACGGGTTCATCCTGCCCCTGTGGGGTGAACCAGGGTTTTCTCCGCACCTTGTGTAACCAGGGGTTTTCATCCTCACCTGTGTGTAACCAGGGTTCTTCTGCTCGGGACCATGGGTTCATCCTCCCGTGTGTGAACATGGGTTCACCCTGCCCCTTGTTGAACCGGGGTTCACCCTCACCTTGTCCAGGGGTTCACCTGCACCTGATGTGAACCAGGGGTTTTCATCCTGCCCCCTGGTGTGAACCGGGGTTCTCCTGCCCGTGGTGACCATGGGTTCATCCTGCCCTGTGTGGAACCAGGGGTTCACTGCACCTGGTGTGACCAGGGGTTTCTCCTGCACCTTTTGTGAACCCATGGGTTCTCCTGCACCTGTGTGTGAACCAGGTTCATCCTGCCCGTGTGTAAACCCGGGGTTCACCCTTCACCTGTGTGTGATCATGGGTTCATCCTCACCTTTTTTTGGAAAAAGGGGTTCATCCCCCTGTTGGGGGAACCATGGGTTCACCTCACCGGTTTAAACCAGGGGTTCATCCCACCTTGTGGACAAGGTTCACCTCCCCTTTGTTTGAACCAGGGTTCACCTGCACCTGTGTGTGAACCAGGGGTTCATCCTCACCCTGTGTTTTAAAAAACCGGGGGTTTCATCCTGACCGTGGTAACCAGGGTTCACCTACTTTCTGTGTAACCCAGGGGGTTCACCCTGACCTCTGTTTTTGAACCAGGGGTTCTCCTGCACTCTTTAAACCCATGGGTTACCCACCTGTTGAACCTGGGTTCACCCTGCACCTTTTGTAAACCCAGGGGTTCTCCGCCCCTGGTTAAACCCCAGGGGTTCTCCTGCACCTTGTTGAACCAGGGTTCACCGCACCTGTGTGTGACCATGGTTCATCCTGCACCCTGGGGAAACAGGGGTTCCCCTGCCCCCTTGTGTAAACCAGGGGTTCCCCGCACCTTGTGTGAACCATGGTTATCCCCCTGTTGGAACATGGTTCACCTGCCCCTTTGGTTTTTAACCGGGGGTTCATCCTCCTGTTTGAACCAGGGTTTTCATCCGCACCGTGTTAAACCAGGGGTTTCATCCTCCCTGTGTGTGAACCAGGGTTTTACCCTTCACCTGGTGTGAACCAGGGTTATTCCTGCACCTGTTGTGAACCAGGGGTTCCCCTCACTGTGTGGAACCCGGTTCATTCACCTTGTTGAACCGGGGTTTTCCCTGCACCTGGGGTGAACCAGGTTTCTCCGCCCCTGGGAACCAGGGTTCACCCTGCCCCTGGGGTAAACCAGGGGTTCCCCCTGCCCCTGTTTGTGAACCCTGGGTTCATCCCTCCCCCTCTTGGAACCAGGGTTTTAAATCCTGACCTCGGGTGAACCAGGGGTTCATCCTGCACCTGTGTGTAACCCATGGTTCATCCTCACCTTTGTGTGACCTGGGTTCACCTGCACCTGGTTGAACCGGGGGTTCACCTCACCGTGTGAACCGGGTTCATCTGCCCTGTGTGTAACCCAGGGGTTCATCCTCACCTAGTGAACGGGGGTTCTCCTCCCCGTGTGTAAACAGGGGTTCACCGCACCTCGGAAACCATGGGTTCATCCTCACCTGTTGGAACCAGGGGTTCACCTGCACCTTGTGTAACCCTGGGTTCCCCTCCCGGGTTTTTAAACCATGGGTTCATCCTACACCTTGTGTAAACCATGGGTTCATCCTCACCTCGTGTAAAACCAGGGTTCATCCTGCACCTCGGGTGTGAACCAAAGGTTCATCCTGCACCTTTGTAAACCCAGGGTTCATCCTACCTGGTGTAAACCATGGGTTCACCCGCACCTTTTTTGAACCATGGGTTCATCCTGCCCCCTTTGTGTAAACCATGGGTTCCCTGCACTTGTGTGACCGGGGTTTCATCCTGCACCTTGTGGAACCTGGGTTCATCCTGCACCTGTGTGTAAACCAGGGTTTTCCCCACCTTTGCACCTGTGTGTGAACCAGGGGTTTCATCCTTTCACGTGTTAACAGGGGTTCTCCTCCCTGTGTTTTGAACCAGGGTTTCATCCCCCCTGTGTTGAACCATGGTTCACCCTCACCTTGTGTGAACCGGGGTTCTCCTGCACCTGTGTTGAACCAGGGTTCATCCTGCCCCTTGGGGGAAAAAAGGGGTTTCCTACCTGGTGGAACCATGGGTTCACCTGCACCTGTGTGTGAACCATGGGTCACCTGCACCTTGTTAAACCCATGGTTCTCCCCCCCTGTTTTAAACCATGGGTTCTTTTTCACCTGTGTGTGAACCCATGTTCTCCTGCACCTGGGTGTAAACCTGGGTTCTTTCCTGCACCGTGTGTGAACCAGGGGTTAAAACCTTTCCCCTGGGTAACCAGGGTTCACCCCTCACCTTTTGTGAACCTGGTTCATCCTCCACCTGTGTTAACCCATGGTTTCATCCTCCCCTGTGGTAAACCAGGGTCATCTGCACCTGGTGTAACCCCTGGGTTATCCTCACCTTTTGGGGAACCAGGGGTTTCATCCTCACCGTTGTAAACCCATGGGTTCATCTCACCGGGTTGTAAACCAGGGTTTCTTCCTGCACCTGTGTGTGAACCATTTTTTCATCCTGCACCTTTGTGTGAACCTGGGTTCACCCTGCCCTGTTGTTAACCCATGGGTTCACCCACGGTTTTGGAACCAGGGGTTATCCCACCGGGTGTTAACCAGGGTTCATCCTGCACCTTACAACTAGACACAATGATTAAAAATCATAACCATAATTTTTAATGGGGAGGAGGGAAGCCCGCGGGAAGGGCCTCGCCCAAAAACAAAAGCTCCGGCCCGGGTCATCATATACAAGACCCCCTGTCAGAAATACTTTTCCTGTTTCTAAAATCTTACCTAACCAACCAAAATAACCTAACCAAAATAAACCCAATCTTTCCAACTAACCTAACCTAACTAACCACTCTTGGTAACACAAGGGCCGCCCCCGTGGTTCTTACCCCTCTCCTGCCCAGTTTGTTACATAGAACGTGAAATTTTTTCCGGGCCTCCACCGATTCCGATTTTTCCCAGTCGTTGCCCATGCTTTAGGTGACCCATGACAGTATTTTTTTCACTGCCCTATGGTGCTTTTAGCTCCCCCTTTTTCATGTTCATCATGCCCCTGATGGGCTTTACTGCCCCTGCTATCATGCTCATGCCCCTATGGTGCTTCTAGCTGCCCCTGCTATCATGTTCATCAGGGCCCTGAGGTGCTTCTAGTGCCCCCCGCATCATTTCATCAGTGCCCCTGGGGGTGTTTCCCAGCTGCCCCCGCATCTGTTCATCGTGCCCATGATGGGGCTTTTAGTGCCCCTCTATCATGTTCATCATCCCAGTGGGGCTTTTAGCTGCCCTGCTATCAGTTCATAAATCCCATGAGGTTTCTAGCTGCCCCTGCTATCAGTTCATCAGTGCCCTGATGGGCTTTTAGCTGCCCCTCTATTGTTTATCATGCCCTGATTTGGGGTTTTAGCCCCCCGCCTGAAATCCAAAGGGGCCATCCCTGTATCTTTTTGTGGTGGGTGTTTACTCCCCTTTATGTTCATCCCCCCCTGAATTCTTACTGCCCCCGTTCATTTTCCTGCCCTGTGTCTTTGCTGCCCCTGCTAAATTTTTCCTGCCCATGATGGAGATCGTTCCTCCCCCGAAAAAATCGATTTGAAAATTTTTGTTTTTGTGTGGTGGTGTGGTGTGGGTGTGTGTTGGGTGTGTGTGTGGTGTGTGTGTTTTTGTGTGTTTATCCCTTTAAATTTGTTGCAGGGGTCGTTCACGCCCTACCACTCCACTGGACAACACCCCTTTTTCCCCCGCCCTAGCTTTTTCTACCCCTTTAAAGCATGATAACCTGCCCCCTAGGAAGAAAAACCCTCTCATGACCACGGCCACCAAAAAATTTTTTTTAATTTTTTGGGTTTTTGTTGGGGTTTTTTGGGTTTTTTTTGTGGTTGTTGGGTTGGGTTTGTTTTGTGCCAGACCCCTCTTTTCTTTCTTGGTGGTAACCCCCGCACCCCCCCCTGGGATCCCCCCCCACCCTCCCCACCCCCCACCTTTTCCTGCCCACCCCCCCACCCACCCTAACCACACCCCCCCCCACTCTCCGCCCACCCCCCTGCCCCACCCTAACTCTTTTCCCGACTCTACCCCACCCAAACCCCAAAACCTGTTTTCTTACCCATGGTTCTAATGCCCCCCTAAACCCCCTTGGGGGGGTCCCACACCCTCTACCCCCCCCTGGTGGGGTTTCCCCGCACCCTCACCCCACTCGGTGGGTCCCAAACCCTCTACCCACTCGGTGGGGCCCAGCACCCCTCTACCCCTTGGGTGGTCCCAGCAACCCCCACCCACTCTGGTGGTCCCACCCCCTACCCCCCTCTGGGGCCCCAGCCCCCCCCTCTAACCCCCCTGGTAGGTCCCAGCAAAACCCCCACCCACCTGGTGGTCCCAGCACCCTTACCCCCTTTGGGGAGCCCCCCCAAGCAACCCTTACCCACTCTGGGGGGTCCCAGCACCCTCTTTCCCACTTGGGTGGGGCCCAGCCCCCTACCCCCTTGGGGGGGTCCAGCACCCCCCCCCCCAAACCTACAAACCCGTTCCCAAGCTAATTTGGGGGGAAACCCTCCACCAAAAACCAAAAACCCCTTTTCGTGGACCCAGAAGGGCTAATCTGTTTTCACCCCTTTACAGAGCCACAAAAATCACTTTGCAGGAATTTGGATAAAAACAAAACCCCTTTTGTGCCAAAAAAAACCCAAGGGGGGTTGCCCCCTTTTCAAAAACCCTTATCCAGGGCTCTAAACCCACCGGTGTTAAGCATCTGTTTGAACCTCACTTTTTGGGGGGTTAACAACCCCACCAGGGCCCAAAACCTCACCCCCAAGGAACAGCAAAAAAATGTTTCTGTTTAAAACCTTAGCCCCTCCCCAAAATCTTTTTCTGCTTGGGGATTTCAACCCTAAGGCTCAAAAAAGAATTAGAAATAAAGAAGTTAAACAATCCCCAGGACGAAAAAAAGGCCAACAAGGGGCCTACAAAATACTGCCGAAAAACACCACCCAAAAAGATTGGAGCCAAAAACAGAAAACCACATTGGTTTTTAAAATAAGGGACGATGAAACATAAAATTCAAACAACAATTCGTCCCAAAACCTTCAGTCCAGACGTAAGCTTGGGGTTTCCCCGATCAGGAGGGGAATCATTACCGGGGAAATGCTTTACAAAATACACCCTTCAAAAACAAAAACAAAAAACCCTGGGAAACCCCGGAAACCATGCCTAAAACAAAATGTTGGAAGAAAATCAAAAACAAAACTCCAAACTGCCGAAAGGTCCAACTTCCGGTACCGAACTGTTTAAAGGTTTTTCCCCTAAAAAGAAAATAGCAGTTAAATGGAAAGGAAAAAAGGGAACCCCAAAAACGACAAAAGTCCTAAAATCCTCGGGGGCGAACATCTGATACCTAAGGGGGGGGGACCCCGGGGAAATGGAAAAAACCCCCTTAAGAAAGATCACCGAACCCCAAAAGGCAGGAAAAGTTAAAACAAGGAAAGAAAGAATTAAATATTTTATTTCATATCCAAAAACCAAAAAGGGAAATAACATTTAAAAGGGGCCCTTTAACCAAAAAAGGATTACTTTAAAATTTTTAAAAGGAAAAGATTAAAAAATTTAAACCCCAAGATTGGTTTAAACCCATTGGTTGAGGATCGACGACCCAAATGATTTCTTCTGAAGAGCCTCAAAACCCAAAATGTATGCCAGATTTTTCCCACATTACCCAACTCCGAAGATTTCGAAAAAACATTACAAAAGCTATGCACTCAGCCCCGGGGCCCCTAGTGGGAAATTGTTTTCATTAAAACTCCCAAAACCCCTCCGTGCCCTAGTACAATATCGAGGGGGAGTTGGGCATGGGGGAAAAATTTCCCCACACTTAAAACAACGGGTATAGCCCCCTCCATAAAGGTCACAAACATTTGCAAAGAAATAACCAATATCTGACGTCCCAATCATAAAAATCTTTGAAAAGGGGCAAAAAGCAGGATTTCAAATCACCTGATTCCCCCAAAATTTCACAACCAGGGAATGGGCAAGGGGCGCTCCTGCCTCCATAACTATGGCAATTACTGGCCTTGGGGTGCCTGGGAAGAAAATCGAACAGATGTAAAATTTTCACGACTTTGCAAAAACATTGCAAATGCACTGGCGTAAGCCCTAAAAACGGCAAAGGGAAAAACTGGAAAGTGGGGAGATGGATCTTTAAAACTTTAACAAATCGAAAAAAAAGGAAAAGGTCAACAAGTTTAAAACGAGTGCCATTGAAGAGCCTGTTCCCACAAAGGGACGTACTCCCCCCCTCTTATTCCTTATCCCTCCCTATCAAAATAACAAAATATACACCACAGCAAAAGGTTCATCCCCTTCGGGTGATACTGGGGTCTGCATGAGGCTGTATCTCTGAGGCCCCGGGGTTTAAACCCCAAGAAGATATAAACAAATTTTCCAATAACGGGAAACAATATATGTTCAATGAGGACAAATTCCAATACTCCGTTGGAAAACTGGAGGAGATAAAAACAAACAATATACTACTGATCCGGCCCTAAATAAGCGGGAAAAAATAAAGAAGGGACCGGGATATAATATCTAGGTCCACTTTCAAGGACACAACAGGCCACGATCGCAAGTCAAAGAAAATGATAATGGTAATGAAAATTTCAACGAAGATCCAGGCCCCTGTACCTTTTCAAAAACATTGTTTTCTTAGGTTTAATCTGCTGTACATTTAAATCCCATTCAAACAGGGGAAAAAAACCCGAACTAAAGTTACAAAACCTTTTACGCCTATAAAATTCTTCAAAACACCTTAAATTTCTGGGGAAACTTGGGAACACTTGGGTTTTCTCGTTGGAACCAGGGGGAGGATATTCATAATCTACACTTGAAAATTTGGAAGGAATGGCCAAAATCTCACACAGAAAATCACTCCCCACAAAATAAAAAACTGGGGAGGCAGCAAAAGCCCCCCAAAAAAAAGAGGGGGGGGCCCTTGGGACACTAAGGAAAACCCTAAGGTCCGGGGGGGAAAAAGTTTAACAGCCTCCCTCAAGCATTAGGGGAATTTCCAATAAACCCTGGCTTTTTCAAAAAGAGAGCTGGTAATACCTAAAAATCCCGTGCCGGATCAGCCGGGCTGTATCGTACGTTTGGGACGCGTGCGGCCACATAACGCCTATTATCACCCGACCATCGGGAGGCCTGGTCATGGAAAGGCCGCGGGGGGGTTATCCCGGAAAAACCTCCAGGTACCCCCAAACCACCTGGTGGTTCCCCCCCCCTCTAAAAACCCACTCTGGGGGTCCCCCGCCCCTTACCCTTTTTGGGGGGTCCCGCACCCTAAACCCCCCTCTGGTGGGTCCCCCCCACCCCCTCTCCCACCGGGGGGTCCCCCACTCTCTACCCACTCTGGGGGTTCCCCACACCCCTACCCACTCTGGTGGGTCCCCGCACCCCTACCCACTCGGTGGGGTCCCAGCACCTCCCAACCCACCTGGTGGATCCCACACCCTCAAAAACCCTCGGGGGATCCCGCACCCCTACCCACCTGGGGGTCCCAGCAAACCCCTACCCACTCTGGTGGGGTCCAGCACCCATACCCACTCGGGGTCCCAGCAAACCCCCCTACCCACTGGGTTTACCCAGCCTCTTAAAACCCCCCCCCTTTTTTTTTCCCACACCCCCCCTTCCCCCTTGGGGGGGTTTCTTTCCCCCTTACTCCCCTCTTGGGTCCCCCCCTCTCCCCTCGGTTTTCCGCCCCCCTCTCCCCTCTTGGTTCCCAAGCACCCTCCACCCCACCGGGGTCCCAGCACCCCCTTTTTCCCCTTTTTGGGCCCCGCACCCTCCTCACCCCTTTTGGGGCCTGATCCCACCCCCTTGGTGGGTCCCCGCATTTACCCCCTCTGGTTTTCCCCACACCCCTCACCCCCCTGGGGGGTCCCCCCAGCACCCTCCCAAAACCCACTAGGTGGTCCCGACCCTCTCCCCTTTCCCAAAATTGGTGGGTCCCCCCCCCTTCTACCCATTGGTTGGGTCCCCCCACCCCCTTACCCACCCGGGGCCCCAGCACCCCCCTACCCCCCCTTGGTGGTCCCCAACCCCCCAAACCCACTCTTGGTCCCCAGTTTTAATTGGTGGGTAGCAAATCTACCCACTCGGTGGGTAAAAACCTCTTACCCCCCTTTTCCCCAACCCTCTAAAAAAAAATCTGGTGGGCCCAAAACACCCCTTTACCCACTTGGGGGTTAAAAACAAAACCCCCCCCCACCGGTGGCCCGACCCTCAAACCCTTCTTGGGTCCCACACCCTTACCCACCTGGTTTGGGTCCCAGGCACCCTCCTTAAAACCCATCTGGTGGGCCCCCGCACCCTTTCCCCCCCAACCCGGGGGTCCCCGAATTTACCCCCCTGGTGGCAGACTTGGCCAAAATCTGGGGCCATAATTATTTCTACCTTTAAAAACCTGTTTCCCCCTTCTCTCCCCTTTCCCTTTCCCCCTTTTCCCCTCCCTTGGGGAAAAGGGGTTTTTTTTTTTTTGGGGGGCGGCCCGGTTTGCCCCAGCTGTGCGATCACTTGTGTTTGACAGCTGTCTTTAGCCAACTGAAAGACCATCTATTATTTCTTGATGGGTAGAGCTAAGGAACCCGTGTACCTATCAGGTGAAGCTAGGTACCCGAACTCCTAGTAGGTGTCGTGAGCTGTCGTCTCCACTTCCTGATCCTCATGCCCAGACATAGAGATGTAAGCCAAAAACACTGTATCTTATCTGAAGACTCCAGAATCTGCATGACAGTGTCGTGCATCGAGGTCACCGCAAGTCCTCCAACCGGACATTAACAAAATCTTCAAATGGGTCTCAGAAAATAATATAAAGTTTATATAGGGCAAATTTCAATAATTCCACTGCGGAAAACTCGAGGAAATAAAAACTGGCTCGGAGTGTAAAACAAATTCCAATCACGCAATAGAGCGAAAAACTAATGTGAAAGACCTGGGAGTGATAATGTTAGTGAATCTCGCTTTCAAAGATCACAACAATGTATATACCACATCTACTAGGAAAGCGATATAATGGATAACGAGAACCTTCAAAAACAAGGATGCCAAGCTCATGATTCTCTTCAAATCACTTGTTCTCTCTAGACTGGAATACTACTGTACACTAACGGACCCTTTCAAGAGAGGCGAAATTGCAGACCTGGAGAATATACGGAGAACCTTCACGGCACGTATACGCGTGATAAAGCACCTAAATTACTAGGAACGATTGAAATACCTTGAATTGTACTCCCTGAAACCCAGGCGAGGAAGGTACATGATAATATACACTTGGAAAATCCTAGAGGAACTAGTCCAAAATCTGCTCATGAAAATCACTCCCTACCAAAGTAAAAGACTGCAGAAGGTACACATCCCCCGTGAAGAGCAGGGGCGGCGTGAGTACACTTAGAGACAACACAGTAAGTGTCAGGAGCCCAAGACTGTTCAACTGCCTCCCAGCATACATAAGAGGCATTACCAATAGCCCCCAGCTGTCTTTAAGAAGGAACTGGACAGGCATTAAAGTCAATACCTGACCAGCCGGGCTGAGTTCGTACGTTAGTTTACGTGCGGCCAGCAATTGATCAGGCACTGATCCACTATGAGGCCCTCGTAATGGACGGGGCCCCCGGGGGCGTTTGACCCCTCGATAACCCCGTCCAGTGACTCCGGTGACTCCAGGTGACTCCAAGTGACTCCAGGTGACTCCAGGTGACTCCAGGTGACTCCAGGTGACTCCAGGTGACTCCAGGTGACTCCAGGTAGGTAGATCACACAATCATCACTCAGGTTACATCAACCTACCTGTAAGAACAAGAGATTTCGAAATAATCACATGGAATTACTATGTGTACATGTATAGGTAAAATAATCAGGTGTAAATAAACTTGGTGTAAATAAAATATCACTGCTGACAAACTTACAAATAATGTGAGGAAAAAATGATAGTTTAGAAGATGAGAGAGAAGTCTTATTCCGTCTCTCACAGTGTCAACATTATCCAAGAGTGGACGATGTTAGGGGCACTGATCTGTCAGCCTTGTACCAGGTGATGTCTGACAGCCACAGTACCTGGTGCACCGTGTATATAGCCGAGATTGACTCAGTAGATGCTAATCTTAGATCATCTTTCTCAGCTGTTTTCCAGCTTTTGGCCGTAAGATATAAAAACAATGTGACATGTGGAAGATCATGATGAACAAGGCAGCAGTGACTCTCTTCCAGGCTGTGTACACCCAGGTGTAACCACTGTGTACACCCAGGTGTAACCACTGTGTACACCCAGGTGTAACCACTGTGTACACCCAGGTGTAACCACTGTGTACACCCAGGTGTAACCACTGTGTAAACACCCAGGTGAAAACCATGTGTACCCCCCAGGTGAAACCCACTTGAAACCCCCAGGTTTGTAACCACGGGTGTACACCCGGGTTTGAAACCCACTGTGAAACACCCAGGTGTAACCACTGGTACACCCAGGGTAACCACGGGTGTACACCCAGGTGAACCACTGTGTACAAAACCCGGCCACCAGGTGTAACCACTTTTGTACACCCGGGTGTAACCACTGTGTACCCCCAAGGTGAACCCCACGGGTTTTACACCCGGTTTTAACCACTGTGTACCCCCCAGGTGTAACCACTGTGTACACCCGGGTGTAACCCCTGTGTACCCCGGGGTTAAAACCACTGGTACACCCAGGGGGTTACCACTGTTTTACCCCCATTTTGAAACCACTGTGTACACCCAGGGGGGAACCACTTGTCCCCCCTTCCACTTAAAAACCCCGGGTTAAAATTTTTGTTAACCCGGGTTTTTACAGTGACCCCCCATTAACCGTGTTACACCCTTTTTAAACCAGGTTACACCCGGTGAAAACTGGGGGTTCCCCAGGTGAAACGTGTCCCTTTGAACCCACTGTTCCCCATTCCATTTTACCCCAAAGGGAACCACGTGTAAAACCCCAAAGGGTCAACGGGGGCCCCCAGGGGTTGGGTCACCCTTCCACTTTACACCCATTAACCACTGATCCTTTTCCCCCCCCATCATTGCAAAATTTTGAAACGGGTTCCCCCCCTCCTCCCTAACCCCACCATTTCACCCTTTTTAAAAGGGGTTACAAGGTAAGGTTAGCAGCCACCTGTTCCCCCAATAACTCCCCTTTTTTTAAAAACTGTTTTTCCTTCCTCCCCCCCCTTTGAACCCCCCCCCCTCCCTCCATCCTTTTTCAACCCCCCTCCTCTCTCCCCCCCTATTTTTCCCACCCCCCATCCCCCCAAAACCCTTTGGGGGTTTCTCCCCAAAATCCCTTTTTTTTCTTTTCCCCCCCCATACCCCCCCCCCTACCTCCACCCTTGTTCTAACCCCCCTCTCCCCCCCCCCATGACCCCCCCCCCCCCTACCTCCTTCCTTTTTTCTAACCCCCCCCTTCCCCCCCAGCCCCCACCCCCCTACCTCCATCCTTTTTTTAAAAACCCCTTTTTCCCCCCCCTGACCCCCCCCCCCCCCTACCTCCACCCTTGTTTAACCCCCCTCTCTCCCCTCCTTGCCCCACCCCCCTACCCCCATCCTTTTTTCAAACCCCCCCTCTCTCCCCCTTCCATGACCCCCCCCCTACCTCCACCTTGTTTCTAACCCCCTCTCTCTCCCCCCCATAACCCCACCCCCCAAATTTTCCACCCTTTGGGTTCAAAACCCCCTTTCCCCCCCTCCTGACCCCACCCCCCCAAACCTCCTTTAACTTGTTCAAACCCCCCTCTCCCCCTTTCCCCCCTTTCCCCCAAACCCCCCAAAACCTCCATCCTTTTTCTAACCCCCCTCTCTCCCCCCCCATGCCCCCACCCCCCCTACCCCCCACCCTTTGGGTTCAAAACCCCCCCCTTCTCCCCTCCATGACCCCCACCCCCCAAAACCTCCATCCTTGTTTCTAACCCCCCTCCCCCCCCTTTCCATGACCCCACCCCCCCTTTAAACCCCCCTTCCTTGTTTAACCCCCTCTCTCCCCCCCCATGACCCCCCCCCCTTCCCCCATCCTTTTTCAACCCCCTCTCTCCCCCCCTTCCCGGGCCCCCCCCCCCCTTCCCTTTCCACCCTTGTTCTAACCCCCCTTTTTTCCCCCCTCCATGACCCCACCCCCCCCCCCCCATCCTTTTTTAAAACCCCCTTCTCGCCCCTTCCAGGGCCCCCCCCCACCCCCCCCCCTTTCCCCCCCCTTGCCCATACCTTTTTTTTCAAACCCCCCTTTCCCCTCTCTCCCCTTCCATACCCCCCCCCCCTACCCCCCCATCCTTGTTTCAAAAACCCCCTTTCTCTCCCCCTTTCCCAAAAACCCCCCCCCCCTCCCCTCCATCCTTTTTTAAAAACCCCCTTTTCCCCCTTTTCCCTTCCATGACCCCCCCCCCCCCCTACCCCCAAACCTTGTTCTAAGCCCCCCCTCTTCCCTTCCATGCCCCCCCCCCCCCAATCCATCCTTTTTTCTCCCCCCCTCTTCCCCCCTTCCTTGACCCCCCCCCCCCAAACCCCCCCCCCCACCCCCTCCCCCCACCCTTTTTTTCTAACCCCCCTCTCTCCCCCCTTCCATGACCCCCCCCCTTCCCCTTTCCTTTTTTCTCCCCCCCTACTCTCTCCCTCCATGACCCCCCCCCCCACCTCCTTTCCTTGTTCTAACCCCCCCCCTCTTTCCCCCTTTTCCATGACCCCCCCCCCCAAACCCCCATCCTTGTTCAAACCCCCCTCTCTCCCCCTTTCCATGCCCCCACCCCCCCCTACCCCATCCTTGTTCAAAGCCCCTCTCTCTCCCTTTCCTTGACCCCACCCCCCTACCCCCATCCTTGTTCAACCCCCTTTCCTTTCCCCCTTCCATGACCCCCCCCCCTCCCTCCATCTTTTTTCCTAAACCCCCTCTTTTCTCCCTTCCATGCCCCCAAACCCCCCTACCTCCACCCTTTGTTCAAAACCCCCTCTTTTCCCCCTTCCATGTCCCCCCCCCCTCCCTCCATCCTTTTTCAAACCCCCCCTCTCTCCCCCCCCTTATGCCCCACCCCCCTACCTCCATCCTTTCTAACCCCCTTTTCTCTCCCTTCCAGGGCCCCCCCCCCCTCCCTCCATCCTGTTCAAAACCCCCTCTCTCCCCCCTTCCATGACCCCCCCCCCCAAAACCCCCATCCTTTTTCTAACCCCCTCTCTCTCCCTTCCATGACCCCCCCCCCTTAACCTCCTTCCTATTTTCTAAACCCCCTCTCTCCCCCTTTCCATGACCCCCCCCCCATCCCTCCATCCTTGTTCTCCCCCTCCCTCCCCCTCTCCCTTCCATGCCCCCACCCCCCTCCCTTTCCACCCTTTTTTTTCAAACCCCCCTCCCCTCCCCCTTCCCATGCCCCCCCCCCCAAACCCCCACCTTGTTTTTAACCCCCTCTCTCCCCCTTTCCCATGACCCCCCCCCCCAACCCCCATCCTTTTTCTAACCCCCCTCTTCCCTTCCATGACCCCACCCCCCTCCCTCCATCCTTGTTCAAACCCCCCTTTCCCCTTCCATGACCCCCCCCCCTCCCTAAAACCCTTGGGTTCAAAACCCCCTCTCCTCCCTCCAGGGCCCCCAACCCCCCTACCCCATCCTTGTTCAAACCCCCCTCTCTCTCCCTTCCATGACCCCCCCCCCCTACCCCCCTCCTTGTTTTTTCCCCCTTCTCTCCCCCTTCCTACCCCCCCCCCCCTACCTCCACCTTGTTCTAACCCCCTTTTCTCCCTTCCATGACCCCACCCCCCCCTACCTCCATCCGGGTTCTAACCCCCCTCTCCCCCTTTCCCCGGGGACCCCCCCCCCCCCTACCCCCCATCCTTGTTCTAACCCCTTTTTTTCCCCCTTTCCCATGACCCAAACCCCCCCTACCCCATCCTTGTTCAAACCCCCTCTCTCCCCCTTTTCCATGCCCCCCCCCCCCTACCTCCCCCCTTGTTTTAAAACCCCCCTTCTCCCCTTCCATACCCCCCCCCCCCTACCTCCACCTTTTTTAAAACCCCCCTCTTTTCCCCCCTTCCCCATGCCCCCACCCCCCTACCTCCATCCTTTTTTAAAAACCCCCTCTCTCCCCCTTCCTAAACCCCCACCCCCCCTCCCCCTCCTTGTTCAAACCCCCTTCTCCCCCTTCCTTGCCCCACCCCCTACCCCCTCCTTTGTTCTAACCCCCTTTTTCTTCCCCTCCAGGGACCCCCCCCCCCCTACCTCCCTTCCTTGTTTTTTAAACCCCCTCTTCTCCTTCCATGACCCCCCCCCCCTTCCCCCTCCACCCTTTGGTTCTAACCCCCTCTCTCCCCTTCCTGACCCCCCCCCCCCTTACCTCCACCTTGTTTTTTAAACCCCTTCCCTCCCTTCCAGGACCCCCCCCCCCTACCTCCCCTTTTTTCCAAAACCCCCCCTCTCTCCCCCTTCCCCATGACCCCCCCCCCCTACCTCCATTTTGGGTTCCCCCCTTAAACCCCCCTCTCCCCTTCCAAATGACCCCCCCACCCCCCCCAAACCCCCCTCCCCTCCTTTTCAAACCCCCCTTTTCCCCTCCCCTTCCATGCCCCCAACCCCCCTACCCCCACCTTGTTTACCCCCCTTTCTCTCTCCCTTCCATGACCCCACCCCCCTACCCCCCATCCTTGTTTTTAACCCCCCTTCTCTCCCTTCCTTGACCCCCCCCCCTACCCCCCCAATGGTTTTAACCCCCTTTTCTCCCCCTTCCATGCCCCCACCCCCCCCCTACCTCCATCCTTTTTTTCTAACCCCTCTTCCCCCTTTCCCCATAAACCCCCCCCCCCTACCTCCCACCCTTTTTTCTAACCCCCTCCCTCCCCCCAGGACCCCCCCCCCCCCTACCCCCAAACCTTGTTCTAACCCCCCCTCTCTCCCCTTTCCCAGGGCCCCCCCCCCCCTACCCCCGCCCTTTTGTTCTAACCCCCTCTCTCCCCCTTCCCATGACCCCCCCCCCCCTCCCCCCTTCCTTGTTTTTAAGCCCCTCTCTCCCCCTTTCCCATGACCCCCCCCCCCCTACCCCACCCTTGTTCAAACCCCCTCTCTCCCCTTTCCATAAACCCCCCCCCCCCTAATTTCCAAATCCTTTTTTCTAACCCCCTCTCTTTTTCCCCTTTCCTTACCCCCCCCCCCTTTCCCCTCCACGGGGTTTCAAACCCCCTCTCTCCCCCTTTCCCATGCCCCCCACCCCCCCCCCCTCCACCCTTTGGGTTCTAACCCCCTCTTTTCTCCCTTTTCCATGACCCCCCCCCCCCTACCCCGTCCTTTTTTTAAACCCCCCCTTCTCCCCCTTTTCCCAGGGCCCCCCCCCCCCCTTTCCCCCTTCCTTTTTTCTAACCCCTCTCTCCCCCCTTCCATGACTCCCCCCCCCTTACCTCCACCCTTGTTAAAACCCCCCTCCTCTCCCTTCCATGACCCCCCCCCCCTTACCTCCATCCTTTTTTAAAACCCCCCCTCTCTCCCCCTTCCATGACCCCCCCCCCCTACCTCCTTCCTTGTTCAAACCCCCCTCTCTCTCCCTTTCCCTTAAACCCCCCCCCCCTCCCCTCCACCCCCTTGTTCAAAACCCCCTCTCTCTCCCTTCCATCCCCCCAACCCCCCCCTACCTCCGCCCTTTTGTTCTAACCCCCCCCCTCTTTTCCCTTCCTTGCCCCACCCCCCTACCCCCTTCCTTGTTCAAAAACCCCCTTTCCTCTCCCTTCCTTGCCCCTTTCCCCCACCCCCCTTTCATTCTCTTTCCCTCCCCTTCTCTCTTTTTAAACCCCCATCCCCCTCTCCCTTGACCCCTCCACCCATTTTCTTCTCAATCCCCTCCCCCCCGCCCAAAACTTTCCCCACTCATCCCCTATTTCCCGGGCCCCCCCCCCGGAAACCCCCCCTCCCCAACTTCCCGAGTTCTTTTCCCCCCCCAACAAACTTCTAGATTTTCTATTCCCACTACTCACCCCCCCACCTCTCCTCCCATCAACCCCCCCCCGCTGCTCCCTTTTCCCCTTTTAACTGTCTTGACACAGCGGGTGACCCCCAAGATACCTTTAACAGCAAAGACATAGCCTTTCCTTTTACAAAGCTATTTACCTCAGGCTACCTTGGGCACGTACAAAATCACAGCTCCGTGGGCCAAAAACTACGGACCCCAGAGCACCTTGACCAGCTACGGACCTCGAGTACCCTTTTCCCGCTACTGATATCACAAACTACCTGACAACAGCTACGGACCTCAAGCTAACCCTTTACACGCTACTGATATCACAGTTCCGTGAAAAACAGCTAAAAGGACCCCAAAGCTAAACCCTTGGAAAAATCCCGGGCCTCAGAGCTACCTTGACACAGCTACGGACCTCAAAACTACCTTGACACAAACACTGTATCACAGTAATGATATCACCCGCTACCCTGGGCACAGCTACGGACCTCCCGAGCCTTTCCTTGACAAGCGACGGAACCCCAGAGCTACCTTGACCCCAAAAACTGATATCACAGTACGGACACAGCTACTGATATCAAAAGCTTTCCTTGACACCCCTAAGGCCTCAGAGCTACCCTTTAAAACAGCAGGGAGAACTCATTTGAAACGATAGGGCAATTAGATGTCCAAAGTTAAATTATCGCCCAGGAAAACTTTGGGTGAAGTAAAAATAGTGAAGTTTGTAGTAGTGAAGATAAGGAAATAGTGTTTATAGTGTGAAGATAAACTAGTGATGTTTGTAGTGAAGAAAAAGACTTTGTGAATATATTTGTAGTGAAGATAAGACTAGTGTGAATAGTTTGTGAAGATAAGACTAGTGAATATAAAATAGTTTGTGAAAAAAGGGCTAGGGGATGATAGTAGTGAAGAAAAGACTAGTGATTTATAGTAGTGAAAATAAACTAGTGATGATAGTAGTAGTGAAAAAAAACTAGTGATGATAGTAGTAAATAAAAAATTAGTGATGATAGTTAGTGAAGATAAAACTAGTGATGATAGTAGTGAAGATAAGATAGTGAAGATGTTGTAGTGAAAATAAGCTTAGTTTATGGGGTAGTAGTGAAGATAAGACTAGTGAAGAAGTAGTGAAAAAAGGCTATGATGTGTAGTAGTGAAGATAAGATAGTGAAAGATAGTATGGAAAATAAGACTAGTGATGTAGAAATGAAGTTTAAAATTTTGATGATAGTAAAATGAAGATAACACAGTGATGAAAGTAGGGGAAGATAACCCCTAGTGAAGATAGTAGTAGTGAAAATTAAAACCCAGTGATTTATAGTAGTGAAGATAACATAGTGATGAAGTAATAAGGGAAAATTAAAACTGTGATTTTATATAGTGAAGATAACCTAAATGAAAGATAGTAGTGAAGATAACAAATAGTGATGATAGTATTTAAGATACACTAGTGATGATAGTAGTAGTGAAGATAACACTAGTGGGTGATAGTAGTAGTGGGAAAAATTTAAAACATGCGATTGTAGTGAAAATAACACTGTGATGATAGTAAATGAAGATAACATAGTGATGTATAGTGAAGATAAATCTAGTGGGTGGGTGTAGTGAAGATAACACTAGTGATGATAGTAGGAAGATAAAACTAGGTTTATGATAGTAGTGAAGTTTAAAACTAGTGATGATAGTAGGGGAAAATAACACTAGGGGATGATAGATGAAGATAAGGGCTTTGTGATGATAGTAGTGAAGTAACACTAGTGATGATTTGTAGTGAAGATAAACTAGTGATGATAGTAGTAAGAAAAAACTAGTGATGATATAGTGAAGATAACACTAGTGATGATAGTAGTGAAATTAAAACTAGTGATGATAGTAGTGAAGATAAGGGGTAGTGATGATATGTGAAGATAACTCTGGGGATATAGTAGTGAAGAAACACTAGTGATGATAGGGAGTGAAGATAAGACTAGTGTTGTTTGTAGGAAGATAACACTAGTGATGGGTAGTAGTGGGATAACACTAGTGTGATAGTAGTGTGAAAGGGTAACACTAGGATGATAGTAGTAGTGGGAAAAAAGACTGTGATGATAAATATAAGAAAAAACTAGTTTATGATTGTAGGAAGTAAAAAACCCAGTGGTGATAGTTAGTGAAAAAAACACTAGTAATGATAGTAGAGTGAAAATAACACCAGTGATGATAGTAGTTTTTGTGAAGATAACACTAAACATCACTATCCTTACTAAGACTAGTGATGATAGTAGTGAAGATAAAAACTAGTGGGTGATAGAGTGAAAAATAACAATAGTGTGAAGTAGTAGTGAAGATTAAACTAGTGATGTAGAGTGAAGATAACCTAGTGATGGGGAGTAGTAGGGGGAAGAAAAAGACTAGTGGGGTGTAGTAGTAGTGGGAAAATAACACTAGGGATGATAGAGTGAAGATAAGACTAAATGAGTTTGTAGGGGAAAGATAAAAAAATAGGATGAATAGTAGTGAAGATAAAAACTAGTGAAGAAAGCAGTAGTGAAAATAACACTAGTGATGTGTAGTGTGAAGATAAAACTAGTGCGAAGTAGTTTAAAAATAACACTTTGATGATAGTAGTAGTGAAGATAAGACAGTGTTTATAGTAGTAGTGAAGATAACACTAGTGATATAGTATGAAGATAAGACTTGTGATGATAGTAGTGAAATAACCCCTAGTGGAAAGATGTAGGGAAAAAATAAACCCCTAGTGATGGTAGTTTGTGGAAAAATAACCCCTAGTGATGTTTGGAGTAGGAAAGATAAGAGTAGTGATGATAGTTTGTAGTGGAAGATAACCTAGGAGATAGTAGTAGTGAAGATCCCCCTAGTGTTGATTGTTTGTGAAGGTTTTAAAACCCAGTGATATTTGTAGTTGAAGAAAAACAAATTGTGATGTTTGTTGTGAAAGATAACCCCCAGGGATGTTTGTAGTAGTGAAGATAACACCAAATGATGTTAGTTGTTTGGAAGATAACAAATTTGGCGAAGTAAAATGAAAATTAACAATAGGATGATAGTTGGGAAGATAACACCCAAATGATGATTTTTTTTTGGGGAAGTTTAACAAAGTGATGGGTAGTAGGGAAGATAACACCAGTGAGGGTTGTAGTTTTAAGATTTAACATTTGTGAGGGTAGTTGTTGTGGAAAGAAAACCTTGTGATGTTTTGTGAAGATAAACCCCAAGGGGGTTTTAAGTTGTGAAAGTTTTAAAACTTGTGATGGTTAGTATGAAGTTAAAAAATTTTGATGGTTTGTTGTTGTGGAAAAACCTAGTGGATGAAAGTTGTTTAAGATTAAAACTTGATGAAAAAAAAAAGTGAAAAAAAAAAAATTCACTAGTTTTATTTTTAAAAGGGGTTAGTAGTGAAGATAAAACTGTGATGGGGTTTAGGAAAGGGGTTAAACCTTTGTGTTTTTAAGGGGGGTTGTGAAAAAAATATGTTTTTTGGGAAGATTTAAAACCGGGGGTGGGTTGTAGAGGAAGGGTAACCTAGGGGGGAGATAGTAGGGGGAAAATAAAACTAGGGAAAAGATAGTGTTGTGGGAAAAAAAACAATAAATGGGGTGTGTAGTTGTGAAGGGTAAAACTAGTGATGGATTGTAGTGAAAATAAACCTAGGGGGAAAAGTTAAATGAAGATTTAAAACTAGTGATGATTGGGAGTGAAGTTAACACTATTTATGAAAGAAAAGGGAAGTTAAAAATAAATGATGATTTTTTAGTTGGAAATAACATAGTGATGAAAGTTTGGAAGATACAAAAGTGATTTATAGTAGTTAAGATAAAACCCAGTGATGAAGTATGAAGATAAATAGTGATGATAGGTAGTGAAAATAACCCCTGTGATGATATAGTGAAGATAACACAGTGGGGGTTTTTTGTGAAGATAAAAACTGGGGGGGTGTAAGTAGTGAAGATAAAACTAGTGATGTTAAATTGTGAAAAATAAAACAGTGATGATGATAAAATTAAAAAGTTGATAGAAAAGATAAAACTAGTGATGAAATGTAGTGAAGATAACACTTATTGATGATATTTGTGAAGATAACCCCTAGTGTTTGGAAATTGGAAGGGTAACCTATGATGGGTTTTAAAGGGGAAAATAAGACTTTTTTTATGTTTGTAGTGAAAAATAAAAATAGGGGATGATAAAATAGTGGGAAAAATAAAACTATTGAAAGTAGTAGTGAAAGATAACATAGTGATGATAGGAGTAGTGAAAGGGGTAACCTTGGGATGATAGAAGTGAAAAATTTAAAAACTATGTTTTTAGGGTTTTAAATAAAAAACTAGGATGATTTGTAAAATGAAAGGTTTAAAAAAATAAAATGATTTTATGTTTGTGAAGATAACAAATAGGGATGATTGTAAATGAAGAAAAAACACTTGTGATGTTTGTAGTTGAAGATAACACCCAAGGTTTGGGAAATAGGAGTAGTGGGTAATCACTAGTGTTGAAGTAGTGAAATAACACTAGTGAGATTAGTTGTGAAGAAAAAATAGTGTTGATAGTAGTTGTGAAGATTAAAACTAGTGATGGATAGTAGTGGGAAAATAACAATGTGATGATAGAAGGGAGTGAAGATAACCTTAAGGGGGTGTGAATTTTTGGGGAAAAATTAAAACTTGTATGTGGTTTTAAAAAAAGTATGTGTAGTGAGATAACAATATGATGGTAGGGGTGGAAGGGGTAAATAGTGTTTAATGGGTTAAAAAGGGGAAGGTTAAAACACTAGTGATGATTTGTAGTGAAGATAACACTTTTGTGGAAAACAAAGATGTAGTGAAAAATAACACTTTTTGATGATGTTTTTTTTGGAAAATAACCAAATTAAAACTAACACCCAAAAAAAAACCCCCCCCAAAAAAAACCCCAATTAAGTAAAAACCCCCCTTTAAGGGAAAAAACCCCCCCCCCCCCCCCGGGGGGAAAATCCCCCCCCAAAAATGGCCCCCCCCCCCCCAATTATAACCCCAAAAACCCCCCCCCAAAAAAATTTAAATAACACAAATTTAAAAAAAAAAATTAAAACCCCCCCAAAAACCCCCCAAAAATCCCCCCCCCCAAAAAAACCCCCCCCCCAAAAAAAAACCCCAAACCCCCAATTTAAAAAAAAAAAGCCCACCCCCCCCTTAATGAAAGTTTGTGAAAAAAACAAAAATTTAAGTAGTGGAAAAATAAAAATATTTATGATAGTAGGGGAAGATAACAAGTTTATGATAGTAGTGGGAAAATAACCTAGTGATGATAGTATTGAAAAATAACACTAGTGATGATTGTAGTGAAAATAAACAAAAAAATGGTGATTAAATAGTGAAGATAACATAGTTTTGATTTGTAAGTGAAAAATTAAAACCCAGGATTTTATTGTAGTGAAAATAACACTAGTGGGTGATGGGGTGAAAAAAAACAAAAATTTTGTTTAAAGATAACAACAAAGGAGGGAAAATAAAATTTGTGATGAAAAAATAATGGGAAAATAACATTTGTGTGATGAAAATAGTGAAGATAACACTATGATGATAGTAGTGAGATAACATTTGTGATGATAGTTAGTGAAAAATAACATTTGTGATGTAGTAGTGAAGATAACACTAGTGATGATAGTAGTGAAATAAAAACTAGTGATGATAGTAGTGGGAAAATAAACTAGTGATGATGTATTTAAGATAACACTAGTGAGAAAGTAAAGGGAAAATCACTTAGGAAAGATAGTAGTTTAAGATAACACTAGTGATGGGAAATTTGTGAAGGGTAACAATAGGTGTTATAGTAGTGAAGATAACACTAGTGATGATAGTAGTGAAAATAAAACTAAATGATGGGTAGTAGTGAAGGTTTAAAACTATGATTTATATTTGTTGAAGATAAAAACTATGAAAAAATGTAGTGAAAAAACACTAGTGAGATAGTGTGAAGATAACAAGTGATGATAGGGAGTTGAAGATAACACTGTGATGATAGTATGAAAAATAAACATTGTGATTAAAAGTAGTGAAATAACATTTGTGATGATAGTAGTAGTTTAAGATAAAACTATGAAAGATTGTAGTGGAAAAAAAAAGATAAAAACGTGATGATAGTAATAAGAAAACACTATGATGATAGTATGAAAATAACAAAGTGATGATATAGTGAAGATAACAAAAAGTGATGAATAGATAAGTATGAAGATAACACTAGTGGGTGAAGTAGTTTTAAGATTTAAAACTAGGTGATGATGGTAGGTTATGAAAGGGAAAACACTAGTGGGATGTAGTAGTGAAAATAACACTAGTGATGATAGTAGTAGTGAAGAAAAATAGTGTGTAGTAGTGAAGATAAAACTAAATGATGTTTGTTGAAGATAAAATAGTGATGAATAGTAGTGAAGATAACAAATAGTGATGTTGTAGTGAAGGTAAACAAGTGATGATAGTAGTAGTGAAGATAACACTAGTGAGATAGTAGTGAAAAATAACACTAGTTGAATAATAGTAGTGAAGGTACACAAATGATGATAGTAGTGAAGAAAACACTTGGGGAAGATATAGTGAAGATAACACTATTTATGAATAGTAGTGGAAAATAAAAAACTAGTGAAAGATAGTAGGGAAGTTTAAAACCCAGTGATGATAGTAGTGGGAAAAAAAACTGTGATGGGTGTAAGTGAAGGGTAACATAGTGAATGTATAGTGAAGATAACATAGTTTATGAAAAGTAGTGAAGATTAAAACCCATGATGATAGTAGTGAAGATAACACTTGATGATAGTAGTAAAATGAAGATAAAAACTAGTGTGGGGAAAAAAAATGAAGATAACACTATGATTTATAGTAAGTGAAGATAACACTAGTGATGATAGAGTGAAGATAACACAGTGAGATAGTAAATAGTGAAGATAAAAACTAGGATGATTGTAGGGAAAAACAAATTTGTGGGTTGGGTAGATGAAGATAAAACTAGTGAAAGATAGGGAGTGAAAATAACATAGTGATGATAGTAGTTTTAAGATAACACTAAGGGTGATAGTAGTGGGAAAATAAAATATTTATGTAGAGTAGTGAAATAACACTAGTTTATGATTGGGAGTGAAGATACACCCAGTGATGAATTAATAGTGAAGATAACACTAGTGAAAGAAAAGTAATAGGGAAGGGGTAAAACTAGTTTATGATAGTTAGTGAAGATAACATAGTGAAGAAGTAGTTAAGAAAACACTAGGATGAAGTAGGAAGATAAAACTAGTGTGATAATAGTGAAAGGGTAACACTGTGTGATGTAGGTGAAGATAACACTAGTGATGAAAGTAGTGAAGATAAAACTATGATGATTGGAGTGAAGTTTAAAACTAGTGAAAGATAGTAGTGAAGATAACATTTGTGATGAATAGTAAATAAATGAAAAAAGATAAACTAGTGATGAATAGTAGTGAAGATAAACTAGGATGATAGTATGAAAATAACATTTGTGATGGGGTAAATGAAGATAACACAATTTATGATAGTTTTGTGGGAAAATAACACTTGTGATGATAGTAGTGAAGATAACCCCTAGTGATGATAAAAAAGTGAAAATAACATATGATTTAAAAGTAGTGAAGATAACATTTGTGTGAATAGTAAGTAAAAATTTTAAAAAAGATAAATAAAATAGTTGGGGGGGAAAATATAGGGAGTGAAATAACACTTTGTGAGATAGTAGTGAAGATAAAAATTTGTGATGATAGTAGTGGAAAAATAAAAATTTGTGTTTATAGTAGTGAAGATAACACTAGTGATGTTTTTATGAAGATAAAATTTTGGGTTTATGTAGTAGTGAAAATTTAAAATATTTATGATAGTAGTGAAGTAACATAGTGATGTTTGTAGTGAAGATAACACTAGTATTAAGTAGTGAAGATAACACTAGTGATGTGGAAATGAAGGGGTACATTTGTGATGATATAGAGGGGATAACACTAATATGAAGTAGGGGAAAAATAAAACCCGTGATGATAGTAGTGAAGATAACACAGTGATGATTTGTAGTGAAGAAAAATAGTGATGATGGGAGTGAAGATAACACTAGTGTGATAGTAGTGAAAGATAACAAAAAGTGATAAATAGTAGTGAAGTAACACCAAATGATGATATATGAAGATAACACTAGTTTATGATAGTAGTGAAGATAACAAAAGTGATGAAGTAGTGAAGATTTAAAACCCCAGTGATGATATAAATGAAGATAGCACTATGATGATAGTAGAGAAGAATTAACCCAAAAGATGAAAGTAGTTAAAAATAACACTAAATGATGATAGTTTTGGGGAAAATAAACTAGTGAGGGGTAGTAGTGAAGTAACCCCTAGTGATGATAGTATGAAGATAAACCCCTAGTGGGTGATAGTAGTGAAAGGGTAACACTTTAGTGATGGAAAAAGGGGGAAGTTTAAGATTAAAACTAGTGAAAGAAGTAGTGAAATAAACTAGTGGGAAGTAGTGAAGAAAACTAGGGGAGATAGTAGTGAAAAATAACACTAGTGATGATAGTAGAGAAAATAACACTAAGATGACAGAGTTTAAGTAACATAGTGATGGGTAGTAGGAAATAAGGGCAAATGATGAAAGTTGTGAAAATAAAAACTAGGGGGTGATAGTAGGAAGTAACCCCTAATATGAATAGTAAGATAACACTAGTGATGATAGTAGTGAAGATAACCTTTGTGAAGTAGTGAAGATAAAAACTATGATGATAGTAGTGAAGAAAACTAGTGATGATAGTAGTGAAGATAACACTAGTGATGATAAATAAGGGAAAATAAAACTATGAGGGAATAGTGAAAATAACACTAGTGATGGGTAGTAGTGAAGATAAGAAGTTTATGATAGTATTTAAGATAAAACTAGTGGGTGAAGTAGAGAAAATAACCCCTAATGATGGGAAATAGTAAGATAACACTAGTGGATATAGTGAAGATAAGACTAGTGTGAAGTAGTGAAGATAACACTGTGATGATGTAGGAAGAAAACATAATGATGAAATTTGTTTAAGATAACATAGTGAAGATAGTAAATGAAGGGTAAAACTAGTGAAAGTTTGAAAGGAAAAAATAACCTAGTGGGTGGTAGTAGTGAAATAAACTAGTGATGATAGTAGTGGAAAAGATTTAAAAAAACATTAAAGATTACGTGTGAAGGGTAACACTAGGATGATAGTAGTGAAAATAAACTTGTGAAGATAGGGAGTGAAGATAACACTAGTGATGATAGTAAGGAAGAAACACTAATGATGAAAGTAGTGAAGAAACAAATATGGGTGATATAGTTTAAAATTTAAACTAAATGATGATAGATGAAGATAACCTGGATGATTGAGTGAAAAATTTAAACTAGTGATTTATAGGGAGTGAAGATAAACCCAGTGATGAAATAGTGAAGAAAACACTAGTGTGATAGTAGTGAAGTAACACTAGTGATGAAAAGTAGTATTAAAATAAACTAGTGATGATAGTATGAAGATAACACATGATGAATAAATAGTGAAAAAAAACAGGGGGGGTTAGTAGAAGATAAAATAGTATGATAGTAGTGAAGATAACACTAAATGGGGGAATGAAATAAGTAGTGAAGAAAAACACTAGTGATGATAGTAGTGAAGATAACACTAGTGATGATAGTAGTGAAGATAACACTAGTGATGATAGTAGTGAAGTTAACACTAGTGATGATAGTAGTGAAGATAACACTAGTGATGATAGTAGTGAAGATAACACTAGTGATGATAGTAGTGAAGATAACACTAGTGATGATAGTAGTGAAGATAACACTAGTGATGATAGTAGTGAAGATAACACTAGTGATGATAGTAGTGAAGATAACACTAGTGATGATAGTAGTGAAGATAACACTAGTGATGATAGTAGTGAAGATAAGACCATGTAATAATCTTAGAAGAATTACCGACAATATAATAGGCACAAGGACACAAGTGCAACTAATGTGACATTATATTGTGGCAACGTTTCGCTCTCCAGGAGCTTTGTCAAGCCGTTACAAACAATAAAGGCACACAGAGGGTATATAGAGATATAGAGTGAAGTGCAAAGCATAATATAATCGTTGTAGGCAGTAGAAGTGATACTTGTGGTAGCAGTAGCAGTAGTAGTCACAGTAGTGGTGGTGGTGGTGGTAGTGAAGGGAGGAAACTTGTGTACTTGATGTCCATAAACCAGTACACATGTATGGTTTACCTAAGACCCATAAACATAATATTCCTCTCAGACCAATCATGTCAGGTATAATATAAGATTTCTTCGGATTTTTAACCCCGGAGGGTTAGCCACTCAGGATAACCCAAGAAAGTCAGTGCGTCATCGAGGACTGTCTAACTTATTTCCATTGTGGTCCTCAATCTTGTCCCCCAGGATGCGACCCACACCAGTCGACTAACACCCAAGTACCTACTTGCTGCTAGGTGAGCAGGACAACAGGTGTATGGAAACACGTTGAAATGTTTCTACCCCGCCGGGAATCGAACCCGGGAACTCCGTGTGTGAAGCGAGAACTTTGCCAGCCAGGCCACTGGGTCACAGTGCACCACATGAATTAGCCGGAGTTCTCGCCAGACATCTTTCCTGCCTCCTGGGGACCATCAGCCCCGCTCATCTGAAGCATTCAGGCGACCTCTTAAACCGCGTCAGAGACCTCTCCATCCGAAACAAGAAACTAAGTAGTTTGAACGTAACTTCTCTCTTCCCTGAAGTGCCCACCACACAAGTCATTGACGTTCTACAACATAAAGTCAGTCAGGACCTTAATCTTCCTCTACTTCCAGGAGATTTCGTTGACCTGATTGTACTAATTTCAACTGCTTTTCTTTCGACAACAAGCTCTATAAAGAAACCTATGGTATAGAGATGGGGTCCCCCATCAGCGCCGTCTTAGCTAACTTGTATAATGAACACCCGAGAGCTGAATGCTTCGCTAGCATCTTCCCCACTAGTGTGACTTGATTATGTTATGTGGACGACGTCTTCATAATAACTTCAAAACGTTTTGATGTGCGGAATCTTCAGGGAAGGCTCAAGGCAGTTGAACTGGCTATCCAGTTTACACTTGAAGAAAAGTCCAGTGACAAGTTGCTTGTTACTTTTCCAGACGTTTTCATACACAAAGCAGATAACACTCTAAGTAGCCTACAACTAAAACGATCTCACACTCTTCTGTTCCAGTCAAGGTACTAAGAACAAAAGAGGCATCATCACTGGATTTTTCCTAAGAGCATACTGAATTTGTAGTGCAGAGTTTCTTGACGAGGATTGTATATTCATACGCCAAACCTTCACTGCTACATTTCCCTTCGTCTTTTACCAAAGACTGCAAGAAAAGAGCCCTTCAGATAGTCAATTCTGCACGCACTAATACCACTCCTAACAAAGTTATAGGCCTTCCCTACAGCCAGGTTGCAATAAACGTCTCTAACCTTTAAACTGTCCATACGTAGACCTACGTTCACTCGCGCAGCGCTCCGAATATTTTGAAAAATATTTTTTTTTTTAAATGAAGAGCGCATTTTTAGAAATGTTATAGGACAAAAAAAAATTAGGGCCAGTACTTACCGAGATATAAGCCTTCAAAGTTGGTGCTAAATGATGAGGTGTCAGCAACTTGGAGCACTGCCGCTTACAGAAATAATAAACATTTATCGTTTTTTTCCAATTCTTTTCTATTTTTTTGTTGTTTTCATGTTATGATAATAATGTGTTGTTGTAGATACTTTTGTTTCTAAGAGCATTCTGTTGTAGTCAATTTTGGTACTGAATTAGTATATCAACTGTCCAAACCTTTCACTGATTGACATTTCAATCACACTTGTTTTATACTACTAATAATATGATATATATAAAATATATATATAGTATAATTTATATAATATCATTACCTATAAAAAGTTATATGCCTTACTAAGCAGTTGAAAAAATATATAAAAAACTCTCTACTTTAAATGTCATACGTATACTAGTATATTGAGCTCGATATTTATGAAAAATATATATTTTTTATTTAATATAATATCATATATATTAGAAATGTTATAGACAAATAAAAAATATAAGGCATATTTACCGAGATCCCATTAATGTTGTCTAGATAGTTCACACTGGATGACTACTTCAAGAAATGATTCAAACATGATCCACCCACATTCTTTTCAATTTGTGTTTCTTTTCGATATATGCGTTGTTGTGTGTAAGACAAACTTTTTTCTGAGATATTCTTCTTGGAGTAGATGGAAGTAGCTGAATTAGGATTATCGATCGGCACTAACCACTTTCTATGGTGACTGATCGATGTTTGTACACGCTGTTGGGTGACATCCTGTTTTTGTGTGACAGTGTTTTGGGTGATAGTCGTATATGTTACAGTCCTGTATGTGGGTAAGTCTGTTGTGGTGAATATGTTGTGTAAGGTCGCTGTTGTGGTAAGGTCGCTGTTGTATACATCGCTGTATGTGGGTACAGTCTTATGTGGGATAAAAGTGCTATTTATAATTGTTGTGGTAAAGTCGCTGATTATGGGTGAAGGTCGCTGTTATGTGAATATCTGTTTGGTACATTTATGTGGGTATAACAGGTCTTATTGGGTGAAGGTATATTGTTATAGTGACATCAGGTATTGGTACGGTCCATTATGTTGTCTAGACAGTCGCCATGTTGGTACTCGCTGATGGGAGTGATCAGTCACGTTTGGGTGACAGCCCCTTTTGCTGGTACAGTCGTGTTGTGGGGTGTACTAGTCGCTTTGGGGTCGTCGCTGTGTAGGGTAGCACACGACACACTGTATTGTGGGTACTGTCGCTTTTGGGTGAAGTCGATGTTAGTGGTCAGCAGTGCTGTTTGGGATGATCATCGTTTGGGGACATTCCTCTTATGGGGTGACATGTCGCTGTTGTGGGGTGACAGGTCGCTGTTGTGGGGTGACAGGTCGCTGTTGTGGGGTGACAGGTCGCTGTTGTGGGGTGACAGGTCGCTGTTGTGGGGTGACAGGTCGCTGTTGTGGGGTGACAGGTCGCTGTTGTGGGGTGACAGGTCGCTGTTGTGGGGTGACAGGTCGCTGTTGTGGGGTGACAGGTCGCTGTTGTGGGGTGACAGGTCGCTGTTGTGGGGTGACAGGTCGCTGTTGTGGGGTGACAGGTCGCTGTTGTGGGGTGACAGGTCGCTGTTGTGGGGTGACAGGTCGCTGTTGTGGGGTGACAGGTCGCTGTTGTGGGGTGACAGGTATAGGTGTGGTACCATACTTTTTTGCTATCTGCATGATAACATTGAGGGTGAATTCTGCACATCGTTGTCACTTCCCTGTCTATATTTCATACATGCTGAAGGCATTGAGCATTGCAATGTCTACAAGGTGGAACAACACTTTGTATACCACTTGCGACTCCTACGCACACAATTAACAAAGTCTATCATGTCACTAGTTGATTAGTTGCATATTGTTCGTATAGTCGATAACAGCAGTTGGCTTTATAATAATTCATTGTTGTTCTTGCTCAGTCTGTTTTTTTCTGTCTGTCTCGTTTCTGTGGATGGTTGACAGCAATGTCACGTCCCGTTTGTCATACCACGTCAGTGCCATCATGTCACTGGTATGAAACACTTGCACTACACTTCCTCCAGTGAACCTTGGCATGTGTTTTGTACTTTTTCTCACTGTTCCACATATATCAGTATTGTTCACACGTAGGAAATCAGCGAGCATAGGGCTTGTATACCAGTTGTCTGTGAACAATGTATGACCCTTGCCAAGGTATGGCTGCATCATCTTGTGAACAACATCACCAGAAATGTCCAACATGCGCCTGGTATCGCCGAGTGTGTTTTTTTCCTGTGTAGATAATGACATCCAACACAAGACCAGTCTCACAGTCACACATTACAAAGAGTTTTATACCAAAGCGATTATGTTTGCTTGGTATATATTGTTTCAATAACAGTCGTCCTATGAACAGTATCAAGGACTCGTCAACAACAATATTCTTGAATGGATAAAAGTAGGCAGTGAATTTTTGCTTCAGATACATAAACAGTTCCCTGATTTTGTATAGGAGGTCATTTCGGTTTGGAGTATTTATATCTGAGAAGTGCAACATTCGTAGCAACAGAGAGAATCTGTTGCAGGGAAGGAGGTCACGGAAGCCTGGAGTTCTGATGAAGTGGTCTGTGGACCAGTAGTTTGCTATATTGTTCTTATACGTGTGTGGCATAAGCATGATTGTGCCAAGGAATAAATACATTTCAGCCACAGTTGTACCTTTCCACCTGCACAACCGTGAAGACTGAAACATCTATGTTGTCCATTGTATACTGGTAGTACATGTTGGTCTAGGTAACAATCAGGTTCATTATCGGTTCATCAAAGTATAGTTGAAAATAGTCTAACTCTGTAAGACTCATTTGTGATGGGACAGTGTAGCATGATACCACTTCCACTGGCATCAAAAATGAAAGGATGTAGCGTTAATGGTGTATTTTCTGTCCATTTCCATTCGCGATCAGATGGTGCAGGGTGGACTGTGGCATGGAGCATGAGGGGGCAGGAGGGGGGACGGGAGTGGAGGCAGCACATTGGTTGAAAGGGTGCCGGGCGGTCCTTTGTCTGCCCACTCACTGCGCCATGAGGTCCAGGCACCATGCCACCAACCTCCTCTTCCTCCATCCCAGCATACACTTCATGATCATTATCACTAGCTGGGGTTTTGGATCGTGACCTGTCACGACCCTAGCCATTGATTACATATGGCACACTGCCTGAACGTAGGGGAATAATGGGGGAATAATGATAATCACTGTCACTTGACGAATCTATGGGCATAAAATCGATTTCATCATTGTCACTTACATCACTTTCACTAACGTCGTCACCATAACGCTTGGAAAATTATAATTTCCTCTTGCGGAGTTGCCTTTGGGTAGTAACACTAGCAACCCCAGAGGTACTTGGCTGAGGGTCTGGTATGGCCACACTGTCCACACTGGCCACCCCAGAGGTGATGGGCTGAGGGTCATCTGGGTTATCATCAACAGTTTCACTAATTCCTTGAACATTAGCGGCTATATCGGTGTCAAATTCACTAACCTCGCTTTCTGTTACACTTTCCGAGAATAGCAGAGTGTTAATACGCTGAGGCGTGAGTGAATCATGGGGGTTTGCCATGATCTTAAGCCAAGATGGAGCTGAAACTTACTGGTGTACCTCGCGGTACCCCCGCGTCAGTGAATTTTTTCACACTGCGCACACTTAGGGTGCAAACCCATTCTTTCGTGTCTAGGAGACTCAGGCCTATCGCGCCAAATTTGAAGGAATGAAAAATTAAACGTTGATCTACGTTCGGAGCGCTACGCGTGCAAACATAGATCAACGTTTGGACAGTTTAAGCCGGGCTAAAGTGGTCGCACAAGCTACACTAAGGTCGCCATCGCAACCAGGACAAAATCGAGTAACATTGAACCAATGAACGCAGGAATTTCTAGTATCCCCTGTGGAGGCTGTGACAGAATATACATAGGTGAAACAGCAAGAAACCTTGAAACACGTCTCAGTGAACACATTAATGCATATAGGATAGATAACTTGGATATTGCCTGCGTACAACACACACCGTAATTCCACCAACCACCTGATGAGATTCAACGACGGCCGCTTAGTGATTAAAGAACCCAATTTTCGTAGACGTAAATGCTTTGAATCATCATCAATCGCTATTGCTAACTTAAACGGAATAAAGGCAGCTTCATCATCTCTGAAGTATTAGCAAGAATTCTTCTCAAAGCAATAAATCCCTCCATCACATAGCTGCTACTACTACTACCACAAATATTACAAGTACTACTACTACTGCTACTATCACAAGTGCTCTACTACTACCTACAACGATTACGTTAGGCTTTGCACCTCGCTCTATATTTATATTTACTCCTCTGTATCCCTGTATTGTTTGTAACAACTTGACAAAGCTCCTGGAGAGCGAAACGTTGCCACAATAAAATGACTCATTAGTTGCACCTGTGTCCTTGTACCCAAAAGATAAGACTGGTGAAGATAAGACTAGTGATGATAGTAGACAGTAGTAATAGCACTGATTTACATATAAGAGGGATCAAGAACCACAATGGAAATAAACAATAACTTTGTCTGACTTTTTTGGGGGCTCATCCAGGTACAAACAAACAAACAAGGCTTACAATGTGTGTTTACATTACATGCTTTGATCGGTACAAAGAAAGTCACTGTCATGGTGTGGTACGTGTTTGTACCTAAATAAACTTACCTTCTAATAATCTAATGGTTATTACTTTGACTACAATTTTTTAAAGGAGTGGAAGGCCTCGGTCAGGTGGCCAAAAGCTCCAGCTGCGGGTCATCATATAACTAAAGACCCGCGTCAGGTAACACTTGTCCTGTTTCATGACAAACCTTACTTACCTTACTAAGTTTGTTAGCAGTGCCTCAGTTGAGCTGAGCACACCCCAGGGTGGAGCACACAGCTACACCCCAGGGTGGAGCACACAGCCACACCCCAGGGTGGAGCAAACAGCTACACCCCAGGGTGGAGCACACAGCCACACCCCAGGGTGGAGCAAACAGCTACACCCCAGGGTGGAGCAAACAGCTACACCCCAGGGTGGAGCACACAGTCACACCCCAGGGTGGAGCACACAGCTACACCCCAGGGTGGAGCACACAGCCACACCCCAGGGTGGAGCACACAGCTACACCCCAGGGTGGAGCACACAGCCACACCCCAGGGTGGAGCAAACAGCTACACCCCAGGGTGGAGCAAACAGCTACACCCCAGGGTGGAGTACACAGCTACACCCCAGGGTGGAGCAAACAGCTACACCCCAGGGTGGAGCAAACAGCTACACCCCAGGGTGGAGTACACAGCTACACCCCAGGGTGGAGCAAACAGCTACACCCCAGGGTGGAGCAAACAGCTACACCCCAGGGTGGAGCAAACAGCTACACCCCAGGGTGGAGCAAACAGCTACACCCCAGGGTGGAGCAAACAGCTACACCCCAGGGTGGAGCACACAGCTACACCCCAGGGTGAAGCACACAGCCACACCCCAGGGTGGAGCAAACAGCCACACCCCAGGATGGAGCACACAGACATGTGTCAACCTTCTCCACACAAGATGCTGAAGCTGTCATGAGTCACGTACATGCTGTCAGCATCTTTGTCAGCACATGAGTTTTGTTCCATAATGTGGAACATTGATGGCAGTGATGACAGCATAGCATGAGGTCTTTTAGAGTGATGGCAGCATAGCATGAGGTCTTGCTAGAGTGATGGCAGCATAGCATGAGGTCTTGCTAGAGTGATGGCAGCATAGCTTGAGGTCTTGCTAGAGTGATGGCAGCATAGCATGAGGTCTTGCTAGAGTGATGGCAGCATAACATGAGGTCTTGCTAGAGTGATGGCAGCATAGCATGAGGTCTTGCTAGAGTGATGGCAGCATAGCATGAGGTCTTGCTAGAGTGATGGCAGCATAGCATGAGGTCTTGCTAGAGTGATGGCAACATAGCATGAGGTCTTGCTAGAGTGATGGCAGCATAGCATGAGGTCTTGCTAGAGTGATGGCAGCATAGCATGAGGTCTCTTGCTAGAGTGATGGCAGCATAGCATGAGGTTCTTGCTAGTAGTGATGGCAGCATAGCATGAGGTCTTGCTAGAGTGATGGCAGCATAGCATGAGGTCTTCCTAGAGTGATGGCAACATAGCATGAAGTCTTGCTAGAGTGATGGCAGCATATCATGAGGTCTTGCTAGAGTGATGACAGCATAGCATGAGGTCTTGCTAGAGTGATGGCAGCATAGCATGAGGTCTTGCTAGAGTGATGGCAGCATAGCATGAGGTCTTGCTAGAGTAATGGCAGCATAGCATGAGGTCTTGCTAGAGTGATGACAGCATAGCATGAGGTCTTGCTAGAGTGATGGCAGCATAGCTTGAGGTCTTGCTAGAGTGATGGCAGAATAGCATGAGGTCTTGCTAGAGTGATGGCAGCATAGCATGAGGTCTTGCTAGAGTGATGGCAGCATAGCATGAGGTCTTGCTAGAGTGATGGCAACATAGCATGAGGTCTTGCTAGAGTGATGGCAGCATAGCATGAGGTCTTGCTAGAGTGATGGCAGCATAACATGAGGTCTTGCTAGAGTGATGGTGTCGTGGGGGTTCGGAAGGAGATATGATGGTGAAGATAAACACACTGGTTGGATGGTAACGCTATATATTGTCAGACTGTGGTAAGAGGTGGGAGCCCTGGCCTGCCTTGTTCTGCGTGCTTGTATGTCTATCCGTGGAGTGAGAGCGAGGCAGAGCATCTCACTCACTCATGCTGTACCTCGTGACGTCATACAGTCACTAGGCTTCATAGGGATCTTCTATATAACACATGGAGGGTACTAAGCTATACAACACATGTAAGAGGATCAGCAACTATGCTGACAGCTCGGTCATGTTACGTATGTCGTCTCGACATACACTACTATGCTATAGGCTGAATAGGCAGGTGGTTCTGGGCTGATTCTATACAATAACAACTTCATATATAACTTAGAACTAATGGATGGTATCATAATGGATGTTAATATAATGAGTTTCAACGTAATTGGTGTTAACGTAATCACTTTTAACGTAATGGGTGTTAGCGTAATCACTTTTAACGTAATGAGTTTCATTGTAATGCATTACGACTTATAAGAACAAATCATTGTACAATGTGGGGTAGAATTGATCGATCGATCTGTATTCATGCACTCTACGGATTCTGAGGAAGAATAAATATACATATACAAGGTGAAATTAACAGCAAAGGCAATCTGGTGCACTCAGATCATAAATTCTCAGAACTCGGAGTGAACTTGAACACAAAAATTCTGAAATACTGATCAGTTAATAACAAAACATACAGTTGACAATTTCATTCATATAGGACATCTAATTATACAAGCTGTTTACATTTAAACCAAATTCTGCGAGGGTGAGGTTTACATATGCAGAATGGTTATCATCTTTGGGTGGATCAAATTCTTCTGCGATGGCTAACACATGCCTTGACTGAGGACAATCTGAACGAGTATCTACAAAAGATACAGCTACATGAACGATCTGAACGAGTATCTACAAAAAATACAGCTACATTCACTAGTGACTGGAATTACTAACTCTTCTGCTAGGAGTACTCAACTCGACTGTTCGATACGGTAATTGTTGGCTCATTACAAAGTCACTAATGGGTGCTGGTGGCTTCACAGTCAGAATAAGATCTTCCTGGAGCAGGAATCGAATCACCAGAACACAAGGGATCGGCTCTTTCTTACTGGAGGAATGAACAAACTCGGAGTGGATGACTCTCCCCGGTTCAAAAAGATAATGCTATAACACGCAATATGAGCCGGCAGACCTATTCACAAGATGGCGACTGGCTCAGTAGAAATTTATCTCCAGAAATCGCTGTAATCGTCAGAATTACAGGCCCTCCGCTGGCACCAATTTGTCGTGGGGGTTCGGAAGGAGATATGATGGTGAAGATAAACACACTGGTTGGATGGTAACGCTATATATTGTCAGACTGTGGTAAGAGGTGGGAGCCCTGGCCTGCCTTGTTCTGCCTGCTTGTATGTCTATCCGTGGAGTGAGAGTGAAGCAGAGTATCTCACTCACTCATGCTGTACCTCGTGACGTCATACAGTCACTAGGCTTCATAGGGATCTTCTATATAACACATGGAGGGTACTAAGCTATACAACACATGTAAGAGGATCAGCAACTATGCTGATAATGGCAGCATAGCATGAGGTCTTGCTAGAGTGATGATAGCATAGCATGAGGTCTTGCTAGAGTGATGACAGCGTAGCATGAGGTCTTGCTAGAGTGATGACAGCATAGCATGAGGTCTTGCTAGAGTGATGACAGCATAGCATGAGGTCTTGCTAGAGTGATGACAGCATAGCATGAGGTCTTGCTAGAGTGATGACAGCGTAGCATGAGGTCTTGCTAGAGTGATGACAGCATAGCATGAGGTCTTGCTAGAGTGATGGCAGCATAGCATGAGGTCTTGCTAGAGTGATGACAGCGTAGCATGAGGTCTTGCTAGAGTGATGACAGCATAGCATGAGGTCTTGCTAGAGTGATGACAGCATAGCATGAGGTCTTGCTAGAGTGATGACAGCATAGCATGAGGTCTTGCTAGAGTGATGGCAGCATAGCATGAGGTCTTGCTAGAGTGATGACAGCATAGCATGAGGTCTTGCTAGAGTGATGACAGCGTAGCATGAGGTCTTGCTAGAGTGATGACAGCGTAGCATGAGGTCTTGCTAGAGTGATGACAGCGTAGCATGAGGTCTTGCTAGAGTGATGACAGCATAGCATGAGGTCTTGCTAGAGTGATGACAGCATAGCATGAGGTCTTGCTAGAGTGATGGCAGCATAGCATGAGGTCTTGCTAGAGTGATGACAGCATAGCATGAGGTCTTGCTAGAGTGATGACAGCGTAGCATGAGGTCTTGCTAGAGTGATGACAGCATAGCATGAGGTCTTGCTAGAGTGATGACAGCATAGCATGAGGTCTTGCTAGAGTGATGGCAGCATAGCATGAGGTCTTGCTAGAGTAATGACAGCATAGCATGAGGTCTTGCTAGAGTGATGACAGCGTAGCATGAGGTCTTGCTAGAGTGATGACAGCGTAGCATGAGGTCTTGCTAGAGTGATGGCAGCATAGCATGAGGTCTTGCTAGAGTGATGGCAGCATAGCATGAGATCTTGTTAGATCTATGCTTCTGGTCTTTCAGTTGAGTGTTTGTAGATGAATGGTTCAGAGAACCGACATGTTGATGGACTGAACACATCGACTCAAGGTTGAGGGACTGATTACCTCATTCTCCTCCTGTTCTTCAAGTTTCTCCTACGTATGGACTGATGAAGCCACTGTGTGGCGAAACGTTTCCTCAATAAAGATACCCAAGAGTTGCACATGTGTCTAATTTATCAGTTGAGTATTGGTCACTCTTGTAGCTGAGACATATTGACAGAGGTTTACTTGCAGTCGCTGTTACTGTGTCCATCACTGTAGCAGTTACTGTGTCCATCACTGTACCAGTTACTGTGTCCATCACTGTAGCAGTTACTGTGTCCATCATTGTACCAGTTACTGTGTCCATCACTGTAGCAGTTACTGTGTCCATCACTGTACCAGTTACTGTGTCCATCACTGTACCAGTTACTGTGTCCATCACTGTAGCAGTTACTGTGTCCATCACTGTACCAGTTACTGTGTCCATCACTGTACCAGTTACTGGGCCCATCACTGTACCAGTTACTGTGCCCATCACTGTAGCAGTTACTGTGTTCATCACTGTACCAGTTACTGTGTCCATCACTGTAGCAGTTACTGTGCCCATCAATGTATCAGTTACTGTGTCCATCACTGCACCAGTTACTGTGCCCATCACTGTACCAGTTACTGTGTCCATCACTGTACCAGTTACTGTGCCCATCACTGTACCAGTTACTGTATCCATCACTGTACCAGTTACTGTGCCCATCACTGTAGCAGTTACTGTGTCCATCACTGCAGCAGTTACTGTGTCCATCACTGAAGCAGTTACTGTGCCCATCACTGTAGCAGTTACTGTGTCCATCACTGTAGCAATTACTGTGTCCATCACAGTAGCAGTTACTGTGTCCATCACTGTAGAAGTTACTGTGCCCATCACTGTACCAGTTACTGTGTCCATCACTGTATCAGTTATTGTGTCAATCACTGTAGCAGTTACTGTGCCCATCACTGTAGCAGTTACTGTGTCCATCACTGTACCATTTACTGTGTCCTTCACTACAACAGTTACTGTGTCCTTCACTACAACAGTTACTGTGTCCTTCACTACAACAGTTACTGTGTCCTTCACTACAGCAGTTACTGTGTCCTTCACTACAACAGTTACTGTGTCCTTCACTACAGCAGTTACTGTGTCCATCACTACAACAGTTACTGTGTCCTTCACTACAGCAGTTACTGTGTCCATCACTACAACAGTTACTGTGTCCTTCACTACAACAGTTACTGTGTCCTTCACTACAGCAGTTACTGTGTCCATCACTGTACCAGTTACTGTGTCCTTCACTACAGCAGTTACTGTGTCCATCACTACAACAGTTACTGTGTCCTTCACTACATCAGTTACTGTGTCCTTCACTACAGCAGTTACTGTGTCCATCACTACAACAGTTACTGTGTCCTTCACTACAGCAGTTACTGTGTCCTTCACTACAACAGTTACTGTGTCCATCACTACAACAGTTACTGTGTCCTTCACTACAGCAGTTACTGTGTCCTTCACTACAACAGTTACTGTGTCCTTCACTACATCAGTTACTGTGTCCTTCACTACATCAGTTACTGTGTCCTTCACTACAACAGTTACTGTGTCCTTCACTACAGCAGTTACTGTGTCCTTCACTACAACAGTTACTGTGTCCTTCACTACAACAGTTACTGTGTCCTTCACTACAACAGTTACTGTGTCCTTCACTACATCAGTTACTGTGTCCTTCACTACAACAGTTACTGTGTCCTTCACTACAACAGTTACTGTGTCCTTCACTACAACAGTTACTGTGTCCTTCACTACAACAGTTACTGTGTCCTTCACTACATCAGTTACTATGTCCTTCACTACAGCAGTTACTGTGTCCTTCACTACAACAGTTACTGTGTCCATCACTGTACCAGTTACTGTGTCCATCACTACAACAGTTACTGTGTCCTTCACTACAACAGTTACTGTGTCCTTCACTACAGCAGTTACTGTGTCCATCACTGTACCAGTTACTGTGTCCTTCACTACAGCAGTTACTGTGTCCTTCACTACAACAGTTACTGTGTCCTTCACTACATCAGTTACTGTGTCCTTCACTACATCAGTTACTGTGTCCATCACTACAGCAGTTACTGTGTCCATCACTACAACAGTTACTGTGTCCTTCACTACAACAGTTACTGTGTCCTTCACTACAACAGTTACTGTGTCCTTCACTACAACAGTTACTGTGTCCTTCACTACAACAGTTACTGTGTCCATCACTACAGCAGTTACTGTGTCCTTCACTACAACAGTTACTGTGTCCTTCACTACAACAGTTACTGTGTCCTTCACTACAACAGTTACTGTGTCCTTCACTACAACAGTTACTGTGTCCTTCACTACAACAGTTACTGTGTCCTTCACTACAACAGTTACTGTGTCCTTCACTACAACAGTTACTGTGTCCTTCACTACAACAGTTACTGTGTCCATCACTACAGCAGTTACTGTGTCCATCACTACAACAGTTACTGTGTCCTTCACTACAGCAGTTACTGTGTCCATCACTGTACCAGTTACTGTGTCCTTCACTACAACAGTTACTGTGTCCTTCACTACAACAGTTACTGTGTCCTTCACTACATCAGTTACTGTGTCCTTCACTACAGCAGTTACTGTGTCCATCACTACAACAGTTACTGTGTCCTTCACTACAGCAGTTACTGTGTCCATCACTACATCAGTTACTGTGTCCATCACTACAACAGTTACTGTGTCCATCACTGTACCAGTTACTGTGTCCTTCACTACAGCAGTTACTGTGTCCTTCACTACAGCAGTTACTGTGTCCATCACTACAACAGTTACTGTGTCCATCACTGTACCAGTTACTGTGTCCTTCACTACATCAGTTACTGTGTCCTTCACTACAGCAGTTACTGTGTCCATCACTACAACAGTTACTGTGTCCATCACTACAACAGTTACTGTGTCCATCACTGTACCAGTTACTGTGTCCTTCACTACAGCAGTTACTGTGTCCTTCACTACAACAGTTACTGTGTCCTTCACTACAACAGTTACTGTGTCCTTCACTACATCAGTTACTGTGTCCTTCACTACAGCAGTTACTGTGTCCTTCACTACAACAGTTACTGTGTCCTTCACTACAACAGTTACTGTGTCCTTCACTACAACAGTTACTGTGTCCTTCACTACATCAGTTACTGTGTCCTTCACTACATCAGTTACTGTGTCCTTCACTACAACAGTTACTGTGTCCTTCACTACATCAGTTACTGTGTCCTTCACTACAGCAGTTACTGTGTCCTTCACTACAGCAGTTACTGTGTCCATCACTGTACCAGTTACTGTGTCCTTCACTACAACAGTTACTGTGTCCATCACTACAACAGTTACTGTGTCCTTCACTACAGCAGTTACTGTGTCCTTCACTACATCAGTTACTGTGTCCTTCACTACAACAGTTACTGTGTCCTTCACTACAACAGTTACTGTGTCCTTCACTACAACAGTTACTGTGTCCTTCACTACAGCAGTTACTGTGTCCATCACTGTACCAGTTACTGTGTCCTTCACTACAACAGTTACTGTGTCCTTCACTACAACAGTTACTGTGTCCTTCACTACAGCAGTTACTGTGTCCATCACTGTACCAGTTACTGTGTCCTTCACTACAGCAGTTACTGTGTCCATCACTACAACAGTTACTGTGTCCATCACTGTACCAGTTACTGTGTCCTTCACTACAGCAGTTACTGTGTCCATCACTGTACCAGTTACTGTGTCCATCACTACAACAGTTACTGTGTCCTTCACTACAACAGTTACTGTGTCCTTCACTACAGCAGTTACTGTGTCCATCACTGTACCAGTTACTGTGTCCTTCACTACAACAGTTACTGTGTCCTTCACTACAACAGTTACTGTGTCCTTCACTACAGCAGTTACTGTGTCCATCACTACAACAGTTACTGTGTCCATCACTGTACCAGTTACTGTGTCCTTCACTACAGCAGTTACTGTGTCCTTCACTACAACAGTTACTGTGTCCTTCACTACATCAGTTACTGTGTCCTTCACTACATCAGTTACTGTGTCCATCACTGTACCAGTTACTGTGTCCTTCACTACAACAGTTACTGTGTCCTTCACTACAGCAGTTACTGTGTCCTTCACTACAACAGTTACTGTGTCCTTCACTACAACAGTTACTGTGTCCTTCACTACAACAGTTACTGTGTCCATCACTGTACCAGTTACTGTGTCCTTCACTACAACAGTTACTGTGTCCTTCACTACAGCAGTTACTGTGTCCATCACTACAACAGTTACTGTGTCCATCACTGTACCAGTTACTGTGTCCTTCACTACAACAGTTACTGTGTCCTTCACTACAGCAGTTACTGTGTCCTTCACTACAACAGTTACTGTGTCCTTCACTACAACAGTTACTGTGTCCATCACTGTACCAGTTACTGTGTCCTTCACTACAACAGTTACTGTGTCCATCACTGTACCAGTTACTGTGTCCTTCACTACAACAGTTACTGTGTCCATCACTGTACCAGTTACTGTGTCCTTCACTACAACAGTTACTGTGTCCTTCACTACAGCAGTTACTGTGTCCTTCACTACAACAGTTACTGTGTCCTTCACTACAACAGTTACTGTGTCCATCACTGTACCAGTTACTGTGTCCTTCACTACAGCAGTTACTGTGTCCTTCACTACAACAGTTACTGTGTCCTTCACTACAACAGTTACTGTGTCCATCACTGCACCAGTTACTGTGTCCTTCACTACAGCAGTTACTGTGTCCATCACTGTACCAGTTACTGTGTCCATCACTGTACCAGTTACTGTGTCCTTCACTACAGCAGTTACTGTGTCCATCACTGTACCAGTTACTGTGTCCTTCACTACAACAGTTACTGTGTCCTTCACTACATCAGTTACTGTGTCCATCACTGTACCAGTTACTGTGTCCTTCACTACAGCAGTTACTGTGTCCTTCACTACAACAGTTACTGTGTCCTTCACTACATCAGTTACTGTGTCCATCACTGTACCAGTTACTGTGTCCTTCACTACATCAGTTACTGTGTCCTTCACTACAACAGTTACTGTGTCCATCACTGTACCAGTTACTGTGTCCTTCACTACATCAGTTACTGTGTCCTTCACTACAACAGTTACTGTGTCCATCACTGTACCAGTTACTGTGTCCTTCACTACATCAGTTACTGTGTCCTTCACTACAACAGTTACTGTGTCCATCACTGTACCAGTTACTGTGTCCTTCACTACATCAGTTACTGTGTCCTTCACTACATCAGTTACTGTGTCCTTCACTACAACAGTTACTGTGTCCATCACTGTACCAGTTACTGTGTCCTTCACTACATCAGTTACTGTGTCCATCACTGTACCAGTTACTGTGTCCTTCACTACAGCAGTTACTGTGTCCTTCACTACAACAGTTACTGTGTCCTTCACTACATCAGTTACTGTGTCCATCACTGTACCAGTTACTGTGTCCTTCACTACATCAGTTACTGTGTCCTTCACTACAACAGTTACTGTGTCCTTCACTACAACAGTTACTGTGTCCTTCACTACAGCAGTTACTGTGTCCTTCACTACAGCAGTTACTGTGTCCATCACTGTACCAGTTACTGTGTCCTTCACTACAGCAGTTACTGTGTCCATCACTGTACCAGTTACTGTGTCCTTCACTACAGCAGTTACTGTGTCCTTCACTACAACAGTTACTGTGTCCATCACTGTAGCAGTTACTGTGTCCATCACTGTAGCAGTTACTGTGCCCATCACTGTACCAGTTACTGTGTCCATCACTGTACCAGTTACTGTGTCCATCACTGTACCAGTTACTGTGTCCATCACTGTACCAGTTACTGTGTCCATCACTGTAGCAGTTACTGTGCCCATCACTGTACCAGTTACTGTGTCCATCACTGTAGCAGTTACTGTGTCCATCACTGTACGAGTTACTGTGTCCATCACTGTAGCAGTTACTGTGTCCATCACTGTAGCAGTTACTGTGTCCATCACTGTAGCAGTTACTGTGTCCATCACTGTAGCAGTTACTGTGTCCATCACTGTAGCAGTTACTGTGTCCTTCACTACAGCAGTTACTGTGTCCATCACTGTAGCAGTTACTGTGCCCATCACTGTACCAGTTACTGTGTCCATCACTTACCAGTTACTGTGTCCATCACTGTAGCAGTTACTGTGTCCATCACTGTAGCAGTTACTGTGTCCATCACTGTAGCAGTTACTGTGCCCATCACTGTACCAGTTACTGTGTCCATCACTGTACCAGTTACTGTGTCCTCACTGTACCATTACTGTGTCCATCACTGACAGTTACTGTGTCCATCACTGTACCAGTTACTGTGTCCATCACTGTACCAGTTACTGTGTCCATCACTGTACCAGTTACTGTGTCCATCACTGTAGCAGTTACTGTGTCCTTCACTACAGCAGTTACTGTGTCCATCACTGTAGCAGTTACTGTGCCCATCACTGTGCCAGTTACTGTGTCCATCACTGTAGAAGTTACTGTGTCCATCACTGTACCAGTTACTGTATCCATCACTGTAGCAGTTACTGTGTCCATCACTGTACCAGTTACTGTGTCCACCACTGTACCAGTTACTGTGTCCATCACTGTACCAGTTACTGTGTCCTCACTGTAGCCAGTTACTGTGTCCTTCACTACAGCAGTTACTGTGTCCATCAGTGTACCAGTTACTGTGTCCTTCACTACAGCAGTTACTGTGTCCTTCACTACAACAGTTACTGTGTCCATCACTGTAGCAGTCACTGTGTCCATCACTGTAGCAGTTACTGTGCCCATCACTGTACCAGTTACTGTGTCCATCACTGTACCAGTTACTGTGTCCATCACTGTACCAGTTACTGTGTCCATCACTGTAGCCAGTTACTGTGTCCATCACTGTACAGTTACTGTGTCCATCACTGTAGCAGTTACTGTGTCCATCACTGTAGCAGTTACTGTGTCCATCACTGTAGCAGTTACTGTGTCCATCACTGTACGCAGTTACTGTGTCCTCACTTACCAGTTACTGTGTCCATCCTGTACAGGATGATAGCCTTGTCCTGTTACATCCTTCTAGGATGATAGCCTGTCTCTGGTTCATCCATTCAGGATATAGCTTGTCCCTGGTCATCCTTACAGGTAATGATGTCCTTGTCCTGGTATCCTTACTGGGATGATAGTCCTTGTCTCTGGTCATCCTTCTAGGATGATAGCCTGTCTACTGTGTTCATCATCTAGGAAGTATAGCCTGTGTCCTCCTGGTACTATCCTCTGGAATGATAGCTAGTTCTGGTTCATCCTGTACAGTGAATGATAGCCTGTCCTGTTACTTCCTTCTGGGATGTAGCCTGTCTCTGGTTTCATCCTTAGATGATACCTGTGTCCCTGTACATCCTTCTAGGAATGTTTGCCTTGCTCTGGTCATCCTTCAGGGATGATAGCCTTGTCTCTGGTTCCCTCCTTCTAGGGATGATACTTGTCTCTGTTCATCATTCTAGGATTGATAGCCTTGTCCTCCTGTACATCCTGTCTAAATGATAGCCTTGTCTCTGGTCTCCATTCTAGGATGACAGCCTTGTCTGGTTCATCCTTCTAGTGATGATAGCCTTGTCTCAGTTATCCTTCAGGGATATAGCCTTTTCCATGGTTACATTCCTTCAATGATACCTTGTCTCTGGTTCATCTTCTAGGTGATGATAGCTTGTCTGTCATCCTTCTAGGATGATAGCCTTGTCTCAATCTTCTAGATGATAGCTTGTCTCCCGGTTACATCCTTCTAGGATATAGCCTTGTTCTGGTCATCCTTCTAGGGATGATAGCCTTGTCCTGGTACATCCTTCTAGGAATGATAGCCTTGTCTCTGGTTCATCCTTCTAGGAATGATAGCCTTGTCCCTGGTACATCCTTCTAGGAATGATAGCCTTGTCTCTGGTTCATCCTTCTAGGGATGATAGCCTTGTCTCTGGTTCATCCTTCTAGGGATGATAGCCTTGTCTCTGGTTCATCATTCTAGGAATGATAGCCTTGTCCCTGGTACATCCTTCTAGGAATGATAGCCTTGTCTCTGGTTCATCCTTCTAGGAATGATAGCCTTGTCTCTGGTTCATCCTTCTAGGGATGATAGCCTTGTCTCTGGTTCATCCTTCTAGGGATGATAGCCTTGTCTCTGGTCCATCCTTCTAGGACTGATAGCCTTGTCTCTGGTTCATCCTTCTAGGGATGATAGCCTTGTCTCTGGTTCATCCTTCTAGGATGATAGCCTTGTCTCTGGTTCATCCTTCTAGGAATGATAGCCTTGTCCCTGGTACATCCTTCTAGGAATGATAGCCTTGTCTCTGGTTCATCCTTCTAGGGATGATAGCCTTGTCTCTGGTTCATCCTTCTAGGGATGATAGCCTTGTCTCTGGTCCATCCTTCTAGGACTGATAGGCCTTGTTCTGGTCATCCTTCTAGGGACTGATACCTTGTCTCTGGTCCATCCTTCTAGTACTGATAGCTTGTCTCTGGTTCATCGTTCTAGGTGATAGCCTTGTCTCTGGTCCCAATATTTTTTCCTTTTTTTTTCTAGGACTGATAGCCTTGTCTCTGGTTCATCCTTCTAGGAATGATAGCCTTGTCTCTGGTTCATCCTTCTAGGACTGATAGCCTTGTCTCTGGTCCATCCTTTCTAGGGACTGATAGCTCTTGTCTCTGGTCCCATCCTTCTAGGGATGATAGCCTTGTCCCTGGCACTTCCTTCTAGGAATGATAGCCTTGTAATGGTTCATCCTTCTAGGAATGGATAGCCTTTGTCTCTGGTTATCCTTCTAGGAATGATTGCCTTGTCCCTGGTACATACTTCTAGGAATGATAGCTTGTCTCTGGTTCATCCTTCTAGGATGATGCCTTGTCCCTGTACACCTTCTAGGAAATGATAAGCCTTGTTCTGGTTCCATCCTTCTAGGGATGATAGCCATGTCTCTGGTTCATCCTTCTAGGGATGATAGCTTGTCTCTGGTTCATCATTCTAGGAATGATTAGCCTTGTCCCTGGTACTTCCTCTAGATTGATAGCCTTGTTCTCTTGTTCATTCCTTCTAGGGTTGATAGCCTTGTCTCAGGTTCATCCTTCTTGGGATGATAGCCTTGTCCCTGTCATCCTTCTTGGGATGATAGCCTTGTCTCTGGTTATCCTTCTAGGGATGATAGGCCTTGTCTTGGTTAATCCTTTAGGGACGATATAGCCTTGTCTCTGGTCATCCTTCTAGGGTATGATAGCCTTGTCTCAGGTTCATCCTTCTAGGGATGATAGCCTTGTCTCTGGTTCATCCTTCTAGGGATGATAGCCTTGTCTCAGGTTCATCCTTCTAGGGATGATAGCCTTGTCTCTGGTTCATCCTTCTAGTGATGATAGCCTTGTCTCAGGTTCATCCTTCTAGGGATGATAGCCTTGTCTCAGGTTCATCCTTCTACGGATGATAGCCTTGTCTCAGGTTCATCCTTCTAGGTTGAAGCCTTGTCTACTGGTCATATTCTAGGAATGATAGCCTTGTCACAGGTTACATCCTTCTAGGTATGATTGCCTTTCCCTTGTACATCTTCTAGGAATGAAGCATTGTCTCTGTTCATCATTCTAGGAATGATAGCCTTGTCCTTGCACATCCTTCTAGGAATGATAGCCTTGTCTCTGGTACATCCTTCTAGGAATGATAGCCTTGTCCCTTGTACATCCTTCTAGGAATGATAGCCTTGTCTCTGGTTCATCATTCTAGGAATGATAGCCTTGTCCTTGGCACATCCTTCTAGGAATGATAGCCTTGTCCCTTGTTCATCCTTCTAGGGATGATAGCCTTGTCTTGGTTCATCCTTCTCGGGGGATGGACAGCCTAGTCTCTGCTTCATCCTTCTTCGGACTGATAGCCTTGTCTCTGGTTCCATCTTCTAGGACGGATAGCCTTGTCTTGTTCATCATTTAGGAATGATAGCCTTGTCTTTGGTTCACCTTCTAGGAATGATAGCTTGTTCTGGTTTCATCAATCTAGGAATGATAGGCTTGTCTCTGGTTTCATAATTTCTAGGATTGATAGCCTTGTCTTTGGTTCATCCTTCTAGGATGATAAGCCTTGTCTCTGGTCATCGTTCTAGGGATGATAGCCTTGTCTCTGTCCATCCTTCTAGAGGATGATAAGCCTCGTCTCTGGTTAATCGTTCTAGGGATGATAGCCTTGTTCTCGGGTCCATTCCTTCTAGGCTGATAGCCTTGTTCTCTGGGTCCATCCTTCTAGGGATGATAGCATTGGTCTCTGGTCCATGCTTCTAGGGATGATAGCCTTGTCTCTGTTCATCCTTTAGGGTGATGATAGCCTTGTTCTCTGGTCCATCCCTTTAGGCGATGATAGCCTTGTCTTGTTCATCGTTCTAGGGATGATAGCCTTGTCTCTGGTCCATCCTTCTAGGACTGATAGCCTTGTCTCTGGTCCACCCTTTTAGGAATGATAGCCTTATCTCTGGTTCATCATTCTAGGGATGATAGCCTTGTCCCTGGTTCATCATTCTAGGAATGATAGCCTTGTCCCTGGCACATCCTTTAGGAATGATAGCCTTGTCTTGGTTATCATTCTAGGGTGAGAGCCTTGTCCCTGGTTCATCCTTTTCTGGAATGAATGCCTTGTCTATGGTTCATCCTTCTAGGAATGATAGCCTTGTCTCTTGTTCATCCTTCTGGAATGATAGCCTTGTCTCTGGTTCTTCTTCTAGAATGATAGCCTTGTCCCTGGTTCATCCTTCTAGGAATGATAGCCTTGTCTCTGGTTCATCCTTCTAGGGATGATAGCCTTGTCTCTGGTTCATGCTTCTAGGAATGATAGCCTTGTCCCTGGTTCATCCTTCTAAGGATGATAGCCTTGTCTCTGGTTCATCTTTCTCGGGATGATAGCCTTGTCCCTGGTTTATCCTTCTAGGGATGATAGCCTTGTCTCTGGTTCATCCTTCTAGGAATGATAGCCTTGTCTCTGGTTCATCATTCTAGGATGTAGCCTTGTCTTGGTTTCGTCTTTTAGGGATGATAGCATTGTCCCTGGTTCATCCTTCTAGGGATGATAGCCTTGTCTCTAGTTCATCCTTCTAGGAATGATAGCCTTGTCCCTGGTTCATCCTTCTAGGGATGATAGCCTTGTCCCTGGTTCATGCTTCTAGGGATGATAGCCTTGTCTCTAGTTCATCCTTCTAGGAATGATAGCCTTGTCTCTGGTTCATCCTTCTAGGGATGATAGCCTTGTCCCTGGTTCATCCTTCTAGGGAATGATAGCCTTGTCTCTGGTTCATCCTTCTAGGGATGATAGCCTTGTCCCTGGTTCATGCTTCTAGGGATGATAGCCTTGTCTCTAGTTCATCCTTCTCGGAATGATAGCCCTTGTCCGTGGTCATCCTTCTAGGATGATAGCCTTGTCCCTCGGTTCTCCTTCTAGGAATGATCCTCGGCCTTGTCTCTGTTCATGCTGGCTTCTAGGGTGTATCCTTGTCTCTGGTCATCCTTCTAGGATGATAGCCTTGTCTCTGTTCATCCTTCTAGGGATGAATAGCCTTGTCTTTGGTTCATCCGTTAGGATGATAGCCTTGTCTCTGGTTCATCCTTTCTAGGATGATAGCTTTGCCTCTGGTCATATTCAGTGGATGATAGCCTTGTCTTTGGTTCATCCTTATATGGTGATAGCCTTGTCTATGGTTCATGATCTAGGGATGATAGCCTGTTCTCTGGTTCATCCTTTAGGGGATGATTGCTCTTGTCTCTGGTTCATCCTTCTAGGGATGATAGCCTTGTCTTGGTTCATCCTTCTAGGGATGATAGCCTTGTCTCTGGTTCATCCTTCTAGGGATGATAGCTTTGCTCTGGTTCTCCTTCTAGGGATGATGCCATGCTCTGGTTCATCCTTCTGGGATGATAGGCCTTGTCTTGGTTCATCCTTCTAGGAATGATAGCTTGTCTTTGGTTCCATCCTTCTAGGGATGATAGCCGTGTCTCTGGTTCATCCTTCTAGGGGGACGTTAGCCTTGTCCCTGGTTCATCCTTCTAGGGATGTTAGGCCTTGTCTCTGGTTCATCCTTTAGGGGATGATTGCCTTGTCTCTGTTTCATCCTTTACGGATGATAGCCTTGTCTCTGGTTTGGCTTCATCCTTCTAGGGATGTTAAAGCCTTGCCTCGGCTCAGGCTTCTAGGGACGGATAGCCTTGTCGCTGGTTCATCCTTTCTAGAGACGATAGCCTTGTCATGGTTCATCCTTCTGGGATGATGCATTGTCTATGGTTCATCCTCTAACTCAGGGATGATAGCCTTGTCTTGGTTCTCTTCTAGAGGTCGATTAGCCTTGTCTCTGTTCATCATTCTAGTGATGATAGCCTTGTCTCAGGTTCCCAATCTTCTAGGGATGATAGCCTTGTATCAGGTTCATCTTCTACGGATGATAGCCTTGTCTCAGGTTATCCTTCTAGGGATGATAGCCTTGTTCTGGTTCATCCATTTTAGGAATGATAGCCTTGTCCCTGGGTTATTAAAAAACCAAATTCCTTCTAGGATGATAGCTTGTCACTGGTACATTCCTTCTCGGAATTATAGTTGTCTCTGGTTCATCATTCTAGGAATGATAGCCTTGTCCTTGACACATCCTTCTCAGGAATGATAGCCTTGTCCCTGGTTCATCCTTTAGGGTTGATAGCCTTGTTCTGGTTCATCCTTCTCGGGATGACCAGCCTTGTCTCTGCTTCATCATTCTTGGACTGTTGCTTGTCTCTGGTTCATTCCTTTTAGGGATGATAGCCTTGTCTCTGGTTCATCCTTCTAGGAATGATAGCCTTGTCTTTGGTTCATCCTTCTAGGGATGATAGCCTATATGTCTCTGGTCATCCTTCTAGGGACTGATAGCCTTGTCTCTGGTCCATCCTTTATGGGATGATAGCCTTGTCTCTGGTTCATCGTTCTAGGGTGATAGCTTTGTTTGTCCATCCTTCTAGGGACTGATTAGCCTTGTCTCTGGTCCACCTTTTTTAGGAATGATTAGCCCGTTCTCTGGTCATCATTCTTGGAATGATAGCCTTGTCCTGGCACAGCCTTCTAGGAATGTAGCCTTGTCTCTGGTTCAACCTTCTAGGATGATAGCCTTGTCCATGTTCATCCTTCTAGGAATGATAGCTTGTCTTGGTTCATCCTTTGGGATGATAGCCTTGTCCCTGGTTTCATCCTTCTAGGAATGATATGATAGGCTTGTCTCTGGTTCATCCTTCTAGGAATGTAGCCTTGTCCTGGTTCATTGCTTTAGGGATGATAGCCTTGTCTCTGGGTTCATGCTTTCTAGGAATGATAGCCTTGTCCTTGGTTCATCCTTCTAAGGATGAATAGCCTTGTCTCTGTTCATCTTTCGCGGTGATGATTGATATACTTGGTCCCTGTTTATCCTTCTAGGGATGATAGCTTGTCACTGGTTCATCTCTAGGGATGATAGCCTTGTCTCTAGTTCATCCTTCTAGGAATGATAGCCTTGTCTCTGGTTCATCCTTCTAGGGATGATAGCCTTGTCCAGGTTCATCCTTCTAGGATGATAGCTTGTCTCTAGTTGCATCTTCTAGGAATGATAGCCTTGCCCTGGTTCATCCTTTCTAGGGATGATTGCTTCGTCCCTGTTCATGCTTTAGGGAATGATAGCCTTGTCCTCTAGTCATCCTTCTAGGAATGTAGCATTGTCTCTGGTTCATCCTTCTAGGGATGATAGCCTTGTCCAGGTTCATTCCCTGCTAGGTATGATAGCCTTGTCTCTGGTTTCATCCTTCTAGGGATGATAGCCTTGTCCCTGGTTCATGCTTCTAGGGATGATAGCCTTGTCTCTAGTTCATCCTTCTAGGAATGATAGCCTTGTCCGTGGTTCATCCTTCTAGGAATGATAGCCTCCCCGGCCCTGGTTCATCCTTCTAGGTGATGATAGCCTTGTACTTGGCTATCATCCTTCTAGGAATGTGCTTGTCCCTTGTTCATCCTTCTAGGATGATAGCCTTGTCTCTGGTTCATCCTTATAGGGGGGATGACCAGCCTTGTCATGGTTTATCCTTCTAGGGATGATAGTTGGTCTTTGGTTCATCCTTCTCGACTGATTGCCTTGTCTCTGGTTCATCCTTCTAGGGATGATAGCCTTGTCCTTGGTTCATCCTTCTAGGGATGTTAGCCTTGTCTGTGGTTCATCCTTTACGACTGATAGCCTTGTCTCTGTTCATCCTTCTAGGATGATAGCCTTGTCCCTGGTTTTATCTTCTAGGGATGATACCTTGTCTCTGGTTAATCCTTATAGGAATGTAGCCTTGTTCTTTGGTTCATCTTCTTGGGATGGATAGCCTTGTCTTTTGGTTCTCATTATTCTAGCGAATGATAGCCTTGTCTCTGGTTCATGCGTCTAGGGATGATAGCCTTGTCTTGGTTCATCAACCCTTCTAGGGATGATAGCTTGTCTCTGGTTCATTCATTCTAGGATGATAGCCTTGTCCTTTGGTTCATCCCTTCTAGGGATGATAGATTGTCTCTGGTCTTCATCCTTCTAAGGGTGATAGCTTTGCCTCTGGTTTCATTCCTTCTAGGGGATGTGAGCCTTGTCTCTGGTTCATCCTTTTATAGGGCATTGTTAGCCTTGTCTCTGGTTATCCTTCTAGGAATGTTAGCCTTGTCTTTGGTTCATCCTTCTAGGATGTTAGCCTTGTCTATGGTTCATCCTTCGAGGGACTGGTTAGCCTTGTCTCTGTTCATCCTTCTGGATGATAGCCTTGTCTCTGGTTCATCTTCTAGGAATGATAGCCTTTGTCCCTGGTACATCCTTCTAGGGATGATAGCCTTGTCTTAGGTTTCATCCTTCTGAGGGATGTTTGCCTTGTCTCTGGTTCAACCTTCTAGGGATGATAGCTTGTCTCTGGTTCATCCTTTAGGGATGGATTGCTTGTCTCAGGTTCATCCTTCTAGGGATGATAGCCTTGTCCCTGGTTCATGCTTCTAGGGATGTAGCCTTGTCACTGGTTCATCTTCTAGGTGATAGCCTTGTCTCTGTTCATCCTTCTAGGGATGATAGCCTTGTCTCTGGTACAATCCTTCTAGGGATGATAGCTTGTCTCTGTACATCCTTCTAGGGTGATAGCCTTGTCTCTGGTTCATGCTTCTACGGGATGATAGCCTTGTCGCTGGTTCATCCTTCTAGGGATGATAGCCTAGTTCTGGATTCATCCTTCTAGGATGATAGCCTTGTTGTGGTTCATCTTCTAGTGGATGATAGCCTTGTCACTGGTTCAGTCTTTCTAGGATGATAGCCTTGTCTCTTAGTTAATCCTTCTAGGGATGATAGCCTTGTCTTGGTTCATTCCTTATAGGGATGATAGCCTTGTCTCTAGTTCATCCTTCTAGGGATGATAAGCCTTGTCTCTGGTTCATCTTCTAGGGATGTTAGCCTTGTCTCTGTGTTCAATCATTCTAGGGATGATAGCCTTGTCCCTGGTTCATCCTTCTAGGAATGGATAGCCTTGTCTTTGGTTCATCTTTAGGGATGATAGCCTTGTCTCCTGGTTATCCTTCTAGTGATGATAGCCTTGTCACTGGTTATGCTTCTAGGGATGTAGCTGTCTCTAGTTCATCCTTCTAGGATGCTAGCTAGTCTCTGGTTCATCATTTAGATGATAGCCTTGTCTCTAGTTCATCCATTCTAGGGATGATAGCTTGTCTCTGGTTCATCCTTTAGGGATGGTTAAGCCTTGTCTCTGTTCATCATTCGAGGGATGATTGCCTTGTCCTGGTTCATCTTCTAGGACTTGATAGCTTGTCTCTGGTTTTTTCCCCAATGCCTTCTAGGAATGATGGCCTTGTCGCATGGTTCATCCTTCTAGGAATGATAGCCTTGTCACTGGTTCATGCTTCTAGGGATGATAGCCTTGTCCCTGGTTCATCCTTCTAGGAATGATAGCCTTGTCTCTGGTTCATCCTTCTAGGGATGATTGCCTTGTCCCTGGTTCATCCTTCTAGGATATGACACCTTGTCTCTGGTTCAGCCTTCTAGGAATGATAGCCTTGTTCTGGTTCATCTTCTAGGATTATGAAGGATAGCCTTGTCCCGGTTCATCTTCTAGGATGATAGCCGTGTCTCTGGTTCATCTTTCTAGGAATGATAGCCTTGTCTCTTGTTCATCCTTCTAGAATGATAGCCTTGTCACTGTTCATGCTTCTAGGGATGATAAGCTTGGTCTCTAGTTCATCCTTATATGGGATGATAGCCTTGTCACTGGTTCGAGCTTCTAGGGATGATAGCTTGTCTCTGGTTTCATTTTAGGGATGATAGCCTTGCATGGTTCATGCTTCTAGGGGTTTTGATAGCCTTGTCTCTAGTTCATCCTTCTAGGAATGATAGCCTTGTCTCTGGTTTCATCATTCTTAGGGATGATAGCCTTGTCCTGGGTTCATCCTTCTAGGAATGATAGCCTTGTCTCTGGTTCATCCTTCTAGGAATGATAGCTTGTTCTGGTTCATCCTTCTCAGGGATGATAGCCTTGTCACTGGTTTCATGCTTCTAGGAATGATTGCCTTGTCTCTAGTTCATCCTTCTAAGGAATGATAGCTTGTCTCTGGTTCATCATTCCTAGGGTTGATAGCCTTGTCCCTGGTTCATCCTTCTAGGAATGAATTGCCTTGCCCTGGGTTACATCCTTCTAGGAATGATAGCCTTGTCTCTGGTTCAGCTTCTAGGATGATAGCCTTGTCCCTGGTTCATCCTTTAGGATGATAGCCTTGTCTCTGGTTCATCCTTCTCGGGATGATAGCCTTGTCCCTGGTTTATCCTTCTAGGGATGATAGCCTTGTCCCTGGTTCATGCTTCTAGGGATGATAGCCTTGTCCCTGGTTCATGCTTCTAGGGATGATAGCCTTGTCTCTGGTTCATCCTTCTCGGGATGATAGCCTTGTCCCTGGTTTATCCTTCTAGGGATGATAAGCCTTGTCCCTGTTCATGTTCTAGGAAAGATGATAGCCTTGTCTCTGGTTATCCTTCTAGGAATGATAGCATTGTCCCTGGGTTATCCTTCTAAGGATGCTTGCCTTGTCTTGGTTATCCTTCTCGGGTTGATAGCCTTGTCCCTGGTTTATCCCTTCTAGGGATTGGATAGCTAGCCTCTTGTCTCTGGTTCATCCTTCTAGGACTGATAGCCTTGTTCTGGTCCATCCCTTCTAGACTGATAGCTTGTCTCTGTTCATCCTTCTAGGGATGTAGCGTTAGACTGGTCAGCCTTCTAGGATGATTAGCCTTGTCTCTGGTTCATCCTTCTAGGGATGATAGCCTTGTCCCTGGTACATCCTTCTAGGGATGATAGCCTTAACCCTGGTTCATCCTTCTAGGACTGATAGCCTTGTCTCTGGTACATCCTTGTAGGGATGATAGCCTTGTCCCTGGTTCATCCTTCTAGCAATGATAGCCTTGTCTCTGGTTCATCCTTCTAGCAATGATAGCCCTTGTCTCTGGTTCATCCTTCTAGGGATGATAGCCTTGTCTTGGTTTCATTCTTCTGAGGAATGATGCTTGTCTCTGGTTCATCCCCCTCTAGGAATGATAGCCTTGTCTTGGTTTCATCTTCTAGGGATGATAGTCTTGTCCCTGGTACATCCTTCTATGGATGATAGCCTTAACCCTGGTTCATCCTTCTAGGACTGATAGCCTTGTCTCTGGTACATCCTTGTAGGGATGATAGCCTTGTCCCTGGTTCATCCTTCTAGCAATGATAGCCTTGTCTCTGGTTCATCCTTATAGGGATGATAGCCTCTGTCTCTGGTTATCTTCTAGGAATGATAGCCTTGGTCTCTGGTTCATCCTTCTAGGAATGATAGCCTTGTCTCTGGTTCATCCTTCTAGGGATGATAGCCTTGTCCCTGGTACATCCTTCTATGGATGATAGCCTTAACCCTGGTTTCATCCTTCTAGGTCTGATAGCCTTTGTTCATAGATACATCCTCTCTAGAATGATAGCCTTGTCCCTGGTTCATCATTCTAGCAATGATAGCCTTGTCTCTGGTTCATCCTTCTAGGGATGATAGCCTTGTCTCTGGTTCATTCTTCTAGGAATGATAGCCTTGTCTCTGGTTCATCCTTTTAGGACTGATAGCCTTGTCTCTGGTTCATCCTTCTAGGGATGATAGCCTTGTCCCTGGCTAATGCTTCTAGGAATGATAGTCGTGCCCATTATTCCTTAACAGCAACAATAGTCATGCCCTGAATTCCTCGCCAGGGACGATAGTCATGTCTCTGATCCCTCACTAGTGAAGTTGGTCATGTCCCTGATCCCTCACTAAGAACGGTAGTCATGTCCCTGTTCCGTCACTAGTAAAGATAGTCATGTCATGTCTCTGATCCCTCACTAGTGAAGATATTCATGTCCCTGATACCTCACTAGGGACGGTAGTCATGTCCCTGATCCCTCACTAGTGAAGATAGTCATGTCCCTGATCCCTCACTAAGAAGCGGTAGTCATGTCCCTGATCCGTCACTAGTAAAGATAGTCATTGTCTCTGATCTCTTCATAGTGACGATAGTCCATGTCCCTGTCCCTCATAGGGACGGTATAGTTATGTCCTGATCCTCACTAGTGAAGATAATCATGTCCTGATCCCTCACCTAGGGGCTGTTAGCCATGTCCATGATCCTCATAGGGCAGGTAATCATGTACATGATTCCTCAATTAGGCGACTGTAGTTATGTCTGATCCCGCTCTAAGGGACGATAGTTCAGGTCCCTGATCCGTACTAGTAACGGTAGTCAGGTCTCTGATCCCTCACTAAGGACAGTAATCATATATATGATCCCTTACTAAGGACGGTAGTCATGCCATAGATCCTCACTAGGGACGTAAGTACATGGTCCCTGAATCCCTCACTAGGGACGGTAGTCATGTCCGGGTAGGGTTGCAAACCCCGTAAACACTGTGCTCGCCACAATGCGGAAAAACATTTAAACGCCTTAACCACACAACATTAACAATGTTGTCAGGAAGCGAAGGGATTGATTTCTGAGGGTAGTTGAGTCATGGTCGTGGATTCTGCGCATTGTTGTCACGACCACCACCACCCCTGACGTGCTTCATGTCATCCCCATGAGCTAATGTAGTGTAATGGAAAATTTCGGGGTATTTTTCAACCATGTATTATATATATATATAATATATTATTATATATATATATATATATATATATTATATATATATATTTTATATATATATATATATATATAAATATATATATATATATTATATATCCCCTTCTGGGATCCTCTTCAGCAGATACAAAAGTGAAAGAACATGAATATATTGGGAAGGTTGCAGCTCACCCCGTACACGGTACGTGGTACGTGGGAGGGACGTGTCAAGTACTGAGTGGGTGAGAAGACATCACTGCGGTTGAAGCTAAAGTCTTGGGTAGGATGGTCCCTGGCTATGTGCTTCATGGACTTGTGTTGTCGTTCCTGACCTTGTGTTGTCGTCATGACCTTGTGTTGTCGTTCTGACTTGTGTTGTCGTTCTGACCTTGTGTTGTCGTTCCTGACCTTGTGTTGTCGTTCCTGACCTTGTGTTGTCGTTCCTGACCTTGTGTTGTCGTTCCTGACCTTGTGTTGTCGTTCTGACCTTGTGTGTCGTTCCTGGGACCTTGTTGTGGTCGTTCCTGACCTTGTGTTGTCGTTCCTGAACCTTGTGTTGTTCGTTCCTGTTTCTTGTGTTGTCGTTCCTGACCTTGTGTTGTTCGTTTCCTGACCTTGTGTTGTCGTTCTGAATTGTGTTGCGTTTTCCTGACCTTGTGTTGTCGTTCCTGACCTTTGTGTTGTCGTTCCTGACTTGTGTTGTTCGTTCCGATCTGTGTTGTAGTTTCCTGATCTCGTGTTGTCGTTCCTGACCTTGTGTTGTCGGTTCCTGATCTTGTGTTGTCGGTTTGATCTTTTGTTGTCGTTCCTGATCTCGTGTTTGTCGTCTGACCTTGTGTTGTCGTTCTGATCTTGTGTTGTCGTTCCTGATATTGTGTTGTCGTTTCCTGATCTTGGTTGTCGTTTCCTGATCTTGTGTTGTCGTTCCTGATCTCGTGTTGTGTTCCTGACCTTGTGTTGTCGGTCCTGATCTTGTTGTTGTCGTTCTGACCTTGCGTTGTCGGCTTGGACCTTGGTTGTCGTTCTTGACTTGTGTTGTCGTTCCTGATCTTGTTGTTGTTGTTCCTGACCTTGCGTTGTCGTTTCTTGACCTTGTGTTGTCGTTCCTGACCTTGCGTTGTCGTTCCTGACCTTGCGTTGTCGTTCTTGACCTTGTGTTGTCGTTCCTGATCTTGTGTTGTCGTTCCTGACCTTGTGTTGTCGTTCCTGACCTTGTGTTGTCGTTCCTGACCTTGTGTTGTCGTTCCTGAGCTTGTGTTGTCGTTCCTGAGCTTGTGTTGTCGTTCCTGACCTTGTGTTGTCGTTCCTGACCTTGTGTTGTCGTTCCTGACCTTGTGTTGTCGTTCCTGAGCTTGTGTTGCCGTTCCTGATCTTGTGTTGTCGTTCCTGACCTTGTGTTGTCGTTCCTGAGCTTGTGTTGTCGTTCCTGATCTTGTGTTGTCGTTCCTGACCTTGTGTTGTCGTTTCCTGACCTTGTGTTGTCGTTCCTGAGCTTGTGTTGCCGTTCCTGATCTTGTGTTGTCGTTCCTGACCTTGTGTTGTCGTTCCTGAGCTTGTGTTGTCGTTCCTGATCTTGTGTTGTCGTTCCTGACCTTGTGTTGTCGTTCCTGACCTTGTGTTGTCGTTCCTGACCTTGTGTTGTCGTTCCTGAGCTTGTGTTGCCGTTCCTGATCTTGTGTTGTCGTTCCTGACCTTGTGTTGTCGTTCCTGAGCTTGTGTTGCCGTTCCTGATCTTGTGTTGTCGTTCCTGACCTTGTGTTGTCGTTCCTGAGCTTGTGTTGCCGTTCCTGATCTCGTGTTGTCGTTCCTGACCTCGTGTTGTCGTTCCTGATCTCGTATTTTCGTTCCTGACTTCGTGTTGTCGTTCCTGACTTCGTGTTGTCGTTCCTGGCCTTGTGTTGTCGTTCAGTAACAAGTTGGACTTTGGTTTGTACTTCTTCAGCGCAAATATTCAAATGACGTAAATAATGTAGCTGAAACGTTTAGGAATAAAGTTGTGTACCAGCTGACGCACTTGTGACGCCCTCGTCATCACAGGACTCACAGTAAAATCCCCCAATTTTCGTTCAGCAGATTATAACGAACTTAGGGAATACCTGTCTAGCCTCACCTGGGTGATATAGTTAATGATTTTATTGACGATGATCACACGTATGATAACGAATATATATATATATATATATATATATATATATATATATATATATATATATATATATATATATATATATAATATATATATATATATATATATATAATATATATATATATATTTCAGAAAGAGAAATTAGGTCAAATAAGAACAATCCCAAATGAATTTATAGGAGACTGAAACATCTATTAGGAGAGACAAGAGTAATTTATAGACGCAGCAAACGAGGAGAGGTTACTCTTATTGGCCAATATATTCATTTTAAAATAGAAGTAAAAAAAAGGGAATATGAAAGGCTAAACGTGAATATGAAATTAAGTTGGTAATTAATCAAAGACTAATCCAAACTAGTTCTTTCCAGCGTACAGGACAGAAGTCAGGAAAAAAGTCGAACTGATAAAAATTGGTGATGGGAAGCTGACTGATAATGTACAGGAAATTTTTTTTCTGTGTCATGGTTATTTCTTGTCAGTTTTTACACAAAAAAGTGTTCATGATATTCCAGCAATTAATAATTATTCAGGTCATGAAGAAAACTGTAATATTACTATCACAAGGGTCATGGTTATCAGATAAGCAGATAAACGGAAACTAAATAAGTCCCTGGGCTGTGTCAAATTATTTTTAAAGGTAATTACAGAATGCAAGTTGGAACTTAACCGCTAACGAGCGGGTTTATTACGCCCATCCAAACTGGTGTTGATCAGAGGTGTGGAAGATGCTCAGAGTAATTCCTATATTTAAATCAGAGGATATGTCCAGTCCATCAAATTATCGTCCAATAAACCTGACGTCTACAGTAGGCAAATTATCAGAATCAGTTATAGACTATATTATCAGAAGTCACTTTAATGAGCATAATTTGGTACATGAGTCTGGGCACGGACTCACGAGAGGTCGTTCCTACCTGACAAATTTACTGACGTTCTTCAGTAAAGTATCTGAGGCAGTGGACAACGATAAAAAAGAATATGATGATCTTTAATTGGGTTTCAGTAAAGCCTTCGATAAAGTACCTTACAAAAGACCCTAAGAAAAGTGGCAGCTCATGGTATAGGAGGTAAAGTTTTAACATGGATCGAGGCATGACTTACCAATAGAAAGCAAAGTTTCCATTAATGGGGTCAAGTTTGTATGGGGACCGGTCACTAGTGGCGTCCCACAAGGATCAGTTTTAACCCCACTGTTGTTCATAATTTACATTAATAACCTTGATGAAGGAATTACAAGTGACATGAGTAAATTCGCTGATGACACAAAAATAGGCCAGATGTTTGATTCTGAGGAGCATACCAACCAACTCCAGGAGGATTTTGACAAATTAATGTCTTCGTCCGAAAAGTGGCGGAGGCAGAGTAACCCAAGTAAGCAGTGTGTCAGAAGAGAAGAAGAAGAACAAGAAGAACAAGAAGAAGAAGAACAAGAAGAAGACAAGAAGAACAAGAAGAAGAACAAGAAGAAGAACAAGAAGAAGAACAAGAAGAAGAACAAGAAGAAGAACAAGAAGAACAAGAAGAACAAGAAGAACAAGAAGAACAAGAAGAAGAACAAGAAGAAGAACAAGAAGAAGAACAAGAAGAACAAGAAGAACAAGAAGAAGAACAAGAAGAAGAACAAGAAGAACAAGAAGAACAAGAAGAACAAGAAGAAGAACAAGAAGAACAAGAAAGAATAAAGAACAAGAAGAAGACAAGAAAGAAGAACAAGAAGAAGAACAAGAAGAACAAGAAGAAGAAGAAGAACAAGAAGAAGAACAAGAAGAACAAGAAGAAGAACAAGAAGAAGAACAAGAAGAACAAGAAGAACAAGAATAACAAGAAGAACAAGAAGAACAAGAAGAACAAGAAGAACAAGAAGAACAACAAGAAGAACAAGAAGAACAAGAAGAAGAACAAGAACAAGAAGAACAAAAGAACAGAAGAACAAGAAGAAGAACAAGAAACGAAGAAGAACAAGAAGAACAAGAAGAAGAGAAGAACAAGAAACAAGAAGAACAAGAAAACAAGAAGAACAAGAAGAAAAAAGAAAGAACAAGAAGAACGAAGAAGAACAAGAAAAGAAGAAGAAGAACAAGAAAGAACAACAAAAGAACAAAGACAAGAAGAACAAGAAGAACAAGAAGAACAAAGAAGAACAAGAACAAGACAGAAGAACAAGAAGAAGAACAAGAAGAAGAAACAAGAAAAAGAACAAGAAGAAGAACAAAGAAGACAAAAGAAGAAAAGAAGAAACAAGAAGAACAAGAAGAAAAAGAAAGAAAAGAACAACAAAAAACAAGAAGAACAAAAGCAACAAGAAGAAAAAGAACAAGAAGAACAAGAAGAACAACAAGAACAACAAGAACAAAAGAAAAACAAGAAGAAGAACAAGAAGAACAAGAAGACAAGAAGAAGAACAAGAAGAAAACAAAGAAGAAGCAAGAAAAAACCCAAAAAAGAAAGAACAACAAAGAAAACAAGAAAACAAAGAACAAACAACAACAACAAAACAAGACAAAAAAGCAACAACAAACAAAAAAAACAACAAAACAAAACAAAGCAAGAAGAACAAAACAGAACAACAAGAAAAAAAGAACAACAAAAACAAGAAACAGACAACAACAAAAGAACAACAACAACAACAACAACAACAAGAACAAACAACAAGAACAACGAAAACAACAACAAACAGACAACAACAACAAAACAACAACAACAAAGCAACAACAACAACAAAAACAGCAACAAGCAAAAAACAAAAAACAGCAAAAAACGAACAAAACGAACAACAACAGAAAACAACAAGAACAAAACAGAACAGAAAAGACAGACAAAGCAAGAACAAAAACAAAACAAAACAACAACACAGAACAACAACAAGAAGCAACACAACAAGAACAACAACAGCAAAAAACAACAACAACAACAACAACAACAACAACAACAACAAAACAACAACAAAACACAAAACAACAACAAAACAACAACAAGAACAACAAGCAACAACAACAATAACAACAACAACAACAAACAAACAACAACACAACAACAACAACACAACAAAACACAACAACAACAACAAACAACAACAACAACAACAACAACAACAACAACAACAACAACAACAACAACAGCAACAACAACAACAACAGCAACAACAACAACAACAACAGCAACAACAACAACAACAACAACAACAACAACAAAACAACAACAACAACAATAACAACAACAACAACAACAACAACAAACAAAACAAAACAACAACAACAACAACAACAACAACAACAACAACAACAACAACAACAACAACAACAACAGAAGGAACACACTGTCTGGCCTCGGGTTCTGACTCAGAATTTTAACATCAAAAATGCTTCAAAAAGGAAGAAAAATTATTAACTTGAATATAAGTTTAATATCTGAGATTAGTGAGATTACTGAGATTACTGAGATTACTGAAATCAGTGAAATTAATGAGATCAGTGATATTAGTAAGAGTACTGATATCAGGAGAAGGGTAAGATACATGTGTATGGCGTGAGAGATACGTGAATGGAGTGAGGAATACATGAGTGGAGTGAGAAAGGTGTTTCTTGGTGTTCTTCATGAACACAGAGTTCCAGGAGTCTGGACCACGGGCACTCCATGGCCGTGCTGTTAAATGTTTTTTTTTTTTCTGAGTCCAGAGGTGTTAGTGTTACATCAGAATTTCAGGAAATATTAACCAAATTTTGAGTCTTGGTCACAAAATATTATTTAGTCTGTCGACCCTTAGTCTTTTGCTGTCATCAGTGTCTCATCCCGTTTAATCAAGGGCCTGTAACAGGAAGGAAGGAAGGACGGAAGGAAGGAAGGAAGGAAGGAAGGACGGAAGGAAGGAAGGAAGGAAGGAAGGAAGGAAGGAAGGAAGGAAGGAGTATTAACAGAACCTACATTCCATGGGAATCTGTTCCATGAGTTGGTACTAGCTTGGAAAGATAGGCAGTGAGCTGGCATATCGTAAGGATTTAGTTTGCTGATATCTATTTGAAGTGCCAGTATGTACGACCATAGGCAGTATGTACGACCATAGGCAGTATGTACGACCATAGGCAGTATGTACGACCATATGCAGTAGTACGACCATAGGCAGTAATACGACCATAGGCAGTATGTACGGCCATAGGCAGTATATATAACCACAGGCAGTATGTACGACCACAGGCAGTATGTACGACCACAGGCAGTATGTACGACCACAGGCAGTATATACGACCACAGGCAGTATGTACGACCACAGGCAGTATGTACGGCCACAGGCAGTATGTACGACCACAGGCAGTATGTACGACCACAGGCAGTATGTACGACCACAGGCAGTATGTACGACCACAGGCAGTATGTACGACCACAGGCAGTATGTACGACCACAGGCAGTATGTACGACCACAGGCAGTATGTACGACCACAGGCAGTATGTACGACCACAGGCAGCATGTACGACCACAGGCAGTATGTACGACCACAGGCAGTATGTACGACCACAGGCAGTATGTACGACCACAGGCAGTATGTACGACCACAGGCAGTATGTACGACAATGGTTTTGTTTTAATATCCCACTTCTGCGACCCTATCCTTTACAAATGCACAAACTTGTGAACTTCAATACGTAATATGGATCAGAAAGTTTAAAGTACACACTGACGGTACAAAGATTTGTAGTATGCAGTACAAAATGTTTGAAGGATGCAGTGACAGTAGTACACTGACAGCAATTACCTCTCCAATATCTCAATCATCAATGTTGACTCACTTGATGCCTCGTATATCCTAACAATGTGACTTTGTAAATGGTCCAAGTCGTACCAAAACGTCGTCGTCAGCTCCTCTCTCCTATGTGCGGGTTATCTGTGTATTGTTCCAGTCATGGTACAGGACTTTTTTATTCTTTATCCTGACAATTAGTTGCGTCTGCTAAACGGTGACTTTATTGTGCATCTCAACTCATCCCAAGACCGGTAGCACATAAACAGTCACAATGGATCTTTACCAGACCGCACTGCGACAGTTACCTCACAAAATAACATAACACCGTTACTCCATGTACTGTATTTACAATTTTAAGTATCTTATTACCAAGCATTTGTCATAGTTGGATTACAGCCTCTTCAAAACTTAGCTCGTTTAAACCATACCATGGGCGGGGCTTGAACCCGCGGTTTTGTAGCCAGCTGGCCCAGTGGCTAATACATCGATCTGGAGTTTTACAACTCTCTGGCCGCGGGTTCAAGCAACACCCGTGGTATGGTTTGTTTGCAATCGTGTCATTACGATTTCGTGAGTCAGTTCGTTTATATAGTCGACGCAAAATGTGGATACAGTCTCAAGATTATAGATAGTTTATCATTGACTATGAAGTGTTGTGGCATGCAAGGTTGGTTGTTTGGACACTCTAGGATAGTGTACTCTTGCACATGATCCTGTCTCTGTACACACACAAGTGTATGACACTGTTTCTGTCTACACACCAGTGTATTACATATTTCTGCCCACACACCCTGCATGCCCAGCCTAACATATTTTCCATGATGTGCACCCACACATGACAATCATAAAATACATTAATACGACAGTCTTCTGAGGCTGATATTCACAAAAGTACTCAGCCTCACTCCAGAAGACGGACTGTGGGACCAAGTTACACTTCCAGTCAGACTAAGAGGTACTGATGTCTGTAAGGCATCACAGTCCCTACATTCCTGTCTTCATGTGTCGTATCCAGAGAACTTGTAGCAGCAATTCTCCCTGAACAACTTAGAGACAATCTAAAATTTATGACGAAAGGTTTATTTAAAGAGCCAGACTCTGGGATATTCTAACATACTCTTCAAACAGACCTTCTCTCGAACTTAAGTTAAATGACTCTTACAGGAACCAGGAGAGACAGGAGGAACTTAAAGCTATTAGTGAAATTGAAAGAAATTCAAAATATTTCTTTTCATATGCCAAAAACAAGGCAAATACCACATCTAGTATCGGGTCCTTACTCAGACAGGATGGGACTTACACATATGACAACAAGGAAATGAGTGAAATATTGAAATCCCAGTACGACTCTGTGTTTAGTGAACCAATAATCGCTCTGAGGATCGACGACCCAAATGATTTTTTCATGAATGAGCCTCAAAACTCCATAAATGTATGCCAGATTTCCGATATAACCCTAACTCCGATAGATTTCGAAAAAGCCATTGACAACATGCCCATGCACTCAGCCCCGGGCCCAGACTCGTGGAACTCTGTTTTCATTAAGAACTGCAAGAAACCCCTCTCGCGTGCCCTAAGTACACTATGGAGGAGGAGCTTGGACATGGGTGAAATTCCACAGTCACTTAAAACAACGGATATAGCCCCACTCCATAAAGGTGGCAGCAAAGCATTAGCTAAGAACTATAGACCAATAGCTCTGACGTCCCATATCATAAAAATCTTTGAAAAAGTGCTAAGAAGCAGGATTGCAAATCACCTGGATTCTCAAAATCTGCACAATCCAGGGCAACATGGGTTCAGGGCAGGTCGCTCTTGCCTCTCACAACTACTGGATCACTATGATATGGCCTTGGATGCACTGGAAGAAAATCAGAATGCAGATGTAATATACACAGACTTTGCAAAAGCATTTGACAAATGCGATCATGGCGTAATAGCCCATAAAATACGTGCTAAAGGATTAACTGGGAAAATGAGGAGATGGATCTTCAACTTCCTAACAAATCGAACACAAAGAGTAGTGGTCAACAGAGTTAAATCGGAGGCTGCCATAGTGAAGAGCTCTGTTCCACAAGGCACAGTACTCGCCCCCATCTTATTCCTTATCCTCATATCAGACATAGACAGAGATATACATCACAGCACCGTATCATCCTTTGCGGATGATACTAGGATCTGCATGAGGCTGTCATCTGCTGAGGACGCGGTTAACCTTCAAGAAGATATAAACAAAGTTTTCCAGTGGGCAACGGTAAACAATATGATGTTCAATGAGGACAAATTCCAACTACTCCGTTATGGAAAACTGGAGGAGATAATAACTAGAACAGAGTATACTACAGGTTCTGGTGGCCTGGTGGCTAACGCTCTTGCTTCACACGGCGAGGGCCTGGGTTCGATTCCCAGCCAGAGTAGAAACATTGGACGTGTTTCTTTCCACCTGTTGTCTATGTTCCCTATCAGTAAAATGGGTACCTGGGTGTTAGTCGACTGGTGTGGGTCGCATCCCGGGACACTGACCTAATTTGCCCGAAATGCAGAGCATAACAAGGGGAGTTTCTATATAGTAGTATGTCATTGTTGTCAGCTAGGACTGTATACCTTGTACATGTACTTGTAGCAAATAAAGATATTATTATTATTATTATTATACAATAGAGCGGAAAAATAATGTAAGGGACCTGGGAGTAGTAATGTCTGAGGATCTCACTTTCAAGGATCACAACAGTGCCACGATCGCACGTGCAAAGAAAATGATAGGATGGATAATGAGAACGTTCAAAAACAGAAATGCCAAGCCAATGATGATCCTTTTCAAATCACTTGTTCTCTCTAGGCTGGAATACTGCTGTACATTAACATCTCCATTCAAAGCAGGTGAAATCACAGATCTAGAGAGTGTACAGAAATCCTTTACTGCACGTATAAGTTCTGTCAAGCACCTTAACTACTGGGAACGCTTGGAAGCACTTGACTTGTACTCGTTGGAACGCAGGAGGGAGAGATATATCATAATCTACACTTGGAAAATCTTGGAAGGAATGGTCCCAAATCTGCACACAGAAATCACTCCCTACGAAAGTAAAAGACTGGGCATGCGATGCAAAATGCCCCCAATAAAAAGTAGGGGCGCCATTGGTACACTAAGGGAAAACACCATAAGTGTCCGGGGCCCAAGACTGTTCAACAGCCTCCCATCAAGCATTAGGGGAATTGCCAATAAACCCTTGGCTGCCTTCAAGAGAGAGCTGGACAGATACCTAAAGTCAGTGCCGGATCAGCCGGGCTGTGGCTCGTACGTTGGACTGCGTGCGGCCAGCAGTAACAGCCTAGTTGATCAGGCCCTGATCCATCGGGAGGCCTGGTCATGGACCGGGCCGCGGGGGCGTTGATCCCCGGAATAACCTCCAGGTAACCTTCCCACCAACGATAAGATAGCCCAGTATGGGAAATATAGCGTCAACAATGCTTGAGAGTGTGTTAGGGCAGGACTGGGCTATCCTCCTGGCAGTGAGAGCTTCTCATGCTGGGGATTTACTGTTGGTTGTTCTTAATTAATGCCTCCCTCGATACACACTTCGATCCTCAGATCCTTCATATTGGTGCTGAACTTCACTTGCCATCCCTGTCTTCACTAAACACAGTTGAACGAATGAACGAACAAGTTCAGTTAAGATCCCAAATGGGATGAGCGGGGAAGACGGTACAGACGAAGAGTAGCTCTGGAGAGGAGTGTTCTTAGTCGTAGAAATAGAGCCTGGGCTTAACCCAGCAGCTAAGGCGATCGTGGGACAGACATTGAGAACAGAAATTCAGGCTCTTCTGTTGGGACTCCGGCGAAGATTAGCGCTAGAGAGGAGTGTAGAATTGAGCCATGTCTTAACCCAAAAGCTAAGGCGAATCCAAGAGAATCCAAGTTTATTTGTACAGGGTTAGGAGCAGGATCATACAAGGAGTTGAAAAGGTTGTGTTGGTTTGTGGGTCTGCGAATGTCTTCGTCAAGGAGAACACAGGTGTATCTGCGGCAGTGAATCGGCAGATTGATTCGGGTACCATGGTCTCGTTTGTTGTAGATCTGAGGGAAAGACTGGAAAGCATGAAGAGGTTAACATCCTCATCGAGAGGCCCTGTAACAGCTGAATGACTAGTAATAAGAAAATGTCCCAACTAAACAGATCTGACGGCAACCCAAAACATACAGATGGAATTACCTCGCACGCCTGGACAGGCAGCAAGCAGGTGATGTGGGCATCACATCACCTGCACATGGGCATCCACACTGGTTGAAACCTACCTCCAGTACATCAGGGAAGAAGCAGGCTCAGCTGCTAGCTTCAGGGAGTCTCAAAGGCCTAGAAAATATGGTGACCGTGCCATCCCTATATGTTCGTTACCACTAGTTCATAAGATATCCTAGTTCCTTAAGGAACTAGGCAAAAGATTCATCAGGGCAACTAAGTAATTGTTGAAGACTACGTCTGTGTATTTGTAATGTATCCGTCAAATCTTGTGTCACGTATTCTCTATTAATTTTGTGCTACTGATGTATCCTATAAACTTTGTATACTACATTACATAATAAAGGAAGGTAAAGAGCAACGTGTTACCAGCTCACCTGCTGCATGGAGCATCGCAGTCAGATACACACTCAGTAAGGTCTGTCAGTCCTGAGAGCAAGGACGTTCCTGATGTCATGTTGACTAGAAAGAGAAAGATTGTGTAGCATTTCTAAAACAAGAGAATGACCAATATTAATCCCCCCTAGAAACCTATCTACTTTCACTGGACGAATACTTCAACAACAGGTTCGTAACAGACCTGGTATGATATCTGATACAAGTGTTAAGAGTAAGTGTTTAGGGAAAGATATCTCGGAGCCATGAAACACGATTCACACCTTAGTAAGAGGCTGGTCAGAGGCTGCAACATGTCCGCTGCTCCACGCACCACCGGCAACCAGATTCCTTCACGAAAGATCATTAAATTTATTGTATTACAAACTAGATTTAAACGCGTGTAGGCCAAACTTCGGGCCTGAAGCTTGCCCGAAGCTTGCCTGAAGCTTGCCTGAAGCATGCCTGAAGCTTGCCCGAAGGTTACCTAAAACTTGCCTGAAGCATGCCTGAAGCTTGCCTGAAGCTTGCCTGAAGCTTGCCTGAAGCTTGCCTGAAGCTTGCATGAAGCTTGCCCGAAGCTTGCCTGAGGCTTGCCTGAAGCTTGCCTGAAGCTTGCTTGAAGCTTACCTGAAGCTTGCCTGAAATGCTCTTCATAACGCATGTGAGAGATGTAATGGCATCCAATTTTGTTCAAACGATGTATCATGTGAGAGAGACAGTGGAGGAGGAGGATGAGAGACAGTGGAGGTGGAGGATGAGAGACAGTGGAGGTGGAGGATGAGAGACAGTGGAGGTGGAGGATGAGAGACAGTGGAGGTGGAGGATGAGAGACAGTGGAGGTGGAGGATGAGAGACAGTGGAGGTGGAGGATGAGAGACAGTGGAGTGGAGGATAGAGAGACAGTGGAGGTGGAGGATGAGAGACAGTGGAGGTGGAGGATGAGAGACAGTGGAGGTGGAGGATGAGATGGATAAGGATAACGTAAATATGGTTTATGAGGTCAAACATAAGTTTAATGTTCCTTGTGTCTTGTTTACTGTAATTTAGCAATACGTCCAGCTAAATTATTGTAATAAAGTTGGTAGAATTACCGACAATATGTAAAGTAAAAGGACACAAGTGCAACTAATGTGACATTTATTGTGGCAACGTTTCGCTCTCCAGGAGCTTTATCAAGCCATTACAAACAATACATGTTGATAAATTAGACACATGTGCAACTCTTGGGTATCTTTATTGAGGAAACGTTTCGCCAACCGTGACCACTGTGTGGCGAAACGTTTCCTCAATAAAGATACCCAAGAGTTGCACATGTGTCTAATTTATCTACATGTCGGTTCTCTGAACCATTCATCTACAAAACAATACATGGACACAGAGGGTATATAAAGGCTCAGAGTGAGGTGCAATACTAGTGAGGTAACATTTCGATGTTCACTAGTGGCAGTAGTAGTAGTAGTAGTGACAAAAGTAATACAATATGATAGAGCAATTGATTCGTACAAGAGTAAAAGGATATAAAAGCTATTACTTGGGTAACATAAAAATAGGTTGGACAAATATAGACTTCTAATCTTCCTAGACGATACATCACTGCCCTTAAGAACCTCGCCAACGACCCCAACATTATCGTCACCACCGCCGACAAAGGAGGTGGAGTCGTCATCCTCAACACCAGTGACTACAACACTAAAATGATGGACCTTTTGAATGATCAATCTACATACGAACCAATTAGCACTCAACAGTGGGAGACGCTCACCAAAGATTTTCTATACAAAACCAGACAAATACTCAAACGCACTAGAGAAGGGAAGAAACTTCTGTACTTGTTACCAAGCAACCCTAAACCAGCACACATGTATGGTTTACCCAAGACCCATAAACACAATGTTCCACTCAGACCAATCACGTCAGGAATAGGCAGTGCTCCACACAAACTAGCCGGAGTTCTTGCCAAACATCTTTCCTGCCTTCTGGGGACCATCAGCCCCGCTCATCTTAAACACTCAGGCGACCTTCTCAACCGCATCCGTAACCTCTCCATCCGTAACAAGAAACTAAGCAGTTTGGATGTGACTTCCCTCTTCACAAAAGTACCTACCAAAAAAGCCATCGAGGTTCTACGACGTAAAGTCAACCGGGACCTTAATCTTCCTTTACCTCCCGGAGATTTTGTTGACTTGATTGAACTCTGTGTTAATTTCAACTCTTTTTCTTTCAATAACAAGCTCTACAAACAAACCTACGGCATGGGAATGGGGTCCCCCATAAGTGCCGTCCTAGCCAACTTATACATGGAACACCTAGAGTCCGAACACTTCGCCAACATCATCCCTTCAAGCGTCACTTGGTTACGTTACGTGGACGATGTCCTCGTAATAACTCCAAAACGTTTTGATGTACGGGATCTTCAGGCAAGGCTCAACGCAGTTGAACCGGCGATCCAGTTTACACTAGAAGAAGAGTCCAACGACAAGCTACCTTTCCTCGACGTCCTCATTCACAAAGTAGACAACAACCTAAGATTTCAAGTTTATCGGAAACCCATAAAAATGATCTCACACACTTCTATTCCAGTCAAGATACCAAGACCAAAAGAGGCATCATCATCGGGTTTTTCCTAAGAGCATACCGAATTTGCAGTCCTGAGTTTCTTGACGAGGAATGTACATATATTCACCAAACATTCACTGAGTTACATTTTCCTCCTTTTTCATCAAAGACTGCAAGAAAAGAGCTCTTCAGATCATTAATTCTCCACGCATCAACACAACTCCCAACAAAGTTATAATTCTTCCCAACAGCCAGGTTGCACTGAACGTCTCAAAAGTACTTTCACAAGCTAACACCAGAGTCGCCATCGCTTCTAGCACTTCAATAAAGGATCTAACCAGGACACAATCCAAGCATCACGAACCAGTCAATGCAGGAGTTTACACTATACCCTGTGGAGGCTGTGACAAGATTTACGTAGGTGAAACAGCAAGAAACCTTGACACCCGCCTCAATGAACACATTTACGCATGTAGGAACGATAACTTGAACAACGCCTGTGTACAACACCGAAATTCCACCAGTCATCTCATGAAATTCAGAGACGCCCAATTAGTGATCAAAGAAACTAATTTCCGCAGACGCAAGTGCCTCGAATCAGCACTGATCGCTGTTTCGAATACAATTAAACAAAACAACGGCAGCTTCACCATCTCCGAAGTCTTAGCAAGAATCCTCCTGAAAACAGTAAACCCTGCCATCACATAGTCTCTCCTGTTATACTACACAAAGCACATTACAGAGAGTGAACACTGAAACAAGCTGCCTCTTTCCAGTCTATATTTGTCCAACCTATTTTTATGTTACCCAAGTAATAGCTTTTATATCCTTTTACTCTTGTACGAATCAATTGCTCTATCATATTGTATTACTTTTGTCACTACTACTACTACTACTGCCACTAGTGAACATCGAAATGGTACCTCACTAGTATTGCACCTCACTCTGAGCCTTTATATACCCTCTGTGTCCATGTATTGTTTGTAATGGCTTGATAAAGCTCCTGGAGAGCGAAACGTTGCCACAATAAATGTCACATTAGTTGCACTTGTGTCCCTTTACTTTACAGCTAAATTATTATTATTATTATTATTATTATTATTATTATTATTATTATTATTATTGCAACCCATGGAGTGGGCGTGTGTTGCAACCCATGGCGTGGCGTGTGTTGCAACCTATGGCGTGGGCGTGTGTTGCAACCCATGGCGTGGGCGTGTGTTGCAACCCATGGCGTGGCGTGTGTTGCAACCCATGGCGTGGCGTGTGTTGCAACCTATGGCGTGGCGTGTGTTGCAACCTATGGCGTGGCGTGTGTTGCAACCTATGGCGTGGGCGTGTGTTGCAACCCATGGCGTGGCGTGTGTTGCAACCCATGGCGTGGCGTGTGTTGCAACCCATGGCGTGGCGTGTGTTGCAACCTATGGCGTGGTATTGTGCGTGCTAAACATGCCAGTACTCACAGTCCTTGCATTATTTATCAGCTCTGTGTAATAAAGACCGCGACTTTAATAAGGGTCTTACTATTACTGTTACTACTACTACTACCACCACCTCTGCTGAGCACCTAGCGCCTAGCACCTAGCACCTAGCACCTAGCACTTAGCGCCTAGCACCTAGCACCTAGCACCAAGCACCTAGCACCTAGCACCTAGCACCTAGCACCTAGCACCTAATCAGGTGAAAGACAACCATTAACTGCTTGCCTCAATATTTTTTCCTTTCCTTTTTCTTTTTTATCCAAATTTTCGATTATTTCCGCCCATAACTTGGAAACGTCTCATCCGATCGGACTCAGACTTTGAAAGCGTGTGAGCGGCGACGGGGTCCAGGTCCTAGGAACACCAGGCATGTCATCTCTCCCCCTCTGATCCAGGATGCTGAAGCAATGCCCAGCATCCTGGAATGGCTGGAATAACTTGCACAATGTACAGAGGCTGAGCTTCGAACATACCAGTATTGTTGATGACTCGGATTCCAGACCTTCCAGCACTCAGACACTCCCTCTGTGTGGGCATACCAGTATTGTTGATGACTCGGATTCCAGACCTTCCAGCACTCAGACACTCCCTCTGTGTGGGCATACCAGTATTGTTGATGACTCGGATTCCAGGCCTTCCAGCACTCAGACACTTCCTCTGTGTGGGCATACCAGTATTGTTGATGACTCGGGTTCCAGGCCTTCCAGCACTCAGACACTTCCTCTGTGTGGGCATACCAGTATTGTTGATGACTCGGGTTCCAGGCCTTCCAGCACTCAGACACTCCCTCTGTGTGGACATACCAGTATTGTTGATGACTCGGGTTCCAGGCCTTCCAGCACTCAGACACTCCCTCTGTGTGGACATACCAGTATTGTTGATGACTCGGATTCCAGGCCTTCCAGCACTCAGACACTTCCTCTGTGTGGACATACCAGTATTGTTGATGACTCGGATTCCAGGCCTTCCAGCACTCAGACACTCCCTCTGTGTGGACATACCAGTATTGTTGATGACTCGGATTCCAGGCCTTCCAGCACTCAGACACTTCCTCTGTGTGGACATACCAGTATTGTTGATGACTCGGATTCCAGGCCTTCCAGCACTCAGACACTCCCTCAGTGTGAACATACCAGTATTGTTGATGACTCGGGTTGCAGGCCTTCCAGCACTCAAACACTCCCTCTGTGTGGGCATACCAGTATTGTTGATGACTCGGGTTCCAGGCCTTCCAGCACTCAGACACTCCCTCTGTGTGGACATACCAGTATTGTTGATGACTCGGGTTCCAGGCCTTCCAGCACTCAAACACTCCCTCTGTGTGAACATACCAGTATTGTTGATGACTCGGGTTCCAGGCCTTCCAGCACTCAGACACTCCCTCTGTGTGGACATACCAGTATTGTTGATGACTCGGATTCCAGGCCTTCCAGCACTCAGACACTTACTCTGTGTGGACATACAAGTATTGTTGATGACTCGGATTCCAGGCCTTCCAGCACTCAGACACTCCCTCTGTGTGAACATACCAGTATTTTTGATGACTCGGGTTCCAGGCCTTCCAACACTCAAACACTCCCTCTGTGTGGACATACCAGTATTGTTGATGACTCGGGTTCCAGGCCTTCCAACACTCAGACACTCCCTCTGTGTGGACATACCAGTATTGTTGATGACTCGGGTTCCAGGCCTTCCAGCACTCAGACACTCCCTCTGTGTGGACATACCAGTATTGTTGATGACTCGGGTTCCAGGCCTTAAAGCACTCAGACACTCCCTCTGTGTGGACATACCAGTATTGTTGATGACACGGATTCCAGGCCTTCCAGCACTCAGACACTCCCTCTGTGTGGACATACCAGTATTGTTGATGACTCGGGTTCCAGGCCTTCCAGCACTCAGACACTCCCTCTGTGTGGACATACCAGTATTGTTGATGACTCGGATTCCAGGCCTTCCAGCACTCAGACACTTCCTCTGTGTGGACATACCAGTATTGTTGATGACTCGGATTCCAGGCCTTCCAGCACTCAGACACTCCCTCTGTGTGAACATACCAGTATGTTGATGACTCGGGTTCCAGGCCTTCCAGCACTCAAAACACTCCCTCTGTGTGGACATACCAGTATTGTTGATGACTCGGGTTCCAGGCCTTCCAGCACTCAGACACTCCCTCTGTGTGGACATACCAGTATTGTTGATGACTCGGGTTCCAGGCCTTCCAGCACTCAAACACTCCCTCTGTGTGGACATACCAGTATTGTTGATGACTCGGGTTCCAGGCCTTCCAGCACTCAAACACTCCCTCTGTGTGGACATACCAGTATTGTTGATGACTCGGGTTCCAGGCCTTCCAGCACTCAGACACTCCCTCTGTGTGGACATACCAGTATTGTTGATGACTCGGATTCCAGGCCTTCCAGCACTCAGACACTCCCTCTGTGTGGACATACCAGTATTGTTGATGACTCGGGTTCCAGGCCTTCCAGCACTCAAACACTCCCTCTGTGTGGACATACCAGTATTGTTGATGACTCGGGTTCCAGGCCTTCCAGCACTCAGACACTCCCTCTGTGTGGACATACCAGTATTGTTGATGACTCGGGTTCCAGGCCTTCAGCACTCAGACACTCCCTCTGTGTGGACATACCAGTATTGTTGATGACTCGGGTTCCAGGCCTTAAAGCACTCAGACACTCCCTCTGTGTGGACATACCAGTATTGTTGATGACTCGGATTCCAGGCCTTCCAGCACTCAGACACTCCCTCTGTGTGGACATACCAGTATTGTTGATGACTCGGGTTCCAGGCCTTCCAGCACTCAGACACTCCTCTGTGTGGACATACCAGTATTGTTGATGACTCGGGTTCCAGGCCTTCCAGCACTCAGACACTCCCTCTGTGTGGACATACCAGTATTGTTGATGACTCGGGTTCCAGGCCTTCCAGCACTCAGACACTCCCTCTGTGTGGACATACCAGTATTGTTGATGACTCGGGTTCCAGGCCTTCCAGCACTCAGACACTCCCTCTGTGTGGACATACCAGTATTGTTGATGACTCGGATTCCAGGCCTTCCAGCACTCAGACACTCCCTCTGTGTGGACATACCAGTATTGTTGATGACTCAGGTTCCAGGCCTTCCAGCACTCAGACACTCCCTCTGTGTGGACATACCAGTATTGTTGATGACTCGGGTTCCAGGCCTTCCAGCACTCAGACACTCCCTCTGTGTGGACATACCAGTATTGTTGATGACTCGGGTTCCAGGCCTTCCAGCACTCAGACACTCCCTCTGTGTGGACATACCAGTATTGTTGATGACTCGGGTTCCAGGGCTTCCAGCACTCAGACACTCCCTCTGTGTGGACATACCAGTATTGTTGATGACTCGGATTCCAGGCCTTCCAGCACTCAGACACTCCCTCTGTGTGGACATACCAGTATTGTTGATGACTCGGATTCCAGGCCTTCCAGCACTCAGACACTCCCTCTGTGTGAACATACCAGTATTGTTGATGACTCGGGTTCCAGGCCTTCCAGCACTCAGACACTCCCTTTGTGTGGACATACCAGTATTGTTGATGACTCGGGTTCCAGGCCTTCCAGCACTCAGACACTCCCTCTGTGTGGACATACCAGTATTGTTGATGACTCGGGTTCCAGGCCTTCCAGCGCTCAGACACTCCCTCTGTGTGGACATACCAGTATTGTTGATGACTCGGATTCCAGGCCTTCCAGCACTCAGACACTCCCTCTGTGTGGACATACCAGTATTGTTGATGACTCGGGTTCCAGACCTTCCAGCACTCAGACACTCCCTCTGTGTGGACATACCAGTATTGTTGATGACTCGGATTCCAGGCCTTCCAGCACTCAGACACTCCCTCTGTGTGAACATACCAGTATTGTTGATGACTCGGATTCCAGGCCTTCCAGCACTCAGACACTCCCTCTGTGTGGACATACCAGTATTGTTGATGACTCGGATTCCAGGCCTTCCAGCACTCAGACACTCCCTCTGTGTGAACATACCAGTATTGTTGATGACTCGGGTTCCAGGCCTTCCAGCACTCAGACACTCCCTCTGTGTGGACATACCAGTATTGTTGATGACTCGGGTTCCAGGCCTTCCAGCACTCAGACACTCCCTCTGTGTGGACATACCAATATTGTTTATGACTCGGGTTCCAGGCCTTCCAGCACTCAGACACTCCCTCTGTGTGGACATACCAGTATTGTTGATGACTCGGATTCCAGGCCTTCCAGCACTCAGACACTCCCTCTGTGTGGACAAGTGTCCTCTCGCACTGAGGATCTAGATGCGTACAAACTGGAATATGATAACGGTATACAGTACCGATAAGTTGATAAGTAAGACGCCTACAGTCGAGAACAGAAGAGGCAGCAGAAGCGGTAGAGATGTGAAGACTGTGTAATCAGTCCGTCAGCCTGGAGAAGAGTTCAGCTCCATAGTCTGGACTCTGGAACAATGTGAAGCTGAAGCAGTCTACCTGGAGTCTACCTGGAGGGGATTCAGGGGATCAACGCCCTGTCGGCCCGGCCTATGACCACACCTCGCGGTGGATCAGGACTTGATCAACCAGGCTGTTACTAATTTGTCCAAGTCGGACCGAAATGTCGTCTTAAGCTTTCCTCTCTTATGTGCGAGTTATTTGTGTAAGGCTGTTACTGCTGGCTGCACACAATCCTAAGTACGAACCACAGCCCGGCTGGTCAGCTACTGACTTCAGGTGCCTGTCCAGCTCCCTCTTAAAGACAGCCAGGGGTCTATTGGTAATCCCCCTTATATATGCTTGGAGGCAGTTGAACAGTCATGGGCCCCTAAAACTTACTGTGTTGTCTCATAGCATACTCACTGCACCTCTGCTTTTCATTAGAAATATGTTGCACCGCCTCTCGAATCTTTACTTTCTCCTTGTGCAGATTTGGGACAAGTCCCTCTGAGATTTTGCCGTCAAAAAGATACAGAGGACATCTTCAACAGTTTTATTGACCACTAATTACAAGTGAGAAAGGTTGGATTATATTCTTAATACTACTAGTGGGTCCTGCCTTTTCTCTCATCGAGACTTTCTGCACCTCACAGTTGATAGTAGCATGAAGCAATATATGGCGGTATTATGTGGAGGTACTATGTGGAGGTACTATGTGGAGGTACTATGTGGAGGTACTATGTGGAGGTACTATGTGGAGGTATTATGTGGAGGTACTATGTGGAGGTACTATGTGGAGGTACTATATGGAGGTACTATGTGGAGGTATTATGTGGAGGTACTATGTGGAGGTACTATGTGGAGGTACTATGTGGAGGTACTATGTGGAGGTACTATGTGGAGGTATTATGTGGAGGTACTATGTGGAGGTACTATGTGGAGGTACTATTTTGGAGGTACTATGTGGAGGTACTATGTGGAGGTACTATGTGGAGGTACTATGTGGAGGTACTATATGGAGGTACTATGTGGAGGTACTATGTGGAGGTACTATGTGCAGGTACTATGTGGAGGTACTATGTGAAGGTACTATGTGGAGGCACTATGTGGAGGTACTATGTGGAGGTACTATGTGGAGGTACTATGTGAAGGTACTATGTGGAGGTACTATGTGGAGGTACTATGTGGAGGTACTATATGGAGGTACTATGTGGAGGTACTATGTGAAGGTACTATGTGAAGGTACTATGTGGAGGCACTATGTGGAGGTACTATGTGGAGGTACTATGTGGAGGCACTATGTGAAGGTACTATGTGGAGGTACTATGTGGAGGTACTATGTGAAGGTACTATGTGGAGGTACTATGTGGAGGTACTATGTGGAGGTACTATGTGGAGGTACTATGTGGAGGTACTATGTGAAGGTACTATGTGAAGATATTATGTGGAGTTACTATGTGGAGGTACTATGTGGAGGTACTATGTGGAGGTACTATGTGGAGGTACTATGTGAAGGTACTATGTGGAGGTACTATATGGAGGTACTATGTGAAGGTACTATGTGGAGGTACTATGTGGAGGTACTATGTGGAGGTACTATGTGGAGGTACTATGTGAAGGTACTATGTGGAGGTACTATGTGGAGGTACTATGTGGAGGTACTATGTGGAGGTACTATGTGGAGGTACTATGTGAAGGTACTATGTGAAGGTATTATGTGGAGTTACTATGTGGAGGTACTATGTGGAGGTACTATGTGGAGGTACTATGTGGAGGTACTATGTGGAGGTACTATGTGGAGGTACTATGTGGAGGTACTATGTGAAGGTACTATGTGGAGTTACTATGTGGAGGTACTATGTGGAGGTACTATGTGGAGGTACTATGTGGAGGTACTATGTGGAGGTACTATGTGAAGGTACTATGTGGAGGTACTATGTGGAGGTACTATGTGGAGGTACTATGTGGAGGTACTATGTGGAGGTACTATGTGAAGGTACTATGTGAAGGTATTATGTGGAGTTACTATGTGGAGGTACTATGTGGAGGTACTATGTGGAGGTACTATGTGGAGGTACTATGTGGAGGTACTATGTGAAGGTACTATGTGGAGGTACTATATGGAGGTACTATGTGAAGGTACTATGTGGAGGTACTATGTGGAGGTACTATGTGGAGGTACTATGTGGAGGTACTATGTGAAGATACTATGTGGAGGTACTATGTGGAGGTACTATGTGAAGGTACTATGTGGAGGTACTATGTGGAAGTACTATGTGGAGGTACTATGTGGAGGTACTATGTGGAGGTACTATGTGGAGGTACTATGTGAAGGTACTATGTGGAGGTACTATGTGGAGGTACTATGTGGAGGTACTATGTGGAGGTACTATGTGGAGGTACTATGTGAAGGTACTATGTGGAGGTACTATGTGGAGGTACTATGTGGAGGTACTATGTGGAGGTACTATGTGGAGGTACTATGTGGAGGTACTATGTGGAGGTACTATGTGAAGGTACTATGTGGAGGTACTATGTGGAGGTACTATGTGGAGGTACTATGTGGAGGTACTATGTGGAGGTACTATGTGAAGGTACTATGTGGAGGTACTATGTGGAGGTACTATGTGGAGGTAGTATGTGAAGGTACTGTGTGAAGGTACTATGTGGAGGTACTATGTGGAGGTACTATGTGAAGGTACTATGTGGAGGTACTATGTGGAGGTACTATGTGGGGATACTATGTGGAGGTACTATGTGGAGGTACTATGTGAAGGTACTATATGGAGGTACTATGTGGAGGTACTATGTGGAGGTACTATGTGGAGGTACTATGTGGAGGTACGATGTGGAGGTACTATGTGGAGGTACTATGTGAAGGTACTATGTGGAGGTACTATGTGGAGGTACTATGTGGAGGTACTATGTGGAGGTACTATGTGGAGGTACTATGTGGAGGTACTATGTGGAGGTACTATGTGGAGGTACTATGTGGAGGTACTATGTGAAGGTACTATGTGAAGGTATTATGTGGAGGTACTATGTGAAGGTACTATGTGGAGGTACTATGTGGAGGTACTATGTGAAGGTACTATGTGGAGGTACTATGTGGAGGTACTATGTGGAGGTACTATGTGGAGGTACTATGTGAAGGTACTATGTGAAGGTATTATGTGGAGGTACTATGTGGAGGTACTATGTGGAGGTACTATGTGAAGGAAACTTTGACCTGGTAGTTCAAAAGAAAGTTATTATATATGTTTATATATATATATATATATTATATATATATATATAATATATATATATATAATATATATACATATATATATATATATATATATATATATATATATATATATATATATATATATATATATATATATATATATATATATATATATATATATATATATGCAAAATAACCACTGGGAAAGAATAGAGAAATTCCAAGCGCTTTCGTGACTACTCACATTATCAAGGAACTATGAAAGTAAAGCATCCAAGGAAGCTATATAAGGGGTCTGACCAACACCTCACTAACAGATCCTACAACGGTTAAACACCTGACGTGCGCCGACCCAACTGGATAGGTCCTTTGCACAACTCACCCACAAACTATTCTACCCAAGAAAATTTAAAAATTATTATTTGTCCAGTGTATTATTAAATTCTTCCCAAATTCTATTAATTATAAATGGATCTAATTTATATAAACCAAAGGAAATATTCATATTATTGTCAAAACTGCTTTTTATGAAACAAGATTCAATTATATTCCTGTCGACCATGGACTTGCTTGATACTACTTTCTCAACGTTTTGAAAATCAATTGGATGGTTAAAATCTCTTACATGAATAAAATAGAGCATTGGAATCTTGTCCAGTTCTAATGCTATATTTATGTTGTTTTAATATTAGTTCGAGATTTTTACCAGTTTGACCGTAATAAACTTTATCGCAAATTTTACAAGGAATCTTATAGACACATCCATCAGCATTTTGGGGGGAATTCTTTATCAAAAGTTTTTTTACAATATCAAGATTTTTTAATACAACTTTAATATTAAAAGTCTTAAGAAGAGAAGGCATATCAACCAAGTTTTCATGGTAAGGGAGAACCAACATATTTTTAGTTGAATAAGGCTGGTTGTCCCTTTTTGGATTGTAAAAAGTATTTCTAGCAACTTTAAAAGATTTATCAATTACATTTCTTGGGTATTTTAAATCATTACCTATTTCATAAATTTTGGATATTTCCTCATCTATGAACTCAGGACTACAAATATCAAGCAAGTCCATGGTCGACAGAAATATAATTGAATCTTGTTTCATAAAAAGCAGTTTTGACAATATGAATATTTCCTTTGGTTTATATAAATTAGATCCATTTATAATTAATAGAATTTGGGAAGAATTTAATAATACACTGGACAAATAATAATTTTTAAATTTTCATGGGTAGAATAGTTTGTGGGTGAGTTGTGCAAAGGACCTATCCAGTTGGGTCGGCGCGCGTCAGGTGTTTAACCGTTGTAGGATCTGTTAGTGATGTGTTGGCCAGACCCCTTATATAGCTTCCTTGGATGCCTTACTTTCATAGTTCCTTGATAATGTGAGTAGTCACGAAATCGCTTGGAATTTCTCTATTCTTTCAGAGTGGTTGTTTTGCATATTCTGAAATCACCTGTTTACTGTGATCTTATTGCATATATATATATATATATATATATATATATATATATATATATATATATATATATATATATATATATATATATATATATATATATATATATATATATATATATGTCTGAGGGTAATGAGTGGTGTGAATATAATGCAGAGAATTCGTAGTTTGGAAATTAAGAGGAGGTGCGGAATTGCCAAAACTATTATCCAGAGGGCTGTGGAGGGGGTTGTTGAGGTGGTTCGGACATGTAGAAAGGTTGGAACAAAATGGAATGACTTCGAGAGTGTATGAATCTGTAGTGGAGGGACGGCGGGGTAGAGGTCGGCCTAGGGAAGGTTGGAGGGAGGGGGCAAAGGAGATTTTGTGTGCGAGGGGCTTGGACTTCCAGCAAGCATGCGTGAGCGTGTTAGATAGGAGTGAATGGAGATAAATGGTTCTTGATGTTATGTTGGAGTGTGAGCAAGGTAACATTTATGAAGGGGTTCAGGGAAACCGGCAGGCCGGACTTGAGTCCTGGAGATGGGAAGTACAGTGTCTGCACTCTGAAGGAGGGGTGTTAATGTTGCAGTTTTATAACTGTAGTGTAAAGCACCCTTCTGGCAAGACAGTGATGGAGTGAATGATTGTGAAAGTTTTCTTTTTCGGTCACTTTGCCTCGGTGGGAAACGGCCGCGGACGTAATCAATAACAACACTGCGACTAGCCAAAGACTCGAACCCATGCTGCTTTGGCCTGCCTCATGGTGGGTAAAAAGTTATAACGCCTTAATCCAATGATCCAGTGGATTAAGGCGTCATGAGATTTCGCCCACCATGAGGCAGGCCAAGGCAGAATGGGTTCGAGTCCTTGGCTAGTCGCAGTGTTGTTATTGATTTGTACCACTCGTTCGTGGGCACAATAATATGTGTGTTGTGTGTATATATATATATATATATATATATATATATATATATATATATATATATATATATATATATATATATATATATATATATTCTTGATGAAGATTGCACAGTGATATCCCAGGAGTATACGATATATCCCAAAGATGTATATACACCGAGAGGTGTATATCTCTCAATGCATGTTTCTCAGTGTATATTTTTGAGTGTATGCCTGTATATACCCAGAGGTTCGTGCCTCTCAGTGTATATACACTACCTGGAGTTTACCTAAGAGTTAACTTTAAAACATTGTTGACCGATGGTGAGCTGGTGACACTGCAGTGTTCATGACCTCCGTGTCGTTGATAGACTTGAAACTTCATGAACCAACTAACCAGTCAAACTAGGCAGCAAACCTTGTGCTCCACGCCATCTGTTGACCACGAGGAACACTATCCCTGGTCACCCAGGCCTCCGCTATTTCACAGGGATGGTGCTGCTATAGGCCTGGTTTATTTACATAGCCAAGAGCCTAAATTCACTGTTCATTTACTGCCACAGTGTAAAGTTGTGTAGAGTCAATGTAAGGCAGTGTAGAGTCAGTAGTCTTAACATAGCTAACAAGACGGCCTACTTAACATCAGCGCAGGATGATGCTGCCTGAAATGCATTTCCCTTTCTGCATGCCCGTGTTGCCTGTAAACTACATTATTTTGCACCGCATAAAGAAATGAAAACTGTTGTATTGTAAAAGTGACTGAGAAAATTATTTGGAAGTTTTCCGGCCAGATCTTCAATAATATATTTAAAAATGTGCCGTTGCATTCGCATTTGCGAGAAACTGCACTGCGACGAGGACCTTTGTAAGAGAGGTGACTGTATAGTGACTGTGTAATGACTATGTAGTAACAGTATAGTGACTGTATAGTGAATGTAGAAATACTGTATAGTATAGTGACTAAGATGAAATATCGCATAACTGTATTACAAATGTTAGCGAAGGCAGCGTTAGTGAACAACAGAAGGAAGTGAACGACTAAGACAGTGAAGGAACGACCATGATAGTGAAGAAACGACAAAGATAGTGAAGCACGAAGAGCAAGGTCACTGTAAACATGACCATCACCAGCAAGGTCACTGTAAACATGACCATCACCAGCAAGGTCACTGTAAACATGACCATCACCGGCAAGGTCACTGTAAACATGACCATCACCAGCAAGGTCACTGTAAACATGACCATCACCAGCAAGGTCACTGTAAACATGACCATCACCAGCAAGGTCACTGTAAACATGACCATCACCGGCAAGGTCACTGTAAACATGACCATCACCGGCAAGGTCACTGTAAACATGACCATCACCGGCAAGGTCACTGTAAACATGACCATCACCGGCAAGGTCACTGTAAACATGACCATCACCGGCAAGGTCACTGTAAACATGACCATCACCGGCAAGGTCACTGTAAACATGACCATCACCGGCAAGGTCACTGTAAACATGACCATCACCAGCAAGGTCACTGTAAACATGACCATCACCGGCAATGTCACTGTAAACATGACCATCACCAGCAAGGTCACTGTAAACATGACCATCACCAGCAAGGTCACTGTAAACATGACCATCACCAGCAAGGTCACTGTAAAAATGTTTTGAGAGAGGTCTCGTGGAGCCTATGGACTAGGAAGTCTGACAACAATTGCACTGTTAGTACTCTATCAGAGAAGAGGGGCAAAGAACAAGAACAAAGAGGAGGAGCAAGAAGATGAACAGAGAGGAGGAATAGAGAAGGGGAACAGGAAGAGAAGCAGTAAGAGGAAACAGGAAGAGGAACAGGAAGAGGAACAGGAAGAGGAACAGGAAGAGGGGTCTGAGGAAAGCACCCACAGCACCTCGAAGCACGATGGCAAAAACCTTCAACTAAAAAATAAAAGTACCCGGGTGGAACCCTGGGCAAGGAGCAACGTACAGGCCAGTCTCTGAACACCTGCTGCCTCTGTCACCCAGGTGTAAGTAAATACCCATGAGTTAGGTGGTATAGGTCGTACCCTGGGGTGTAGGTCGAACCCTGGGGTATAGGTCGTACCCTGGGATATAGGTCGTACCTTGGAATATAGGTTGTACCCTGGGGTATATGTCGTACCCTGGTTATAAGTCGTACCCTGGGGTATAGGTCGTACTCTGGGGCAATACCTTGAAAACAGAACCACACTGGAAATAAGCCATACTAACTGGCTTTCCTGGGTTATCCTAACAATCCAGAGAAAAGATTCTTCTTCAACGCTGTGTGGCTTACACTGCAGCAGTGACTGACAAGACAGTGACTATTAAGACAGTGACTGTTAGACAGTGATTGCTAAGACAGCGACTGTTAAGACAGTGAGTGTCAAGACAATGGCTGTTAAGACAGTGATTTAAGACAGTAACTGTCAAGACAGTGACTGTCAAGACAGTGACTGTTAAGACAGTGACTCTTTAGACAGCGACTCTTAAGACAATAACTGTTAAGACATATTATTATTATTATTATTATTATTATTATTATTATTATTATAATCAAAAAGAAGCGCTAAGCCACAAGGGCTATACAGCATGTTAAGACAGAGACTTTTAAGGCAGTGAATCTTAAGACAGTGATTGTTAAGACAGTGACTGTTAGGACAGTGACTGTTAAGACAGTAACAGTTAGGACAGTCAGTCATGAAGTAGGTGACTTAATACTCACCCCTGAAGGTCACCCAGTCTTCAGGAGAGGCAGAGAAGTCATGTCAGAGAGCGTCATGCATGAGAGGTCATGTCAGAAAGGGTCATGCATGAGAAGTTATGGCAGCGAAATTCCAACACCAGATTTCAGCAAAAAATCCTCTGTTCTCACCTCAGGAACCTGTAAACAGATTATTAATCTGTTTCTCGGAGTTGCTCACTAGTTTCCGGCGAGGCTTCTTACATAGACATTTTATTTGTCTTAAAAAATACAGTCGACGGTCATTCTTCCTTCCTAGTTTCTTCTGTGTAACTGTGAGTGACAGTCAGACTTATGGCCAGTCAGATTTCAGGTGACTTTCCTGCATCCCTCTTCTGTTTACCCCTGTCTACCATCTCTACGTCATCCACCGGTCATTCTTGTCTACCATCTCTCTCTCTACGTCATCCACCGGTCATTCTTGTCTACCATCTCTCTCTCTACGTCATATAGTCTTGCTTGTTGAAAGGTTGTATACACTGGGATAAGTCTCCGAATGTATATTCACCTAGAGAGATATGTCTCTCACCATATAAATACCGATATGAATATATGTATCTATCAGTGCATATACACCAAGAGAAGTATTTCTCTCGGTGTATAAACATAGCTACTTGCAGCATCCCTGGAGGGGGTCTCAGGGGTCAATGTCCCCACGGCCCGGTCCGTGACCGGTCCTCGTAGCGTATCAGGGCCTGATCAACGAGGCTGTTACTGCTGGCCCCACGTAAACCGACGTACGAACCACAGCCCGGCTGATCAAGTACTGACTTAGGTGTCTGTCCAGCTTCCTCTTGAAGACAGCCAGGGGTCTATTGGTAATCCCCTTATTGTATACATGGTACACTGAGAGCTTACATTAATCACTATTTTAGGTAACAAAGCAGTCTTAATAACCCTTGTGTAGTGACTGGTGGTGTACAGGTGACACACAGTCTTAACTCTCGTGTAGTAGATAGGCCTTAAACCACAATATAACTAATCCTTTTCATATTTCTGGAAGGTTAACCCATTCCAGTGTCTGAATATCTACTTTTAGTTACAGTAGGTGAAAATACTACTGGAGGTGTGAATCCCATATATCCTCCTAGGTGAACGGTGGCAGTAGGTGTCGGGAGACTCCCTACATCCCAGCGTCCAGTCACAGAAGGCTCGAGGGAAGGAAGATGAAACGCTGCAGACCTACCTCACGGAGTAGGACCTCGGGATGAGCATTGTACCGAGCACATCGCCTGAGGTGCGCATCAACCGAGTAATTACTTCAGGAAACGCACGTCTGGCAAATCTATGATTAGATTTCACAAACCTAAACAAAAAATGATTCGCTATTCAGGCTAGTTCTTGTTCCCTCCATGAAGTCATCACGCAGAGTTGGGTAAGGAATGACTTGGTTCAAGGCTACGAGTCAAAGAGAATGACTCTTGGTTATAGACTACGAGTCAAAGAGAATGACTCTTGGTTCAAGGCTACGAGTCAAAGAGAACGACTCTTGGTTTAGGGCTACGGGTCAAAGAGAATGACACTTAGTTCAGGGTTCGAGTCAAGAGAATGACATCTGGTTCATAGTTGCGAGTCAGTGGAGAAGAGCATCCGCTGTGAGAGTTTGGTTTCAGCTCCTGACCCCAGTTTGCCACAGACTGGCGTAGGTAACTACTAGTTCTCTGAACCCCATCTCGTGTACTCTTGAAATCGTGCCAGTGTAGTGGTTTCAGATAAGAATGACGTAGTGTTGCAACCCCTGAATGGGTTACAATGATTATTATGTATATATATAATGTATATTATATTTTCATTTAATTTTATATTGCTTATATTTGCGATAATAGCTAAATCGTAAATGCATGACTTTATATTATTATTTGACTGTTATATTGTTATTTGACTTATGTTGTTAGGATGTACATAATATGTGCTCAGTTCAAGTCTTGATTGTCAAACTACTGTAATTATCGCTTGTCGCTCGTTATACTGCCGGCTTCCGAGCTGTGCTGTCCACGGGGCTATCACGTGATCGAGGGGGGTGTCCTCACCTCTCGTGAAGTATTCAGTCTGCTGTAGACTCGCTTGGTGGTTGGACAGATTGTCTGTCTCATTATTTTTGTTAGTTCTGTAGAACTCTGTTCTCAGAACATTGTATAGACTTAGTGATTTTCGACGTTGTACTGAGGTTGTGTGTCTCATAGACACTCAGAGTAACTCAGGTCCTGAGCTGTAACTTCTCACTTAATTTGTACTGGTCTCTGTGTATTGTCACAGTCGGGTATTTTCTTATGCTGAACTTAGATTCAGTATTATGGGAGTTTTGTAACTTTTGTGGAGGATCTGCTGATGGTCCCTACTTAGTGTCGTTATATTATCTCCTTGTTCCTGATTCTGTGTCGCAGTCGCTTGTTATATTGCTATTGGGCTTAGCATTCTTTTTGTTGTTCAAGCAGACTGTTCTGGTTGCCAGTCAGTCAAGAAGTTAGTTTATTAGAGGACTTTGTCAGTCACTAGTTTAAGTCTAGTTGAGTCGTGAGACATAACGAACTACTTAGAGCACTTACACGCATGCACAAACTTGTACATATTTGTAATATCTTATTAAATGTTAATGTACCAGACGGTACTTAAGAATTATAAATGTGATATGTGCTTTCAGCACAATAATATTGAACTCGAGAGAAGTGATATTATTTTGATTATTGTGATTAATTTAATTTAATTTAATTTGATAATATACCTCTAGACTTAATAAATTTATTAAATTTTAATTTCTCTAGTTAGTAGCCTACCAGTTGTAATCCTGAAGCACTATTGAATAATACTGATTTCTAATGGATAATTGGACAAGGATACTGACTACTTGTTACGAAAACCCAGTAACAGGCTGGATGCTAGAAGGACAGTCCTTTCTAGTATTCACTGGAGATCTCTAAACTTTTAGAATCGCGTTTTTTGTAACACGTAGTGTGACGTCTTCAGAGTCACTTATCAAAATGAGACATCTGAGATAATTGTCTAAATACGAGGGAAACGGAAACCTGACCTTCACCACTAGTGGCATGTACAATACACTCTTCTTTCCTCTGTCTCTCTCTTTGTTTACCCTGCCTATCTGTGTTCCTCTGCCTTTCCTTGTTCTTTTGTCTACTTTTGTTCCACTATCGGTAATCGCCACAGATGTTATCATGCAACTGAATTAATCATTTTTAACATCCATTGGGGTAGCTGGTGAAACAGCGAGTCATTGATGCCCTTTTCTGTACCGCCAGGAGGACATTATACCTTATGGTTCCATCGTTGTGAGGTGAAACCTAGGTTATGGTGCATGACATGGTGCACAGGGTATCACCCCACACTTTCCCAAGAGATAAACATAGCTGCGATATGAACTTCATTGCATATGTTCAAAGTCTCCAGCCTGTGCAGCTTGCCATGGGAGAATCAGCTATGTTAAGCTGGAAGCTTAATTCTTGCCCACGGAGATAACT
>NC_069402.1:58256060-58311284 GCF_026875155.1 Cherax quadricarinatus
CCATTAACTAGTCCCCGACTTGGACCATTAACTAGTCCCCGACTTGGACCATTAACTAGTCCCCGACTTGGACCATTAACTAGTCCCGACTTGGGACCATTAACTAGTCCCCGACTTGAACCACTAACTAGTCCCCGACTTGGACCATTAACTAGTCCCCGACTTGGACCATTAACTAGTCCCCGACTTGGACCATTAACTAGTCCCCGACTTGGACCACTAACTAGTCCCCGACTTGGACCATTAACTAGTCCCCGACTTGGACCACTAACTAGTCCCCGACTTGGACCACTAACTAGTCCCCGACTTGGACCATTAACTAGTCCCCGACTTGGACCACTAACTAGTCCCCGACTTGGACCACTAACTAATCCCCGACTTGGACCATTAACTAGTCATCGACTTGGATCATTAACTAGTCCCCGACTTGGACCATTAACTAGTCCCCGACTTGGACCATTAACTAGTCCCGACTTGGACCATTAACTAGTCCCCGACTTGGACCATTAACTAGTCCCCGACTTGGACCATTAACTAGCCCCCGACTTGGACCATTAACTAGTCCCCGACTTGGACCATTAACTAGTCCCCGACTTGGACCATTAACTAGTCCCGACTTGGACCATTAACTAGTCCCCGACTTGGACCATTAACTAGTCCCCGACTTGGACCATTAACTAGTCCCGACTTGGACCATTAACTAGTCCCTGACTTGGACCATTAACTAGCCCCCGACTTGGACCATTAACTAGTCCCCGACTTGGACCATTAACTAGTCCCCGACTTGGACCATTAACTAGTCCCGACTTGGACCATTAACTAGTCCCCACCCCCTCTCATACGAGAGAGGGGGAAGGGAGAAAGAGAGAGGAGGAAGTAATGAAATGAAGGAAGTAGTGGTAGAGGTGTGATGAATGGTTTGAAAAACCGACAAGTTGAAGATTGAGACACTTATGCAGCATATGGGAATCTTTATTCCTGAATAAAGATTCCCATATGCTGCATAAGTATCTCAATCTTCAGTGGTAGAGGTGGGGGTGATGATGGTGGTAGTAATAGTAGTAGTAGTAGTAGTAGTAGTAGTAACAGTAGTAGTAGTAGTAGTAGTAGTAGTAGTAGTAGTAGTAGTAGTAGTAGGAGTGAGAGAAGTACCACGAGGTAGAGTAGTGGTAGTGACACAAGAGTCAGAGAGTAGAGTGTAGCTTAAATATTGTCCAGGAACCAAGTGCTGACACGGGTCTTTGCTAGGTGGTAACCCGTCACTGGTTCCCAAAGGAGTGTCGGAACTGTGCAAGTGTTACACTGTTTACAGCCCTATGACAAGGCGTGCGGTGAGTCTTCTTCAGGTCAGTAGGGGGACCTTTGCAAGTGCTGGAGGAAGGATGACTGGGAGAAGACGCTATGAAGATGGTACGTCAGATGGCTAAGGACAACCTTACAAAAGCCCATGACAACGTGAAACAGAGTTATGACAATACATCAAAACTCAGTTCATTTAATACGGGAGAAAAAAGTGTTGGTCTCAGAACCCGTACCTGGTCACACCTTAAAGGCAAGATTTACTGGCCCTAAACAGGTGGTACAAAAAATTATGATCTTAACTATGAGGCAGCGCCACTCGACAAACCTGAAATGGGTAAAGTCTACCACATAAATCAGAATAAAAAATTCTTTGATTCTCCTCTTGCCCCGATAATGATGACCTTGTCTTCTATACCTACATACCCTGACAATGATCCTGGACCTCTAATGTCGGGACTTGCAGGAGCCCAAATTATGGAGCTCACCTATCTACTGCAGTCCTATCCTGACATTATCGGATATTCCGAAAATGTGCAGTCTTGGTTTCCATGACGTAGACGTGGGTTCTGCTAAACTTACTAAACTCTCTCCCTAGAGAGCTAACCCAGAGAAGCAGAAAATACTACAAGAAGTAAATTTTCTATGGTGCATCCAACAATATAAGCAGACTCTTGGATGTCACTGCCGCCCGGCTCCGGCTGGGTTACACCACCAGATGTAGACCAAACGAAATGTAAACTTTGCCAGATGAACTATTGTCACACCCTGCGTCATTATGTACTGGAGTGCGTCACACCCTGCGTCATTATGTACTGGAGTGCGTCACACCCTGCGTCATTAAGTACTAGAGTGCGATAAAATTACTGAATTTAGAGACAACTCACTCAGAAATGTTCAAGAAATGGCAAAGTATTTTATCCACAGTGGTATATTACAGACCATTCTGGAGAAATACCCTGTGTGTGTGTGTGTACTCACCTATTTGTACTCACCTATTTGTGGTTGCAGGGGTCGAGTCCTAGCTCCTGGCCCCGCCTCTTCACCGGTTGCTACTAGACCCTCTCTCTCCCCGCTCCATGAGCTTTATCAAACCTCGTCTTAAAACTGTGTATGGTTCCTGCCTCCACTACGTCATTTTCTAGGCTATTCCACTGCCTTACAACTCTATGACTGAAGAAATACTTCCTACTATCTCTCTGACTCATTTGTGTCTTCAACTTCCAATTGTGGCCTCTTGTTTCTGTGTCCCCTCCCTGGAACATCCTGTCCTTGTCCACCTTGTCTATTCCACGCAGTATTTTATATGTCGTTATCATGTCTCCCCTGACCCTCCTGTCCTCCAGTGTCGTCAGGCCGATTTCCCTTAATCTTTCTTCATAGGACATTCCCCTTAGCTCAGGAACTAACCTTGTTGCAAACCTTTGTACTTTCTCTAGTTTCTTGACGTGCTTTATCAAGTGCGGGTTCCAAACAGGTGCTGCATACTCCAGTATGGGCCTGACATACACGGTGTACAGTGTCTTGAATGATTCCTTACTAAGGTGTCGGAATGCTGTTCTCAGGTTTGCCAGGCGCCCATATGCTGCAGCAGTTATCTGATTGATGTGTGCTTCCGGAGACATGCTCGGTGTTATACTCACCCCAAGATCTTTCTCCTTGAGTGAGGTTTGCAGTCTTTGGCCACCTAGCCTATACTCTGTCTGTGGTCTTCTGTGCCCTTCCCCTATCTTCATGACTTTGCATTTGGCAGGATTAAATTCGAGAAGCCATTTGCTGGACCAGGTGTCCAGTCTGTCCAGGTCTCTTTGAAGTCCTGCCTGGTCCTGTGTGTGTGTGTGTGTGTGTGTGTGTGTGTGTGTGTGTGTGTGTGTGTGTGTGTGTGTGTGTGTGTGTGTGTGTATGTGTGTGTGTGTGTGTGTGTGTGTGTGTGTGTGTGTGTGTGTGTGTGGTGTGTGTGTGTGTGTATTCACCTAATTGTACTCACCTAATTGTGGTTGCAGGGGTCGAGACTCAGCTCCTGGCCCCGCCTCTTCACTGATCGCTACTAGGTCCTCTCCCTCTCTGCTTCCTGAGCTTTGCCATACCTCTTCTTAAAACTATGTATGGTTCCTGCCTCCACTGCTTCACTTGCTAGGCTATTCCACTTCCTGACGACTCTATGACTGAAGAAATACTTCCTAACGTCCCTGTGACTCGTCTGAGTCTTCGGCTTCCAGTTGTGACCCCTTGTTTCTGTGTCCCCTCTCTGGAACATCCTATCTCTGTCCACCTTGTCTATTCCCTGCAGTATCTTGTATGTCGTTACCATGTCTCCCCTGACCCTTCTGTCCTCCAGTGTCGTCAGTCCGAATCAGCCTGTACTGTCTGCACAGACAGCCCATGCTGTCTGCCAGCTTAGTTCATATTTCGCACCACTCAGGTGCTGCCCTCTGTAGCCAGGCCTCTCGGTGGGCTTGCCAGCCTGCCTGCCCTTGCCTCTGCCTCACTCACACAGCGGCCTAGCAGGAAGACACAAGTACTCCCAGCTCTCTCTCGTGGGATGGCCCTGCCCGGGCCATGGGCACAAACACACAAGCCTGTGTACCCACCACGACACTTAACAATAAACAAAGAAACCTCCAAAGACATGTATCATTTACTCCCCGCTACCATACTACCAAACAAACCCATTAAACATTGGTAGCAGCGGTGGCCGCAGCAGTTGTTTGCCTGGAGAGAGGAAGGAGAGGCATGAAGTCATCTTCACTTCATCACCCTACACAAAAAGCATCCGTCTCTCAACAAGTTATCCTGATGTCGTGTCTGCACGTTTGAGCATCCAGACACAGGTACAAGCAGGATCCAAGCCGAAATTTGCCGAAATTCTCCGAGAATTGTAAGTGACCCCACGCTACAGTGTCCCACACTGTTTCTCAAGTCACGTGTTCAGCGTCACTTGTATGTTGCTGTTGTTGTTGTTCAGCTCAGCACAGCTGTTTCAGCAAGCCAGAGGTGAGTTTTGTAGTGATTTCTGCATCCAGTGTGAGTTCTCCACGTGTTTGTGGGTGGGGGAGGAGGAGAGGAAGTGGCTGTTCCTCACCTTGCCCATGCTATGCTCGCCCTACTCACGCTCACCCGTCTACCATACACTCACCACTGCTTACTCCCTCTGCTGTGTTTTCTGCTGTTTTCCATGTGAATTCATTGCCAGAGCTGTGTATCCGAGTACCCGAGGCCACTCGAAGCTATGTGGATCAGCATGCCACGTAGATCAGCAAGCTACGTAGATCAGCATGCCACGTAGATCAGCAAGCCACGTAGATCAGCATGCCATGTAGATCACGACGCCACGTGGATCACGACGCCACGTGGGTGTGGGCGATGTCACGTAGATCTACCAGCCACGTGAGTTACCAGATGTCCCAGGCCTCATGCTGTGGTCTCCTTCCCGCATCACATTGACGTCACCGACGATGCTGCCCGACTTCATGACGTCACGATGTCTGCCTGACGTCACCTCGAAATGTCTGCTGATGTCACAGTGCTGCTGACATCATCACGCCTGACATCACATGATGTCACCATCGAGTGGTCAGTAATTATTAAAATATTGTCAAGAAGACTAAGAGAAGATATATGTCGTGTGTTAATTCCTCTCAGTCAGTGTTCTCACATGTTAGTGTATGCACAGAAAAGTATCATTTGCTATTTAAGCCATGTTGTACCGCGGGTGTGTAAAGTTTCCGTGTGTCCAGTGAGGTCTGAGCCAGACCTGAGTAGCACCACTGTGCTAAGTCACGCGTGTGACCAGTGTGTTTGACAGCTATCAGACAGCCCCGAGTGACCGAGCCCTCTTGTACAGAAAGCTTTTATGCTCGTCGCTCGTGATGTTCTGCAGAATCGTACCTGCAACGATTCCCATCGAGATTTGTTTCACTTCACCTCCAGACTGTCAGAGTGCAGTTATATGTAGAGAAACAAGTCTGGGGATGCTTAGACTAACCTCTGCTATAACTCCAACTGTCGAGAGAATGACACGCTGTGTCAGCCTCGTGTCACAAGCTTCAGTGAGCAGCCTGCACGAAGATGTCACTTTGGCTGCTAGCTCGCTCACTGCAGTCTGGTGTATGATGTTACGACTCCCAGATGTTTCACCCAGTCGTCTCTGCCACGACTCGCTCCACAACTCGCTCCACGCTCGCCGGCAGTGACAGCCCAGCGACAGTACCAGTCGAGAAGTGTCCTCCTGAGTCGCTTGCCAGAAGTCCTGCCCAGTTGCCGAGTTTTGTCGATGCCACACTCGAGGGCACCAGCATATCGTGCCCCAGGTTGAGTGAAACCTGCAGCGACTCCTACGTTGACTGCTTCACCGTTCCAGAGGAGACCGTACCCTGTTACGTCACAGCTCAACCGCAGCGATGTCTCCTGTGTAGCAGTATCTGTCCAGACGCAGGAAGGCGTGCAGTGATGCCCATCGACGCTCACTGCCTTTGACCACGATGTTTAGCACACCCCACATGTTTTTTTCTTCCCTCCCTGTAGGAAGTTTTTTTTCCATGTCCATATGTATATATATGTTTTTATTTTGTGTTCTGTGCCCTGTTCCTACGAGAGAGAGACCGAGTTCCTTTTACCACCAGTATTGTCGCGTCGGGACGACGCGCGGTAGGTGGCCGAGCGTATGTAGACAGCCTATACTGTCTGCACAGACAGCCCATGCTGTCTGCCAGCTTAGTTCATATTTTGCGACACTCAGGTGCTGCCCTCTGTAGCCAGGCCTCTCGGTGGGCATGCCAGCCTGCCTGCCCTTGCCTCTGCCTCACTCACACAGTGGCCTAGCAGGAAGACACAAGTACTCCCAGCTCTCTCTCGTGGGGTGGCCCTGCCCGGGCCATGGGCACAAACACACAAGCCTGTGTACCCACCACGACTTTCAATAAAGTAAGAAGCCTCCGAAGATATATCAATTACACCCCGCTACCAGAACACCAAATAATCCCTTTTATACTACGAGGTCCTCTCCCTCTCTGCTTCCTGAGCTTTGCCATACCTCTTCTTAAAACTATGTATGGTTCCTGCCTCCACTGCTTCACTTGCTAGGCTATTCCACTTCCTGACGACTCTATGACTGAAGAAATACTTCCTAACGTCCCTGTGACTCGTCTGAGTCTTCGGCTTCCAGTTGTGACCCCTTGTTTCTGTGTCCCCTCTCTGGAACATCCTATCTCTGTCCACCTTGTCTATTCCCCGCAGTATCTTGTATGTCGTTACCATGTCTCCCCTGACCCTTCTGTCCTCCAGTGTCGTCAGTCCGATTTCCCTCAACCTTTCCTCGTACGACATTCCCCTGAGCTCTGGGACTAGCCTTGTTGCAAACCTTTGTACTTTCTCTAACTTCTTGACCAGGTGTGGGTTCCAGACTGGTGCTGCATACTCCAGTATGGGCCTAACATACACAGTGTACAGTGTCTTGAACGATTCCTTATTAAGGTATCGGAATGCTATTCTCAGGTTTGCCAGGTGCCCGTATGCTGCAGCAGTTATTTGGTTGATGTGTGCCTCCGGTGACGTGCTCGGTGTTATGGTCACCACAAGGTCTTTCTCCCTGAGTGTGGTCTGTAGTCTTTGTCCACCCACCCTATACTCTGTCTGCGGTCTTCTTTGCCCATCCCCAATCTTCATGACTTTGCATTTGCAGGGTTGAATTCGAGAAGCCAGTTTCTGGACCACATGTCCAGCCTGTCCAGGTCTCTTTGCAGTCCTGCCTCATCCTCATCCAATTTAATTCTTCTCATCAGCTTCACATCATCTGCGAATAGGGACACTTCAGAGTCTATTCCTTCCATCATGCCGTTCGCATATATCAAAAATAGCACTGGTCCTAGAACTGACCCCTGTGGGACCCCGCTCGTCACAGGCGCCCACTGTGATACCTCTTCACATACCATGACTCGTTGTTGCCTCCCTGTCAGGTATTCCCTGATCCATTGCATTGCCCTCCCTGTTACATGCGCCTGATCCTCCAGCTTCTACACTAATCTCTTGTGGGGAACTGTGTCAAAGGCCTTCCTGCAGTCTAGGAAAATGCAATCAACCCACCCCTCTCTCTCGTGTCTTACTTCTGTTACCTTGTCATAAAACTCCAGAAGGTTTGTGACACAGGATTTGCCTTCCATGAACCCATGCAGGTTTTCATTTACAATCTTGTTCCGTTCCAGGTGCTCCACCACTCTCCTCCTGATAATCTTCTCCATGACTTTGCACACAATACATGTCAGAGACACAGGTCTGTAGTTTAGTGCCTCATTTCTGTTTCCTTTCTTAAATATGGGGACTACATTTGCTGTCTTCCATTTCTCAGGTAGTTGCCCAGTTTCAAGGGATGTGTTGAAGATTGTGGTTAGGGGCATGCACAGCATCTCTGCTCCTTCTCTAAGGACCCACAGGGAGATGTTATCCGGTTCCATCGCCTTTGAGGTATCAAGGCCACTTAGCAGCTTAGCAGTTGTTCGTATGCCATCCAACACTTGTTGGTATATTCCCTCTTCCCAGAGCCCTTCCTGTCTCTACTGTAAAAACTTCCTTAAATCTCCTGTTTAGCTCTCCACATACCTCCTGATCATTTCTTGTGAGTTCTCCATCTTCTGTCCTCAGTCTGATCACCTGGTCTTTGACTGTTGTCTTCCTCCTGATGTGACTATACAACAGTTTCGGGTCTGTCTTGATTTTCGAGGCTATGTTATTTTCATACTGTCGCTGGGCCTCCTCCTTACCCTCCCTCCTGGCTCTGCGACTAATCTCCCTATTTTCATGTGTTCTCTGCCTTCTGTACTTTCTCCATTCTCTATTGCACTTTGTTTTTGCCTCCTTACACCGTCGGGTAAACCAGGAGCTCGTTCTGGTCTTTCCATTGTTACAGTTGCCCTTGGGAATAAACCTTTCCACTGCCTCCTTGCATTTTGTTGTTACATATTCCATCATTTCATTTACTGGCTTTCCTGCCAGTTCTCTGTCCCACAGAATCTCCTGCAGGAAGTTCCTCAACCCTATGTAGTCCCCTCTTTTATAGTCTGGCTTTTCCCATTCAACTCCTGTTACTCTCTCCACTTGCAACTCTACTATGTATTCAAAGCACAGAACCACGCGGTTACTAGCTCCTAGGGGACTCTCATATGTGATGTCCTCAATGTCTGAACTGCCCAGGGTGAACACAAGGTCCAATCTTGCTGGTTCATCCTCCCCTCTCACTCTGGTAGTGTCCTTAACATGTTGTTGCATAAGGTTTTCCAGCACCACATCCAACATCTTGGCTCTCCAGGGTTTTGGGACCCCCCATGTGGCTCCGGGTTTTTCCCAGTCAATCTCCCTGTGGTTGAAATCCCCCATAACCAGCAACTTTGCTCTGCTGAAGTGAGCTCTTCTTGCCACCTCAGCTAGTGTGTCCACCATTGCTCTGTTTCTCTCTTCATATTCCTCTCTTGGCCTCCTGCAGTTCTGTGGTGGATTATACATCACTGCAATGACCACCTTGTGCTCCCCAGACTGAAGTGTACCTACTATGTAGTCCCTTTCTCCTGTCTCGTCTGTGCCTCCCATTTTCTCGAATTTCCATCGGCTTTTTACGAGCAGAGCAACCCTTCCTCCCCCTCTGCCCTTTCTATCTTTTCTCATGATCTGGTATCTTGGTGGGAAGATTGCATCTGTTATTGTCTCCATAAGTTTTGTTTCTGTAACTGCTATGATGTCTGGGGACTTCTCATTGATTCTTTCTTGCCATTCCTCATATTTATTCGTTAATCCATCTGCATTTGTGTACCAAACCTTCATCTTCTGTTCTAATACTGTAACTGTGGTCCTGGGGGAATACTGGGGTTGGGAGAGCAGGAGCCCTGGTGGGGGCCTGTGGGGGGTTGCAGTGGAGGTGGAGGAAGAGCTCCCATAGCGGGTTGCTGTAGGGGTAGGGTTCGTGGTGGGGGGGTGGGAACAGAGGGATCGGTGTGTGATGGTTGGTTTGGATTGTTCAGTTGCCTTGGGGGTGTCGTGGCTGGAGTCCTTCTGCAGGTGTTTCTGAGGGGTGTGCTTGTCCTTCCACCTGTTCCTGGGTTATTCTGCTCTCCTTTTTCATTTCCTCCCATTCCTCCTTTCGTTTTTGCACTCTCTCCTTCAGTATCATCCTTTCCTCCTGTGTTTTGTCTCGATCGAGGTACACACTCATGAACTCCTGCTTGTCTCCCAGCCGTGCTTTCTCCTGCAGGATCATGGTTCGAGTTGATTCTGCCTTGAAAATTACTTTGAGAGGCCGATTCCTTTTCTTTGTGAGCCACCCGATTCTCCGAAAATTTGCCACCTGGGTCATATCTCCCTCGCCTATCACCTTCATGATACCTTCAATCGCTTTTTTCTCCTCCTGATTTCTTTCATCATAAGTTTCCCCTTCAGCTTCGTCTAGCCCATAGGCAAAAACTGATCTCTCCCTTTCCACCTCCCACTGTGACTCCCATTGCATCCTCTGAGGTGTTTTAGTTTCTTCCTGTGGAGTGTTCCTTCCTTCAGTCCCTTCCCTAGCTGTGGCCCCTATGCTCATTGGTTTGTCCTTCCTGCTCACCTGTTCCTGGCCCCACAAGTGTCTGGTAAGGTCCCTGCACATGTCCTAGTTCCTTCAATGTCTTCCAACATCTCATTCTGTCCTAGTGTGCTCCCTGTCTCTGTTTTGGCCCCATGTGGGTTTGACAGGACCTCTGCATAGTTTAGCTTCCATGCTTCCTTCAGACCCTTTGTCTGTGTCTGATGTAAACATTGCTTATGCTACTTCTGTATTATCTTTGTCTCTAGGCTGTTTCAGATTTCTCATCTCCTCTTCTAATATCTGTATCTTGGCTTCTGCTACTGTGGCATGTTGCTTTCACCTTCTGCATTCTGCTGCTAACCTATCCTCCATCTTCCTTGCAAGCTCATCTAGCCTCCTTCCCCAGTCTTCCTCCCTTTTTTTGAGCTCTGCCTCCCAGTCCTCCCTCCCAGATTCGTCCTTCTGGCCCTTTGTTCTCATCCTAGTTCTAGGTTGTCCCATTGGACCACAGAAGGAAGTGGGAGAGATGGTTAGGGGGAGGGGAATAGATGGTTAGGGGGAGTGGGGATGGATGGTTATGGGGGAGGGGGAGGATGGTTTTTGGAAGGGGAGAGGCGGTTGGTGCGCTCGTGTGTGTATACGCTCATGAGTGTGTGTGCTCTCGTGTGTGTGCACTCGTGTGTGTGTGCTCGTGTGGGTGTATGACCAACTTAATATTTGCATTAATAACTCATTACAATTGTGACCAGGTGTGGACGTGTCAGTGGCTCATTACTTTGTAATTTGTTCATGATTGTAACCATATATAGGAGTGTAGATGGTTCATTACCTTTGTAACTTGCCATGATTGTGACCAGATCTACCTGGAGTTCAGTACCTTTGCAAATAGTTCAGCTATCGTACCTTTGGGGTTCAGTCCCTGGACCCATTATGTACCTCTGTAATCTTTTGACTACCACCCACAGGATGGGTATGGTGTGACTACCACCCACAGGATAGTTATGGTGTGACTACCACCCACAGGATGGTTATGGTGTGACTACCACCCACAGGATGGTTATGGTGTGATTACCACGCACAGGATGGTTATGGTGTGACTACCACCCACAGGATGGGTATGGTGTGACTACCACCCACAGGATGGGTATGGTGGTGACTACCACCACGGATTTGGGGATGGTGTGACTACCACCCACAAAGGGTGGGTATAGGGTGACTATCACCCACAGGATGAGTTTTGGTGTTTATACTACCCAAAAGGATGGTTTTGGTGTTGACTACCCCCACAGGATGGGTATGGTGTGACTACCACCCACAGGATGGGGATGGATGACTACCACCCCCAGGATGGGTATGGTGTGACTACCACCCACAGGATGGGTATGGGGTGGGCTACCACCTATAGGATGGGTTGGGTGGACTACCACCCATAGGATGGGTATGGGGTGCTACACCCACAGGAGGGTATTTTGGTGACTACCACCCACAGGATGGGTAAGTGGTGACTTTCCCCCCACAGGATGGGTATGGGGTGACTACCGCCCACAGGATGGGATGGGGTGACTACCGCCCACAGGAGGGTATGGTGTGACTACCACCCACAGGGGGGTATGGGTGACTGCCCCCCACAGGATGGGTATGGTGTGACTACCACCCCAGGATGGGTATGGTGTGCTACCACCCACAGGATGGGTGTGGGGTGACTACCACCCACAGGATGGGTATGGCGTGACTACCACCCACAGGATGGGTATGGGTGATACCACCCATAGGATGGGTATGGGGGGGATACCCCATAGGATGCGTATGGGGTGACTACCCCCAATTGGATGGGTATGGGGGACTACCACCCAAAAGGATGGGGATGTGGTGACTACCGCCCACAGGAGGTTTGGTGTGACTACCACCCACAGGAAGGGTATGGTGTGACTACCACCCACAGGATGGGTATGGCGTGACTACCACCCACAGGATGGGTATGGGTGACTTCCACTCACAGGATGGTATGGTGTGACACCACCCACAGGGTGGGTATGGGTACTACCACCCACAGGATGGGTATGGTGTGACTACCACCCACAGGATGGGTATGGTTTTGACTACCACCCACAGGATGGGTATGGTGTGACTACCACCCACAGGATGGGTTGGTGTGACTACCACCCACAGGATTGGGATGGGGTGACTACCACCCACAGGATGGGTATGGCGTTTACTACCACCCACAGGATGGGTTGGGTGACTACCCCCCATAGGATGGGTATGGGGTGACTCCACCCATAGGATGGGGATGGGTGCTACCCCCCATAGGATGGGGGATGGGTGACTTTCCACCAACAGATGGGTATGTGGTGACTACCGCCCACAGGGTGGGTATGGTGTACTACCACCCACAGGATGGGTATGGGGTGACTTACCACCCACAGGATGGGTATGGCGTGATTACCACCCACAGGATGGGTATGGGTGACTACCACCCTATGTATGGTATGGGGTGACTACCGCCCACAGGATGGGTATGGGGTGACTACCACCCACAGGATGGGTATGGGGTGACTACCACCCATAGGATGGGTATGGGGTGACTACCGCCCACAGGATGGGTATGGGGTGACTACCGCCCACAGGATGGGTTTTGGGGGACTACCGCCCCCAGGATGGGCATTGGGTGACTACCGCCCCCAGGGTGGGTATGGGATGACTACCGCCCACAGGATGGGTATGGTGTGACTACCGCCCACAGGATGGGTATGGGGTGACTACCGCCCACAGGATGGGTATGGGGTGACTACCGCCCACAGGATGGGTATGGTGTGACTACCACCCACAGGATGGGTATGGTGTGACTACCGCCCACAGGATGGGTATAGGGTGACTACCGCCCACAGGATGGGTAAAGGGGTGACTACCCCCCACAGGATGGGTATGGTTTTGACTACCACCAACAGGATGGGTATGGTGTGACTACCGCCCACAGAATGGGTATGGGGTGACTACCGCCCACAGGATGGGTATGGTGTGACTACCGCCCACAGGTTTGGGGATGGTGTGCTACCCCCACAGGATGGGTATGTGTGACTACCCCCCACAGAATGGGTATGGGGTGACTACCGCCCACAGGATGGTATGGGGTACTACCGCCCACAGGATGGGTATGGGGTGACTACCACCCACAGGATGGGTATGGTGTGGACTACCACCCACAGGATGGGTATGGGGGACTACCACCCACAGGATGGGTATGGCGTGACTACCACCCACAGGATGGGTATGGGGTGATACCACCCATAGGATGGGTATGGGGTGACTACCACCCATAGGATGGGTATGGGGTGGGCTACCACCCATAGGATGGGTATGGGTGGACTACCACCCAAGATGGGTATGTGGTGACTAACCGCCCACAGGATGGGTTGGTGTGACTACCACCCACAGCAAAGGTATGGGGTGACTACCACCCACAGGATGGGTAATGGCGTGATTACCACCCCCAGGATGGGTATGGGGTGACTACCACCCCTAGGATGGGTATGGGGTGACTACCGCCCACAGGATGGTAAAGGGGTGACTACCACCCCAGGATGGGTAGGGGTGACTACCACCCAATAGGATGGGAAAGGGTGACTACCGCCCACAGGATGGGGATGGGGTGACTACCGCCCACAGGATGGGTATGGGTGACTACCGCCCACAGGATGGGCATTGGTGACTACCGCCCACGGATGGGTATGGGATGACTACCGCCCCAAAGGGTGGGTATGGTGTGACTAAACCCCCCACAGGATGGGTATGGGGTGACTACCGCCCACAGGATGGGTATGGGGTGACTACCGCCCACAGGATGGGTATGGTGTGACTACCACCCACAGGATGGGTATGGTTGTGACACCGCCCACGGATGGGTATGGGGTGACTACCGCCCACAGGATGGGTATGGGGTGACTACCGCCCACAGGATGGGTATGGTTTGACTACCACCCACAGGATGAGGTATGGGTGGGACTACCGCCCACAGGATGGGTATGGGGTACTACCGCCCACAGGATGGGTATGGGGTGGACTACCGCCCAAGGAAAGGGTTGGTGTGAACTACCACCCATAGGATGGGTATGGTGTGACTACCGCCCACAGGATGGGTATGGAGTGACTACCGCCCACAGGATGGGTATGGGTGACTACCGCCCACAGGATGGGTATGGTGTGACTACCACCCAGAGGATGGGTATGGTGTGACTACCGCCCACAGGATGGGTATGGGGGTGACTAAACCACCCATAGGATGGGTATGGGGTGACTACCACCATAGGATGGTATGGGGTGGACTACCACCCATAGGATGGGTATGGTTTTTTTACTACCACCCGGATGGGTATGTGGTGACTACCGCCCACGGATGGGTATGGTGTGACTACCACCCACAGGATGGGTATGGGGTGAAATACCACCCACAGGATGGGTATGGGCGTGGGCTACCACCCACAGGGTGGGTATGGGGTGACTACCACCCATAGGATGGGTATGGGTGACTACCCCCCACAGGATGGGGTATGGGGTGACTAACACCCACAGGATGGGTATGGGGTGACTACCACCCTAGGATGGGTATGGAGTGACTACCGCCCACAGGGTGGGTATGGGTGACTACCGCCCACAGGATGGGTATGGGGTGACTACCGCCCCCAGGATGGGTATGGGTGACTACCGCCCACAGGATGGGTATGGTGTGACTACCGCCCCCAGGATGGGTATGGGGTGACTACCGCCCACAGGATGGGTATGGGGTGACTACCGCCCACAGGATGGGTATGGTGTGACTACCGCCCACAGGATGGGTATGGGGTGACTACCGCCCACAGGATGGGTATTGGGGTGAACTACCACCACAGGATGGGTATGGGGTGACTACCGCCCACAGGATGGGTATGGTGTGACTACCACCCATAGGATGGGTATGGTGTGGGCTACCGCCCCCAGAGGGTATGGGCTGACTACCGCCCACAGGATGGGTATTGGGTGACTACCACCCACAGGATGGGTATGGGGTGACTACCGCCCACAGGATGGGTATGGTGTGACTACCACCCATAGGATGGGTATGGTGTGACTACCGCCCACAGGATGGGTATGGGGTGACTACCGCCCACAGGGTGGGTATGGGGACTTTCCGCCCACAGGATGGGTATGGTGTGACTACCCCCACAGGATGGGTATGGGTGTGACTACCGCCCACAGGATGGGTATGGGGTGACTACCGCCCACAGGATGGGTATGGGGTGACTACCGCCCACAGGATGGGTATGGTGTGACTACCGCCCACAGGATGGGTATGGGGTGACTACCACCCACAGGATGGGTATGGTGTGACTACCGCCTACAGGATGGGTATGGTGTGACTACCACCCACAGGATGGGTATGGGGCGACTACCGCCCACAGGATGGGTATGGTGTGACTACCACCCACAGGATTGGTATGGGGTGACTACCGCCCACAGGATGGGTATGGTGTGACTAGCACCCACAGGATGGGTATGGGGTGACTACCACCCACAGGATGGGTATGGGGTGACTACCACCCACAGGATGGGAATGGGGCGACTACCGCCCACAGGATGGGTATGGTGTGACTACCACCCACAGGATGGGTATGGGGTGACTACCGCCCACAGGATGGGTATGGTGTGACTAGCACCCACAGGATGGGTATGGGGTGACTACCACCCACAGGATGGGTATGGGGTGACTACCGCCCACAGGATGGGTATGGTGTGACTACCACCCACAGGATGGGTAGGGGGGTGACTACCGCCACGGATGGGTATGGGGTGATACCACCCACAGGATGGGTATGGGGTGACTACCGCCCACAGGTGGGTATGGGGTGACTACCGCCCACAGGATGGGTATGGTGTGACTTACCGCCCACAGGTGGGTATGGGTGACTACCACCCACAGGATGGGTATGGTGGTGACTACCACCCACAGGATGGGTATGGTGTGACTACCACCCACAGGATGGGTATGGGGTGACTACCGCCCACAGGATGGGTATGGTGTGACTACCACCCACAGGATGGGTATGGTGTGACTACACCCACAGGTTGGGTATGGTGTGACTACCACCCCACAGGATGGGTAGGGGGGTTTGACTACCACCCACAGGATGGGGTATGGTGTGGACTACCACCCACAGGATGGGTATGGTGTGACTACCACCCACGGGATGGGTATGGTGTGTGACTACCACCCACAGGATGGGTATGGTGTGACTACCACCCACAGGATGGGTATGGGGTACATAATAAACATATTAAACTAACTAACTTATACTTCTTAAACTCAGTTTTCTTTTCCACTTAAATTCTATTCAAATTTCTCGACAGACATCTAAGAAAAAAAATTGATTTTGATTTTTTAAAAACCCAGTTTGACAAAAATTGGCAAAAACATTAATAAGCTTGCAGCCACAAAGCCCTGAATTAGTTCCAAAATACTTCCTGTTAAGACAACCCAACATTTACAGTTTGAAGACGATCACAAGAGGCATTCTCTAGCTATTACATGGGAAACAATTTACCTGGAGGTTACCCGGAGGTTATTCCGGGGATCAACGCCCCCGCGGCCCGCTCATGACCAGGCCTCCCGATGAATCAGGGCCTGATCAACTAGGCTGTTTTCTGCTGGCCGCACGCAGTCCAACGTACGAGCACAGCCCGGCTGATCCGGCACTGAAATTTAGGTATCTGTCCAGCTCTCTCTTGAAGGCAGCCAGGGTTTATTGGCAATTCCCCCAATGCTTTATGGGAGGCTGTTGAACAGTTTTGGGCCCGGACACTTATGTGTTTTCTCTTTTGTGTACCAATGGCGCCCCTACTTTTTATTGGGGGCATTTTGCATCGCCTGCCCAGTCTTTTACTTTCTTAGGGAGTGATTTCTGTCTGCGATTTGGGACCTTCCTTCCAAGATTTTCCAAGTGTAGATTATGATATATCTCTCCCTCCTGCGTTCCAACGAGTACAAGTCAAGTGCTTCCAAGCGTTCCCAGTAGTTAAGGTGCTTGACAGAACTTATACGTGCAGTAAAGGATCTCTGTACACTCTCTAGATCTGCGATTTCACCTGCTTTGTATGGAGATGTTAATGTACAGCAGTATTCCAGCCTAGAGAGAACAAGTGATTTGAAAAGGATCATCACTGGCTTGGCATCTCTCGTTTTAAACGTTCTCATTATCCATCCTATCATTTTCTTTGCACTTGCGGTCGTGGCACTAGCAAATTGAAATTTGTACAGCTCAGAGTGAGTTACAACCTGATGAATGATGTCCACCAGTGGCAGAAGTTTAAAACCGACCGGAAAAGGCATTCTTCGGTAACTGATTCGACTCCAACAATTCATTTTTTTTATAATAATAATAATAATAATAATAATAATAATAATAATAATAATAATAATAATAATAATAATAATAATAATACGTAATAATAATAATCTTTATTTCTACAAGTACATGATACAACTTATACAGACCAAAGCTGACATCAGTGACATACTATATAGAAAGTCCTTGGTTTCGTAGAGTATTTCGGGCAACTTAAGTTAATTTTTTCCCCCGGGATGCAACCCACACCAGTCTACTAACACCCAGGTGAACAGGAACAGCAGGTGTCTTGAGGAAACATGTACAATGTTTCTACCCGTACCGGGGATCGAACCACGGACCTCAGTGTGTGAGTCGAGTGTTGAAAATTTTTACAATTTTTTCAGCGTTTAAGGTTCATTAATAATTATTATTAAATTGTATGTAACAGGAGAAAAAATAATCTTAATAATATTCAATATAAGACAACATTTACATCACCAGACGATAAACTTAATTTCGAAACGTTTCGCCTACTGTGTAGGCGAAACGTTTCGAAATAAATATACCTAACTGTTGCATATGTGTCTTACCTAACAACCTGTCGGTATTTTATACCATTTTAATGTTCAATAAACTTAAGTAAGTTTAACTTGTAAGTAAGTACCAAGTTGTTTACCATGGTTGACCAGACCTAATTAAAAGAAATATAATTAAAATATAATTAAAAGAAATATAATTTAATTTACGTTTTTAAGTTCACATTATAATGGTAACTATTATTTAAGTTTAGTTTCCCTTAAGGCAGCAGATTCTCCATGAACTAGCGAGTGAAAAATGCTATTAATTGAAGTTATAGAATTTGGGAGACGTGTTGTCACTACTAGTGGGGGGGGGGCGGTGATCCCCACTTGACTAATACCTCTCCACTGAGGTATTACTGTTTTAAGTCAGGTGTTGATCTCGGCTCTTTAACGGAGTATAAACTCCCTGGCAGTATCCCCCTCATCACTTAACACTAGTTGAAAGTCACTGTGTGCAGTTACCATGAGAGGAGGAATAGTCATTCACTATGGTGACGTCAAGTTGAGGTCTTGGTAGCAAGTACCACGTGGAGGTATTAAGACGCCATCTTGAAGGTCGCACATCATCTTCAATTTAGCTTCAACTCCCAGAAAAGTGTCCCTCTTTATACAAGTGGTTCCCAGTGATGTAAGAACTTCCTAAGAAGAGGCATCAAGTGGACCCTGAGAGGCAATCTCTCCACATAATGCAGTCATGCAGAGAGAGCTAAGTAACAAATTATAATCATCTGATCCTTTACAGCCTATGAATGGTGTAATCGTTAAAAGTTATTTGTGATAGTTGGTACCTTATAACCAGGTGATTGGATTGTAGAACATGTAATAAACTCTAAGTATCCTATATTCTATCGACATCAGCCAAAGTAAATTAAGTAAGATGATCCTCTTGTTTTAACTGTTTTTATCACGCCAAATAGACCTCAGCACCTTGATGTTATCAAGAAACCAGAGGGACTTACACTTGAACATCCTTGATGTGATCATGACCCTAGAAGACTTATACTTTGAACATCCATGATGTATCATGAACTAGAAAGACTTATAAATACTTGAAACATCCTTTGATGTATCATGACCATAGAGGACGTATACTAGAACATCCTTTGGATGTTATCATGACTAGAGGGACTTATACTTGAACATCCTTGATGTTATCAAGAACTATAAGACTTATACATGACCAATCCTTGAGGTTATCAAGACCTAAGGAACTTATACTTAACTTCCTTGATTTATCATGACCCAAGAGACTTAGTACTTGAACATCTTGATGTTATCATGGACCTAGAGGACTTATACTTGAACATCCTTGATGTATCAGACCTAGAGGACTTCTACTTGAACAACTACCTTGTATGTTATCATGACCGTAGAAGACATACACTTGAACAACCTTGATGTTATCATGGAGACTAAAGACTTATCACTTGACACATCCTGATGTTATCATGACCTAGAAACTTATACTTAGAACAACCTTGATGTTATCATGACCTAGAAAACTTATACTGAACAACCTTGATGGTTATCATGACTATAAGACTTATAACTTTGAACATCCTTGATGTTATCAATGACCTAGAAAACTTATACTTGAACAACCATGATGTATCATATGAACTGAAGCTTACACATGAACAACCTTGATGTTATCTGACCTAGAGGAATACCTTGGAACAACCTTGATGTTTATCATGACCTAGAGGACGTTACACTTGAACAACCTTGATGTTCACCGCCCCAATAAGCCTGACCTCAATTGTAAGGCACCTTAGCTAAGTCAATTAGACTGAGATTATAAGAAAGCCCATCACGATAAGCATAAGCGGCATAGCTTGATTAATGATACTCAACATGGATTCACCCAAAGGCCTTCTTGTCTAACTAATTTATTTGACAATCATCAGTAAAGCTTTTGAGGCTGTTGACGCAAGAAAGAAAGATTTTAGAATTTAATTTACTTAATTTTAGTAAGGCTTTTGTATAGAGTTCCGCACTAGACTGTTAAAGAAAGTGGCAGCTCATGCACTGGGTGAAAAGTGAGCTCTCGTGGATTCTAGTCGGATGGCTCACTGACAGGAAGCAGAGAGTGTCCATAAATGGGGTTTAATCCGAATGGGGATCTGTAACAGGTGGCGTTCCATCAGGATTAGTCTTGGGCCCGTATATTGTATGATAATTATATATCAATGATCTTGATAGGGAACTACTAGTGATATGAGCAAATTCGCCGCCGGAAGACACAAAGATAGTAATAATTGATCAAACGTAGATTGTTATGGAACTTCACGAGAGATATAAACAAAACTCTATCTTGCTCAGAAAAGTGTGCCAGAATGCAGTTCAATGTAGATAAATGCAAGGTCTGAAGCTTGGGAGCTGCCCATAACCCTAGTACTTTAATTTAAACTATGTAGAACTTAGCCATACAGATTGCGAAAAAGACATGGAGGGTATTATGTGAGCAGCAACCTTAAACCAAGACAGCAATGCCTAAGCGTACGTAATAAGGCAAATAGATACTGGGATTGTATATCAAGAAGTGTAAAGCAACAGAAGTCCAGAGGTCATACTGCAGCTTTATGACATCATAAGAAACATAAGAACAATAAGAACGGATGGGAAACACTGCAGCAGGCCTGTTGGCCCATACTAGGCAGGTCCTTTAGAATACATCCCACAAACAACATTTGACCAAATCCCAATGCTATCAATGCTACCCAAGATATAAAGCTCTGAGTGCAAGTCCCTCTCAAATCCAACCCTTCCGCACTCATGTATTTATCCAAACCTAAAATTTGAGATCATACACAATGTCCTAGCCTCAATAACCCAACTAGTAGACTGTTCCACACATCAACTACCCTATTTCCAAAACAATACTTTCCTATGTCCTTTTCTAAATCTAAACTTATCTAATTTAAATCCATTACTGCGGGTTCTCGCTTGGGAGAGATATCACTCAAGACCTTGATTAATATCCCCTTGTATAATACTATCTTCCAATTATACACTTCGGTTCAGGTCTCACCCTCATTCTTCGTCTAACAAGTGAATGAAAATTAAAGTCTTCAATCTTTCTTCATAAGGAAGATTTCTAAAATGCTATGTATTAGTTTAGTCAACCTACGCTGAATGTTTTTCTAACGAATTTTATGTCCATTCTGTAATAGAGACCACAATTGAGCTGGCAAAATCTAGTGAGGCCTTACTAAATGATGTATTAAAGCTGCTGTATGACCTCTGGACCAATCTTTTTGCTTACACTTCTGATAGAAATCCTAAGTAATCTATTTGCATTAATACGTACCTTAGGCCATTGCTGCTTGGTTTAAGGTTGCTGCGATACAATAACCCCTAAGTCCTTTTTCGCAATCTGTATGGCTAATTCTACATTATTGAACGTATAAGTGGCTAGTGTTATAGACACTCCGAGGCTTCAGAACCTTGCATTTATCCACATTGAACGCATCTGCCACTTTCTTACCAAGATAAAGTTTGAGTCTAATCCTCCTGAAGTTCGCCAAAAACTACGTGAATCAATTATCCTACCTATCTTCCCGTTCATCGGCGATTTGCGTCATATCACTAAGCAATTCCTTCATCAAGAATCATTGATAATATATGAAAAACAACAACGGGCCCAAGACTGATCCCTGTGTGAACGCCCACTTGTTCACTGATGCCCCATCGTCGGATTTAAACCCCATTTATGGAACACTCTCGCTTCCTGACTGTGAGCCATGACTCGATCCACGAGAGACCGCCTCCCCCCAATGCCATGAGCCAGCTATCTTTCTTCAACAGTCTTTGGTGCGGAACTCTATCAAATGGCCTTACAAAATCTAAGTAAACAATATCAAATTCTTTATCGTGTCAACAGCCTCAAAAGCTTTACGAAGAAAGGTTAATAATATTTTAGAACAAGACCGCCTCTTGTGAATCCATGCTGAGTATCATTTATCAAGCTATGCTTATCGAGAAGGCTTATTATAATCTCAGCTATAATTGACTCTAGCAACTTGCCTACAATTGAGGTCAGGCTTAATTGGGCGGTAATTTGACGGTAACGACTTTTCCCCTGTTTTAAAAAATAGGAATTACATTAGCCAGCTTCCACATATCAGACACTAGACACCTGTTTGAAGAGATAAATTAAAAATATTAGTTAATGGTTAACAGACTTCCATTTTGCATTCTTAGAAGCCCCTTGAAAAAACCTCATCCGACCCGGTGACTTTTTTGCTTCAGTCGTCTATCTGCTTCGAACCATTTCACGGTGACGTTGATGTTGACATAATTTATCTTCTTCTGATCCACTATAAAAATTAATTACCGGAATATTATTAGTGTCTTCCTGGTAAAAACCGAGAGTAAAATAATATTTAAAATCGAGAAGCACATTTCATTTCTCTTTGTCAGTAAGAGATGCCCATATTATTTTAAGGGGAACCATCTTATCTCTGACTTTTGTTCATATATACCCTGGAAAAAACTTTTTGGATTAGTTTTTAGAATCCCTAGCATCTTTAATTTCATAGTCCCTTTTAGCGTTTTCTTATCCCCTTTTTATTGTCCCTCATAATGTCAAATATACTGATCTCAAAGATGACCCTCAGCCTCTTTGATACGCCTATAAATTCCTTTCTTAAGCCCTGTAGATATTTCAGCCTATTATTCATCCATTTAGGGTCTTTTCTATTTGATCTAAGTTCCTTATAAGGATAAACTTTCGATTGAGCACAATGTATGTGTTCAGGTAAAACTGTTCATATGATAGCTTCTTTTTTCTTGTCGTTATACCCCAGTCAACAGAGATTGAATAAAGTGTGAACATAAAATGTAGTAAAAATAACCGACAGGTGTTAGGTTAAAGGACTCAATCAACCGTTAGTATATTTTTATGGAAGACGTTTCGCCTACACAGTAGCTTCCCTTCATCAAGTACATGAAAAGTTGATAGAAGCAGAAACCTGAAGACATGATATCTGTGCATCACTCCTAAAGTTTTGAGGTGGTCATCCCTCAGTCTGGAGAAGAGCATTATGTCCTAGTAAGAAAACAATATGAGAAGAAGTGACAGGAGGGAGCTGTTATAGCGCCAGGGAGGTGAGACGCAGGCCACTAGGAGAGGTATGAGAACTCAGATGATTGAAAGGTTAAGGTCCCTCTCAAACCCATCCCCTCACACAGTGGTAATTTCGAAGTGATTGCAGGTCTTTACCAGATCCCTTGTGTTGCAGTGTCTGACAGATTGAACATTAGAAAGGTTATAAAATACCGACAGTTGTTAAGGTAAGACACATATGCAAAAGAGTTAGGTATCTTTAATTATGAAACGGTTCGCCCTACACAGTAGGCGTCTTCAGTCAAGTACAGAAAAGTTGATGAAACAGAAGAAACTTGAAGACGATGTAATCAGTCCATCACCCTTAAATGTTTTTGGAGGTGGTCATCCCTCCGTCTGGAAAGCATTTGTTCCAAAGTATGAAACAATATGGAGAAGAAGTGACAGGAATGGAGCTTGTATAGCGCCAGAGGTGAGACGTAGGCCACTAGTAGAGGTAAGAACTCAATTGTTGAAAGGTTAGTTCCCTCTCAAACCCATGCCCCTCTCACTAGTGGAATTGGTCGAAGTTGATTGCAGGTCTGACCAAGCTTACCCTTGTGTTGCAGTGTCTGACAGATTGGAACATTAAAATGTAAAATACCGACAGTTTTAGGTAAGACACATACAACAGTTAGTGTATCCTTTATTATGAAAATCGATTCGCCTACACAGATAGGCTTCTTCATCAAGTAACAGAAAAATTGATAGAACAGAAGATACTTGCAAGACGAAGTAATCAGTTCCTATCACCCTTAAAGTTTTGAGGTGGTTCAGTCCCCCCTCAGTCTGAAGAAGAGCATTGTTCCATATAAATGAAACAATTATGAAAGAAGTGACAGGATGGAGCTTTTAGAGCGCCATAGGAGAGACGATATGCCACTAGAGAGTAATAACTCAGATGTTGAAAGGTAGAGTCCCTCTCAAACCAGCGCTCCTCTCACGAGTGAATTGTCGAAGTTGATTGCAGATCTGTAACCCAAGATACCCTTGTGTTGCAGTGTCTTGACAGATTGAACAATAAAATGGTATTAAAATACGGACCGACAGGTTGTTAGTAAGATAATATGGCAACAGTTAGGTTATCGTTTAATATGAAACTTTTCGCCTACACAGTAGGCTTCTTCAGTCATTACAGAAAAGTTGATAGAATCAGACGATACTTGAAGACGATGTAATCAGTCCATCACCCTTAAAGTTTTGGAGTGGATCATCCCTCAATTCTGTAAAAGCATTGTTCCATATGTATGAAAACAATATGGAGAAAGAAGTGACAGGAATAGGAGCTTTTAAAGCGCCAGGAGTGAGTACGTAGGCCACTAGGAGAAGGGTTAGAACTCAGATGTTCAAGGTATTCCCTCTCAAACGCCAGCCCCTCCACTATTGGAAGTTGTCAGAATTGATTGCAGTCTGTACCAAGATACCCTTGTGTGCAGTGATCTGACATGAACATTAAAATGGTATAAAATACCGACAGGTATGTTCTAGGTAAGACACGATATGCAACAGTTAGGTATCTTTATTATGAAACGTTTTTCGCCTACACAGTAGGCTTCTTTCAGTCAAGTACAGAAAAGAAGTTGATAGAAGCAGAAGATAACTGGAAAATGTAATCAGTCCATCACCCTTAAAGTTTTGAGGTGGTTCATCCCACAGCTGGAGAAGAAGCATTGTTCCTAGTAATGAAACAATAAGGAGAAGAAGTGACAGGATGAGCTTTTATAGCGCCAGAGTGTGAGACGTATGGCCACTAGGAGAGGTAAGAACTCAGATGTGAAAGTTAAGGTGCCTCTCAAACCCAGTCCCCTCTCCTAGTGAAAGTTGTCGAAGTTGATTGCAGGTCTGGTACCAAGATACCCCCCTTTGTGTTGCAGTGGTCTGACAGATTAACCATTAAAATGGTAAATAAAAACCGACAGGTTTTAGGTAAGACACATATCAACAGTTAGGTAATCTTTACCTAGGTGTCTTACCTAACATACTGTCGGTATTTTATACCATTTTAATTTTCAATCTGTCAACCACTGCAACACAAGGGTATCTATGGTACAGACCTGCAATCAACTTCGGACAACTTCCACTAGTGAGAGGGGCAGGGTTTGAGAGGAGACCTAACCTTTCACCTCTGAGTTCTTACCTCTCCTATGGCCTACTTCTCACCTACTGGCGGCATAAACTCCATCCTGCCACTTTCTTCTCCATATTGTTTCATACTATGGAACAATGCTCTTCTCCAGACTGAGAGGACTAGACCACCTCAAAATCATTAAGGGTGAAGGACTGATTACATCGTCTTCAAGTACTTCTGCTTCTATCAACTTTTCTGTACTTGGACTGAAGAACCTATTGTGTTAAGGCGAAACGTTTCCATAATAAAGATACCTAACTGTTGCATATGTTCTTACCTATGCAACCTGTCGGTATTTTATACCATTTTAATGTTCAATCTGTCCAGACCTGCAATCACATGGGTATCTTGGTACAGACCTGCATCACTTCACAACTTCACATGAAGGGGCTGGGTTTGAAGGGACACTAACCGTTTCAACAAATCTGTTTCTTACCTCTCCTAGTGGCCTACGTCTCACGTCCTGGCGCTATAAAAGTCGCCATCCTGTCACCTCTTCTCCATATTGTTTCATACATGGAACAATGCTCTTCCCAGACAGTGAGGGACTGACCACCTCAAAACTTTAAGGGTGATGGACTGATTACATCGCTTCAGTATCATCTGCTTCTATCAAACTTTTCTAGACTTGACTGAAGAATGCCACTGTGGTAGGCATACGTTCAATAATAAAGATTATCCTATCTGTTGCATATTGTCCTTACCTAACAACCTGTCGGTATTTTATACCATTTTAATGTTCAATCTGTCAACACTGCAACACAAGGGTATCTTGGTACAGACCTGCACTCAACTTCGACAACGTCCACTAGTGAGAGGGCTGTTTTGAGAGGACCTAACCTTTCAACATCTGAGTTCTACCTCATCCTAGTGGCCTACTCTCACCTCCTGGCGCTTGTTATTAAAAGCTCCATCCAGTTCACTTCTTCTCCATATTGTTTCATACTATGGAACAATCTCTTCTCCAGACTGAGGGACTGACCACCTCAAAACTTTAAGGTGATGACTGATACATACGTCCCTTCAAGTACTTCTAGCTTCTATCAACTTTCTGTACTTGACTGAAGAAGCCTCTGTGTAGGCGAAAAACGTTTCATAATAAAGATACCAAACTGATGCATAATGTTGACCTTACTAACAACCTGTCCTGTATTTTATACCATTTTACTGTTCAATCTGTCAGACACAGCAACCACAAGGGTATCTTGGTACAGACCTGCAATCAACTTCGACAACTGTCCACTATGAGAGGGGCTGGGTTTGAGAGGGACCAACCTTCAACATCGTGAGTCTTACCTCTCTAGTGCCTACGTCTCACCTTCCTTGCGCTAAAAAAGCTCCATCCTGTCACTTCTTCCTCCATAATGTATCATACTATGAAGCAATCTGCTCTCTCCAGACGAGGGACTGACCACCTCAAACCTTTAAGGGTGAAGAGGACCTATTACATCGTCTTCAAGTATCTTCTGCTTCTATCAACTTTTCCTGTACTTTACTGAAGAAGCCTACTGTGTAGGCGAAACCGTTTCATAATAAAGATACCTAACTGTTGCATATTGTCTTGACCTAACAACCTGACGTATTGTTATACCATTTTAAATGTTCAATCTGTCAGAAACTGCAACACAAGGTACTGGGTACAGACCTGCTAATCAACTTCGACAACCTCTTTCTACTAGTGAGAGGGCTGGTTTTGAGAGGACCTAACCTTTAACATCTGAGTTCTTACCTCTCCTAGTGGCCTACTCCAACTCCTGGCCAATAAAGCTCCAAACCTGTCACTTTCTTCTCCATATTGTTTCTACTATGGAACAATGCTCTTCTCCAGACTGGGGGACTGACCACCACCAAAACGTTAAGAGGTGATGGACTGATTACATCGTCTGCAAGTATCTTTCTGCTTCTATCATACTTTATCTGTACTTGACTAGAAGAAGCCTACTGTGTAGCGAAACTTTCATAATACAAAATAACCTAACACGTTGCACTATGTATGTCTTACCTAACAACCTGTCGGTATTTTATACCATTTTTAATGTTCAATCTGTCAGACACTGCAACACAAGGGTACTTGGTACAGACCTGACAATCAACTTCGGACAACTTCCACTATGCGAGGGCTGGTGTTTGAAGGGACCTAACCTTTCACATCTATCGTTCTTACCTACTCCTTTGTCCTCACGTCTCACCTCCTGCGCTATAAAGCCCATCCTGTCACTTCTTCTCCATATTGTTTCATACTATGGAACAATGCTCTTCTCCAACGGAGGACTGACCACCTCAAAACATTAAGGGTGATGTACTGATTACAACGTCTTCAAGTATCTTTCTGCTACAATGCAACCTTTTCTGTTCGTGACTGAAGAAGCCTACTGTGTAGGCGGAACGTTTCATAATAAAGATACCTAAACTGTTCCATAATGTGTCGTATTGATAAAGCCACGGATGTGCGAAACGTCCTACAATAAAAGATAACCAGGATGTTGCACATGTGTCTTAAACTTCATATGTGTCGTTCTAACAACAGATTATAAGTTTCTCTTAAGCCCTTCGTAATCTGCTAAGCAAAACTGGGACTGTTTAGCTGAGTTATCCCTACTATCATACTTCCATTCAAATCTAAATGTAATGATTGTGGTCGCTAGCACACCCAGATCCTCTCGAAACTTCTAAATTATTAACAGAGGATTCAATGTTGCGCATAACTAATCAAGCAGGTTATTTCCCCTGGAGTTCTGAGTCACAAACTGCGTTCAAAAAACAATCTCTGAACTACTTCCTTAAAAATTCTATGATTCTAAATTCCCATCAAAATTCCAATCAATAATGACTAAGAGTTAAAGTCTCCTAGAAATTACTACATTATCGTGCCTTGTGGCCCTAAGCAATTTCCTCCCAAGTATCTCCCCTGGTCCTATCTATAATTAGGGGGACGGTATATCACACCTAAAAGGAATTTTTCATGCCCCTTCTGAAAATTCTTAATCCAAACAGACTCTGTATGTGTTACTTCAGACTTAATACCCGTTTTTTATGCAACATTTCAACCGATCTCGGACATACAATGCCACCGTCCTCCACCCCCCTCCCGATACTTCTATCTACTTGGGAACAATGTGAAAACCCGAATTAACATTCTGCAGGCCATGTCCCGACTTTTTTGAATAAACCACTCTCAGTAATGGCAAATACCTCATGTTACCTGCACTAGCAACTAGTTCCTCAACCGCCCAACCCCTTATTCCTAGCACTGCGACAATTTGTGTAATAAACTTTATTAATGACCCTCCGTCTCTCCTTTAACCCTTCCTGTTTTTCTATATTCACTAAACCCTATTACGGTCCTTTGTCAATTAGAGTGCCACTGCTTTCCATTTCCACCCATTTTGCCTATTACTATTTCTCCTATACTCATATTACTACCCTCGACTTCACAGTTTTCCTCAAAAACCATGACTCTAACTAATTCCTAGTTAAAGTCCAAAACAACCCCCTCAACTGAGTTAGCAAGAAAAACCAACACCTTCACAGGATAATGAACCCCCTCCCATCATTACGTATGGCCTCACCTTAATCTTAGCTAGCTCAGTTCTGGTCCCCATAGATACAGAATGGAAACATAAAATCGTTAGAAAAACATTTCAGCGTAGGATGACAAAATAATACATATCATTAGAAACTTCCTTATGGAAGAAAGATTGGGGGGGGTGCGGAGTTGTTCTTGAGGTATCTTTTAGGTGAGAGATCGAGTTTTTGATAAGGACCTGCCTCGTATGGGCCAGCATTAGCCTTCTGCAATGTGTTCCTACATTCTTATTGTTTCTTAAGTCATCTTACATTCAACATTATTTTAGACGAAGAATGAGGGAGATTGGAAATAAATGTATAAAATACCGACGCAATGGCAAATAAACACAAATGCAGTAATAATGTATCCTTTATTGGACTACGTTTCGGCCCACACATGTGGGCTGTTCAAGTCCAAACATAACCTACTGGGTGATAGGAACGCGAGTAATTATAGTCCGGCTGATCAGGTGCAGAATGCTGCATCTGATGATGTACCGAGTTGGTTTGTAGGAGTCTAAAAACTTTGGTAGCTTTTGATGGAACTGGAACAAGTTAGAGTGAGCAGACCATCTACAGTTCTTATGTGGTGATAGCATGAAGGAAGTTTCTTGGCCAAGTGGTTCACTATGTTATAGAAGCCACTATACTGTTGAAGTTGCGGATATAGAATAAATGTGATGATTTCCCAGGATTCTTCGGTATGGGAGTATTGTCTTTCTGTGCGATAAGTCTTGAGTTTCTGTAGTTTATCAATGAGTGTGTTGTAATTATCGGGTGTGGTACTCAGGTCAATTCTTGTGTCGTCAGACCTGCTTGCTTATTGGTGTCGAAATATACGTGTTTGAGTCCCTTTGATGTTTTCGCCCACTTATAACTTTGTTGCCGTCTGTTTGTGTACTTGAAAAAAGCCACTGTGGGGGGCGAAACGTAGTCAATAAAGATCACATGTATACTGAGCAATTGGTGTTATATTGCCTATTGCGTCGGGTATTTTATAACCATTTATTTCCATCGTGTCAAACACAGCAGTAGAAATGGATTCCGTCACACAGATGATACCTGGAACCTTCTCCAAAAGCTTACCTCAGTCTTCGCAACAGACACAATTTTTCTTCGTGACTGCAATCCATGAAATGGTCTTACCAGATACTACTCCCCTCAAATTGCCAACATCACACACCTTTCTCCCGCTACAGCTCGGAACTTACCTTGAAGAGTGTGCAGATGACTAAACATTGCTACAAAGGAAGCTTCACCATAGCCAGAACACTAGGCCACAACACTCCGGGCAACATGAACTCAGATCGCAACCGCCGAAAATCATGTCGCAGCAGAGTTACCACAGACGAATGTTCAACACAACAGACTTACATAGGAAACTTACAAACACTCTGCGATAATATTAATTAGTCAACGTTTAGGAAGACCTGAAATTATTCATAAATCTTTCATCGCCGTCCACTGTCAACCACAGAAACTGAAGCCCTCAGCCTTAGGCCTCAATTCGCCAACAGGGAATTACGAAACCAAAACAAACCTTCATTTTCAATCGCCCAAAAACTACAGACACAATGACGACCGACTTCCACAAAAGGGCCTATTTCAAGGTATCATCTCAGCACCATCGCAAAACGGCAGCGCCCCATCATACCCCGACGTTACAATCCAATGCACACAAAGGTTTAGCAGAAGACACGACCATCAGGTCACCACCGCGTTAAAGGAGGTGTTGTTGTTATCATGAACACTGCGACATTAACAGAACAAAATGCTCAATCTACTTAATGACCCCAGATACCTACAAACCTCTCACAACTAACCAAGTTGTGGGACAACCTTACTAAAACATTTCTTCAAAGGACTTCGCCGCATTCTGAGGAGCTCAGAACAAGAAGAAATCTAGCTGCACACAATGCTCCAGCAAACCCCAGACCTGCCAGAGATGTAACGGCCTGCCAAAGACTCACAAGCCTGGTAACCACTGAGGAGGCCCATACCTCGGATATCGTGCTCCCCACAAGCCTCTCAGGAATCTCGGCTAACACCTCTCGAAACTCTTGGGCACTAATCATCGCAGCACATCTCAAACACTCAGAGGATCCTTCAATCGCGCATTCGCAACATCACAACATCAGGAACAAAAACTTTCCACCTGGACGTGACTTCCCTATTTCACTAGAAAGTACCTACTAAAACAAGCCATCGATCTCTTGCGCAAGAAAATAGGACGATTCAACTTGATCTCCCCATTCCAGCCAGCGACCATCGACCTGTGAACTATTGTTGGCTTTAAACGTGTTTCTCTTTTGAAAATCACCTCTTCACACTTTTGGACTACCATGGGGTACGCCACTCAGTGCAGTCCTAGCGAACCTAAACATGGAACATCTAGAAGTCGAACGTTTCTCCACCATTATTCCTTCGCTCTGTCACTGCTCCGTTATGTTGAAGACATTCTCCTCATAACTCCTAAAACGCTTCAACGTCAAGCCTCTCCAAGACATAGCCAACCAAGTCGACTTCAATCCTGGTTCACGACTTGAAGAAGAGGTCGACAAAAGCACCTGCTTCCTTCCTAGATGTTCTACACTGCAAAGCTGACCAGCTGAACTTCGTTTTAAAAGTCCTTTCAAAAACCACCACCAACCCAAAACGATCTTCTCCACTTCTATTCTCACCACGACACCAAAAACCAAACGTGGTGTTAATTATAGAGGCTTCTTCCAGCGTGCACTCAAATCTGTCAGCAACAGTTCCTTGAGAAGAATGCACTCTAATTGACAGGTATTTTCCCAAACTCCAACTATCCTCGTCACTTCATCAGAGACTGCAGACGGCGAGCACTAAACATCTTTCAACACAACCCAGAGCGACACTGCCGAGAAGAGATACAAAGTCTTCCCCCCCACTCCATTGCCAACATGTTTCCAACATCTTTCCAAAACATCATTCAAGTATCTACCTACACAACCACGACCACAAGGAAATCACCAGTAGTAGCAGGACAATCCTCCATCCTCTGCATGGTATACATAATCCCTTGTAATGACTGCAAACAAGTTATACAGGGCGAAACATCAATGGGAACCTCCAAACACTACTTCAGAACACCAATACGCAAGCAGTCCTGACGAACACAAGAATTGCCTGCGTAACAAACACCAGTAATTCACACACAACCCACTGATAAACTCAGAAACTCCAAGACTTACGCCACAGAAGACGCACACGCAATACCCGAAGAATCCTAGGAATCAGCCCTTATTTCTATATTCCGACTACTTCAACCAAATAGTGGCTTCTATAACATAGCTGAACCACTTGCCCAAGAAACTTTTCTTCAATCGCAATCTTCCACATAAGAACACATGTAGAAGGTCTGCTCCAAACTTGTCCAGACTCCTTTCCAAGCCTAACCCAAGTTTTTTAAGACTCTACCACCCAACTCGGTACATCATCAGATGCACATTCATCACCTGACCTCAGCGACTATAAATACTCGTCGTTCCTCACACCCCTTCCCACCCAGGTACGTTCTGTTTGTACTATGAAAATAGCCCACTGTGTGGGCGAAGACGGTAGTCAATAAAGGTTCACATTATAACTGTCATTGTTGTTTATATTGCCAATGAGGGGGAGACCGATCGAAGTGTATAAGGTGGAAATAGGTATTAATAAAGGAGATATTAATAAGTCTTGAGGAATGTCGCTCCAAAGAGAAACCCGCAATAATGATTTAAATTAGATAAGTTTAGATTAGAAAGAACATAGAAAGTATTGGTTTAGAAATAAGATAGTTGATGAGTGGAACAGTCTACCTAGTTGGGGGGTTCTTGAGGCTGGGACTTTGGGTAGTTTTCAAATATAGGAGATTGGATAAGTACATGGTGGGAGGGGTTTGGATTTGAGTGGAACTTTCAAAATCAGATCTTATTTCGTGGGGTTGGGCATTTGGAAAATTGGTTGGCTGAATTTTTGTTAGTGGATGAATTGTAAAGGAACCTCCTATACGGGCCAACAGCTCCTACAGTGTTCCTCCTTTCTTATGCTCTTATGTTATCTGACCTAGAGGACTTACACTTGAACAACCTTGATGTATCATGACCTAGAGACTTTACACTTGAACAACCTTGATGTTATCATGAAATAGAGGATTGGTAGGGTAAACACAAGCACAGTTTAGTGCAACTTTATTCCGAAACGTTTTCGCCTACACAGTAGGCTTCTTCATCGCATGACAGAAAGTAGGGCAAGAACAGTAGATAGTGAAGACGATAATCTAGCCATCACCCTTGAAGTCGTAGAATTTGGAGGTTTGTCAGTCCCCCGCCTGGAGAAGTTCATTCCATAGTCAGGAACTATCTCTGAAGATCAAGACAGTGGCGGAGACTTAAATACTGTCGAAGAGATGTTCAGAGTAGTAGTATGTGAAATGAGGTAGCCACTGAGAACCTTGATACGATTGTCTCAGTCCATCATTCTGAAATAGATTGATGACTGGACACATCGTCCTCAAGGTTGAGGGACTGATTACCACATTTTTCCTTTCTTCAAGTTTCTCCTATCTCCACGTATGGACTGATGAAGCCACTGTGCGAAACGTTTCCTCATAAAAGATACCCAAGAGTTGCAACAGGTGTCTAATTTATCAACATTCGGTTCTTTGAACCATTCATCTACAAACCCAGGATAGGTACCTAGGATAGGACCTGATGTGGCCCGGTGGCCTGGTGGCTAAAGCTCCCGCTTCACACACGAGGGCCCGGGTCGTCCCTCCCGCGGGTTGGAATGAAACATTCGACTATCGTTTTCTTTACATTATAGTCCTTCTCACCTAGCAGCAAAAAGGTACCCGGTGTTAGTCGACTGGTGTGGGTCCATCCGTGGGGGACAAAGATTGAGGACCCCAATGGATATAAAGGGTACACAATACATAAAGGTGTGACCCTACAGAATTAAACAACTATAGGCCAATATCAAACGTACCATTGCTATCCAAAATCTTTGAGAAATCGTGCCGGGATTATTCATTTAAAAACGGCACAAAAATATAACCCCTCCCAAATTTGGATTCAGGAAAAATAAAAGTACAAACGATGAAATCATAAAAATGCTAGATCTGCTTTACACAGCATTGGAAATAAGGAATATCCACTAGGAATTTTTATGACCTAAGAAAAGCTTTTGACACAGTAGACCACGGCATCCTACTCCACAAACTTGACCATTATGGTATAAGAGGCCATGCGCTTGCATATTTCAAATCTTACCTTACTAATAGGTATCAGTATGTCACCATTAAAGACACAGCATGAACAACACAGCCACTTGATACTGGAGTTCGCAGGGAAGTGTCCTTGGTACCCTGCTCTTCCTCATATACATCATGATCTTCCAAACGTATCTCAACACCTGAACCCCATTCTCTTTGCTGACAACACGACTTATGTCATCTCTCACCCTAATCTTGCCACCCTCAACACCATTGTTAATGAGGAGCTGATCAAATATCGACTTGGATGACAGCCAATAAACTTACGCTTAACACTGAACAAACCTACTATATTATGTTTGGTAGCAGAGCAGGAGATGCGCAAATTAACATTAAGATCGACAACACTCTAATTGCCAGGCATAATGAGGGCAAATTCCTAGGCCTATACCTCGACAACAACCTGAACTTCAGCACCCATATCCAACACATAACCAAAAAAGTATCCAAAACGGGTGGGATCCTCTCCAAGATACGATACTACGTGCCGCAAACTGCCCTTCTCACACTATACCATTCACTTATATATCCATACCTCACCTATGCTATCTGTGCTTGGGGTTCAACTGCAGCAACACACCTAAAGCCAATAATAACCCAACAAAAAGCTGCAGTTTACCTGGAGAGAGAGTGTTCCGGGGGTCAACGTCCCCGCGGCCCGGTCTGAGACCAGGCCTCCTGGTGGATCAGAGCCTGATCAACCAGGCTGTTGCTGCTGGCTGCACGCAAACCAACATACGAGCCACAGCCCGGCTGATCCGGAATGACTTTAGGTGCTTGTCCAGTGCCAGCTTGAAGACTGCCAGGGGTCTGTTGGTAATCCCCCTTATGTGTGCTGGGAGGCAGTTGAACAGTCTCGGGCCCCTGACACTTATTGTATGGTCTCTTAACGTTGCTAGTGACACCCCTGCTTTTCATTGGGGGGATGGTTGCATCGTCTGCAAGTCTTTTGCTTTCGTAGTGGGTGATTTTCTGTGTGCAAGTTCGGTACTAGTCCCTCTAGGATTTTCCAGGTGTATATAATCATGTATCTCTCCCTCCTGCATTCCAGGGATACAGGTTTAAGAACCTCAAGCGCTCCCAATAATTGAGGTGTTTTATCTCCGTTATGCGCGCCGTGAAAGTTCTCTGTACATTTTCTAGGTCGGCAATTTCACCTGCCTTGAAAGGTGCTGTTAGTGTGCAGCAATATTCCAGCCTAGATAGAACAAGTGACCTGAAGAGTGTCATCATGGGCTTGGCCTCCCTAGTTTTGAAGGTTCTCATTATCCATCCTGTCATTTTTCTAGCAGATGCGATTGATACAATGTTATGGTCCTTGAAGGTGAGATCCTCCGACATGATCACTCCCAGGTCTTTGACGTTGGTGTTTCGCTCTATTTTGTGGCCAGAATTTGTTTTGTACTCTGATGAAGATTTAATTTCCTCATGTTTACCATATCTGAGTAATTGAAATTTCTCATCGTTGAACTTCAGTAAGAATAATCACTAAATCCCATCCCTGGCAACACACCCCCCCACTCTTCATAGATCTAAACTTACTCCCTGTTCAGTACATCCACACTTACTACTGTGCAATCTACATCTACAGGACCTTAAATTCCAATATTAAACCTTGACCTAAAACGCTTTCTTGATAGTTGCGACAGAACCCACAGGCATAACACCAGACACAAACATCTCTATGACATTCCCCGTGTCCGACTAAACCTTTACAAAAATTCAATGTATGTCAAAGGCCCTAAAATCTGGAACACCCTACCTGAAAATTCTAAAACTGCAGACACATTCATCACCTTCAAAACTGCCATCAGAAAACATCTTATCTCCCTGATACACCCTGTCAACTAATAATACGAATACCACCTGGTGGTTAACACTTACACTCACTCACTCACCCATTTGACCATAAACAGAAATATCAATCTCAGTCTCAAAATAATGAATCTTAACTAGTCATAAGTTGGCCTGTGATACTCCAATACTGAAACTATGTACTGTGCCAAAACAAAAGCATTCACATTGCTAAACTCGCAAACAAGTATTTAGTCACTTAGCCATAATACCAACTTACCTCATAATTTTGTAATATTTTAAACTTAAGATTTAATTTAAGTCTGCCCGAAATGCCTAGCCATGCTAGGTGTTCTAGTGGTACACTCTGTAATTATTATTTTACTACATGTAAACCACACAATAACCAAATTCTGTAAACTCAGCATTGTAATCCTCATAGAGAATAAGTTAGACAGTCCTCGATGACGCACTGACTTTCTTGGGTTATCCTGGGTGGCTAACCCTCCGGGGTCAAAAATCCGAACGAAATCTTATCTTATCTTATCTCAGGACAGTACCCAAGATAGCACCTATGACAGTACCCAGGATAGTACCCATTAAGTTTAGTTTGCGTGCAGACAAATTTATTGATATATTAAAATAGTAAAAACAACAAATCTTGGAATCATTTTCATCAGTGACGTAACTGGAGAATGACTCACCTGATCGGCTTCAAATTTTCACCACTGTTGTTGTGTCTTCCTGAACACAAGCTTCAGGCTGCCATTGTCTGCCCTAAGTCAAAGTTCGATAATTTGTTGAATAAATATCGTTTTTTCATCTTTTTATTCGATACCTAAAGAATGCTCCTTCAGCTCGCCTTCAAACTATTATTGAGGACGAGTCATCCACAAGGTCATCCACAAGGTCATCCACAAGGTCATCCACAAGGTCATCCACAAGGTCATCCACAAGGTCATCCACAAGGTCACCCACAAGGTCACCCACAAGGTCATCCACAAGGTCATCCACAAGTTCATCCACAAGGTCATCCACAAGGTCATCCACAAGGTCATCCACAAGGTCATCCACAAGGTCATCCACAAGGTCATCCACAAGGTCACCCACAAGGTCACCACAAGGTCATCCACAAGGTCATCCAAAAGGTCATCCACAAGGTTCATCCACAAGGTCATCCACAAGGTCATCCACAAGGTCACCCACAAGGTCATCCACAAGGTCACCCACAAGGTCATCCACAAGGTCACCCAGAAAATCACCCACAAGGTTAGTTACAGTTGGCCCAAATTTGAAATTTTACTGAAATTTAAAAAGACAAAATCATGGAAGCGTAAGAATCAGATCAATTACTTGAGAATGCTTTTTCTGGTAGGCTTCAAACTTTCACCATTACTGGGCTTTATCAAAACACAGCTTGTCACTCACTCTGAGACGTGTTAATTTCGATTTGCCAATTTTATTAAGTAATATTGTTTGAAATATCATGACTAGAGAATGACTCTTCTGATCGTCTTCAAACCATAAATTCTTGTGTATCTTCACTAGAAGTATTTTTTGTTGATTTTTGAGTTGGATGTGTTCCAATTTTCTTGTTTTGCCAGAATGGAATTTTTCAACAAATAAAAATAAAAATTCTTTTACAAGATTGGAGAAAATTGTCTATCAAATGCAAATGAGATATTAAAAAAATGGAAAAATAAAAGATCAGCTGTTTTAGGTACTATCCTGTGTACTATTCTAGCTATTATCCTGGGTACTATCTTAGGCATGGAAACTACTATGGACTCTGTAGTGTTGCATGGCGGGGGATGAGAGTCTGCCTGCAGAGAGCTGCATGGTGATGCTCGCCTCCTCTCCCTGGGTCTGGATGCTGGCTCATGACTCCAGATAATAATGTTGAGCAAGCAGCCTGGGCAGCACGTCACCACAGCATCCATCAATTCTTCTACTCACACTAGCAATATTGCTCGTGTTTACCTGGAGTTTACCTGGAGAGAGTTCCGGGGGTCAACGCCCCTGCGGCCCGGTCTGTGACCAGGCTTGACACCACTCGTTTAGCCAAGTCATCAGTCAAGCTCAGATGGATAAGGGTTCACGTCGCCAGTTGAAGCAGGTTTCACCGCAGTGATACACGTCATGAAGTTGCAAATAAAAGCACTGGAATAACAACAGTTGTGAACTGAAAGAAAAACCTTGAGCAGCAGCGTGAGGAAAAGCGTGAAGAGTGTGGTGATGGCTACATCAATAGTAAGGTTGTCAGAGATAAGGAAAATGATGAGTGTAGTGGTGCTGATGGTGCTGAGTGTGAGGATGGTGACAAAAGTGATAAGTGTAGTAGTGGTGTCTATATTTCATTACCACTGTAACTTGAACATTAAAATGGTATAAAATACCGACAGATTGTTAGGTAAGGGTGATGGACTGATTACATCGTCTTCAAGTATCTTCCGCTTCTATCAACTTTTCTGTACTCGACTGAAGAAGCCTACTGTGTAGGCGAAACGTTTCGAAATAAAGATACCTAACTGTTGCATATGTGTCTTACCACACACCACTGTAACTTGTTTAGCTCTGACAACTGGTGCCCTACCAAGTCCCTGAACACATTTTGTGCCTCTGTAATGTTGAGATACAGTGCAAGGACCCATTATGTACCTCTATAATGTTGAGTTACAGTCCCTGAGTCCAGTGTAGAATTTTTTTTTTATAATTTTCCTGAGTTCAGCACGTATAAATATGAATAATATAATAATTGCATATTAAAATGTGATGCTGATTTGACCCTTCAAGAAATTTTGTGTGAAAGAGGGTGTTCAGCGGCCGCGGAGTGATGCAGACAGGAGGGTGGGAGGACGCTGTAATGGAAAAATCTGGGAATATTGGTTGACATTTTATGTAATGTTATCAGGCATCCTCGACGTCAAATTGGTGCATATTAGCCTCAATCCATAATTTAGAAATTGCTGACATGTTCCCCGCTGAAGAATTGAGATGAATAGTGTGGAAAACCCTTACAATTCGGTAACAATGATGGAAAAATAGAGGACTCCGATTCTTCTCAGCAGGACACCTTAGCTAAGTGATTCTTACCCATAATGTACAGTAGTTTTTCGTTGGTCATCGTAAATTCTAGCTGTTAGGGTAGCGTTAGAGTGTGTTCCACAAATAATAATTGTGATCCAGTAATTAAATGGTGAGTGCTCAGGTTAAATTTTCCTTTCTTTTTATTTAAATAATATGCATATATTTTTAGTAAAAATGCTGTATACTCAACAGACCCCCCTTCCCCTCTCTCCTTTCAAGTCACAAACCATTATACAGTCCACTCAATATCTAGTAATTTACCAACTTTATTGGTATTAAATTATATGTTGTAATATTTGATAGGTCCGACTTTGTGGGTGGGAAAAAGTGTGTGTGGGTCTCGGAGGAGAAACATGGTGCAGCTTAGTGTCTCTAAAATCCCACCTGGCTATGAGGTACGACTATGATAGTTGTGTCCCCTTCAAATTTTGTGGAAGAAATATTTCAGGAATGTACCTGTGAACCTCATCCCCATAATTTCCCACATCCATTATGTGCCTCTGTAATCTTTTGACTACCATCCACACCTTGGACATAGAGTGCATAATTAAGATATTAAACTAAACACTATGGCCAGATTCTTGGATCAATTGACATGGGCAGTTGCCTTATAATCAGAGTTATTGAACTTATTCCCATTATCCCTGGAGAACTTTAGGGCTCTGGTGGCTAAAGCTCGCTTCACAAGGCCAGGGTCTGGGTTCGATTCCTAGCCGGGGCAGAAACATTGGGCGTGTTTCTTTACACCTGTTGTCTATGTTCACCCATCAGTAAATGGGTGTTAGTCGACTGGTGTGGGTCGCATCCTGGGACACTGACATAATTTGCCTGAAATGGTCAGCAGGCCACCAGGCCACCAGGCCACCGGGCCTGGTGGCTAAAGCTCCCGCTTCACACACGGAGGGCCCGGGTTCGATTCCCGGCGGGTGGAAACATTCGACACGTTTCCTTACACCTGTTGTCTTGTTCACCTAGCAGAAAATAGGTACCTGGGTGTTAGTCGACTGGTGTGGGTCGCATCCTGGGGGACAAGATTAAGGACCCCAATGGAAATAAGTTAGACAGTCCTCGATGACGCACTGACTTTCTTGGGTTATCCTGGGTGGCTAACCCTCCGGGGTTAAAAATCCGAACGAAATCTTATCTTATCTTAAGGGGCTTTCTGTATAGTAATATGCCATTGATGTCAGCTAGGCCCATATACCATGTACATGTACTTGTAGCAAATAAAGATATTATTATTATTATTATTATTATTATTATTATTATTATTATTATTATTAACCTTCAAAATCCTCAGCGGCGTTGCTCTTAATTTTTAATGGATTGAAGCAGTCACTCATATATATAACGTTTTCTTTAATAAATGTCCAGAACTGTACTTAAGTGTGTTTTTTTTCCAGAGCACAGCTGTTACACCGCTAGAGCAACAAGAACCAGAGGCGGAATATGAGTAATAGCAGTGATTCACTATTCCAGAACCATTGACTAAAACAGTGGAATGTTGAGGTTGTCTGCACCTATTGTCAACATTGTCCATGATGCATATAATAAATTTGTCACCTTGATCTCCTGTACGACCTGCTCTCGCAGTGACCTCATGGATGACCTGCTCTCGCAGTGACCTCATGGATGACCTGCTCTCGCAGTGACCTCATGGATGACCTGCTCTTGCAGTGACCTCATGAATGACCTGCTCTCGCAGTGACCTCATGGATGACCTGCTCTCGCAGTGACCTCATGGATGACCTGCTCTCGCAGTGACCTCATGGATGACCTGCTCTCGCAGTGACCTCATGGATGACCTGCTCTCGCAGTGACCTCATGGATGACCTGCTCTCGCAGTGACCTCATGGATGACCTGCTCTCGCAGTGACCTCATGGATGACCTGCTCTCGCAGTGACCTCATGGATGACCTGCTCTCGCAGTGACCTCATGGATGACCTGCTCTTGCAGTGACCTCATGAATGACCTGCTCTCGCAGTGACCTCATGGATGACCTGCTCTCGCAGTGACCTCATGGATGACCTGCTCTCGCAGTGACCTCATGAATGACCTGCTCTCGCAGTGACCTCATGGATGACCTGCTCTCGCAGTGACCTCATGGATGACCTGCTCTCGCAGTGACCTCATGAATGACTTGCTCTTGCAGTGACCTCATGGATGACCTGCTCTTGCAGTGACCTCATGGATGACCTCATGGATGACCTGCTCTTGCAGTGACCTCATGAATGACCGGCTCTCGCAGTGACCTCATGGCTGACCTGCTCTCGCAGTGACCTCATGGATAACCTGCTCTTGCAGTGACCTCATGGATGACCTGCTCTCGCAGTGACCTCATGGATGACCTGCTCTCGCAGTGACCTCATGGATGACCTGCTCTCGCAGTGACCTCATGGATGACCTGCTCTCGCAGTGACCTCATGGATGACCTGCTCTCGCAGTGACCTCATGAATGACTCGCTCTTGCAGTGACCTCATGGATGACCTGCTCTTGCAGTGACCTCATGGATGACCTCATGGATGACCTGCTCTTGCAGTGACCTCATGAATGACCGGCACTCGCAGTGACCTCATGGATGACCTGCTCTCGCAGTGACCTCATGGATAACCTGCTCTTGCAGTGACCTCATGGATGACCTGCTCTCGCAGTGACCTCATGGATGACCTGCTCTCGCAGTGACCTCATGGATTACCTGCTCTCGCAGTACCTCATGTGTGATCTGCTCTCGCAGTGACCTCATGGATGACCTACTCTTGCAGTGACCTCATGGATGACCTGCTCTTGCAGTGACCTCATGGATGACCTGCTCTTGCAGTGACCTCATGGATGACCTGCTCTCGCAGTGACCTCATGGATGACCTGCTCTTGCAGTGACCTCATGGATGACCTGCTCTCGCAGTGACCTCATGGATGACCTGCTCTTGCAGTGACATCATGGGCGACCTGCTCTTGCAGTGACCTTATGTGTGATCTGCTCTCGCAGTGACCTCATGGATGACCTGCTCTTGCAGTGACCTCATGGATGACCTCATGGATGACCTGCTCTTGCAGTGACCTCATGAATGACCGGCACTCGCAGTGACCTCATGGATGACCTGCTCTCGCAGTGACCTCATGGATAACCTGCTCTTGCAGTGACCTCATGGATGACCTGCTCTCGCAGTGACCTCATGGATGACCTGCTCTCGCAGTGACCTCATGGATTACCTGCTCTCGCAGTACCTCATGTGTGATCTGCTCTCGCAGTGACCTCATGGATGACCTACTCTTGCAGTGACCTCATGGATGACCTGCTCTTGCAGTGACCTCATGGATGACCTGCTCTTGCAGTGACCTCATGGATGACCTGCTCTCGCAGTGACCTCATGGATGACCTGCTCTTGCAGTGACCTCATGGATGACCTGCTCTCGCAGTGACCTCATGGATGACCTGCTCTTGCAGTGACATCATGGGCGACCTGCTCTTGCAGTGACCTTATGTGTGATCTGCTCTCGCAGTGACCTCATGGATGACCTGCTCTTGCAGTGACCTCATGGATGACCTGCTCTCGCAGTGACCTCATTTGTGATCTGCTCTCGCAGTGACCTCATGGATGACCTGCTCTCGCAGTAGCCTGTGTGATCTGCTCTCGCAGTGACCTCATGGGTGACCTGCTCTCGCAGTGACCTCATGTGTGACCTGCTCTCGCAGTGACCTCATGTGTGACCTGCTCTCGCAGTGACCTCATGGGTGACTTGCTCTCGCAGTGACCTCATGAATGACCTGTTTTCGCAGTGACCTGTGTGACCTGCTCTCACAGTGACCTCATGTGTGACCTGCTCTCGCAGTGACCTCATGGGTGACCTGCTCTTGCAGTAACCTTATGTGTGACCTGCTCTCGCAGTGACCTCATGGATGACCTGCTCTCGCAGTGACCTCATGGATGACCTGCTCTCGCAGTGACCTCATGGATGACCTGCTCTCGCAGTGACCTCATGGATGACCTGCTCTTGCAGTGACCTCATGAATGACCTGCTCTCGCAGTGACCTCATGGATGACCTGCTCTCGCAGTGACCTCATGGATGACCTGCTCTCGCAGTGACCTCATGAATGACCTGCTCTCGCAGTGACCTCATGGATGACCTGCTCTCGCAGTGACCTCATGGATGACCTGCTCTCGCAGTGACCTCATGAATGACTTGCTCTTGCAGTGACCTCATGGATGACCTGCTCTTGCAGTGACCTCATGGATGACCTCATGGATGACCTGCTCTTGCAGTGACCTCATGAATGACCGGCTCTCGCAGTGACCTCATGGCTGACCTGCTCTCGCAGTGACCTCATGGATAACCTGCTCTTGCAGTGACCTCATGGATGACCTGCTCTCGCAGTGACCTGTGTGACCTGTTCTCGCAGTGACCTCATGTGTGACCTGCTCTCACAGTGACCTCATGTGTGACCTGCTCTCGCAGTGACCTCATGGGTGACTTGCTCTCGCAGTGACCTCATGTGTGACCTGCTCTCGCAGTGACTTCATAGGTGACCTGCTCTCGCAGTGATCTCATGGGTGACCTGCTCTCGCAGTGACCGCATGTGTGTCCTGCTCTCACAGTGACCTCATATGTGACCTGCTCTCGTAGTGATATCACGTGTGACCTGCTCTCGCAGTGATCTCATGTGTGACATGCTCTCGCAGTGACCTCATGTGTGACCTCTCACACTGACCTCATTTTGCTCGTTTCCCTTATAGGCAATGTTGTCATTCCTGTCTACTGGATGGAAGGTCACTGGAGAACTGGGTCACATGTGAGCTGGGTCACTGGTGGAAGGAGGTCACTCCTTGGGAGAAACGTTGTACTAAGAGGATCCTATGCTACCAGTGTCTATTCCCAAGACCATTATTAAAAAAACTGTTCTTAGTTTTAACAGAACTTAACTACTTACATGCATACATACTTAAACCTTAATAAGTGCTGGTAAACCTTACATACAGAAAAGTTTGGAAATATTTTGTCCAGTGATGGTCCCAATTTTGTCCAGTGATGGTCCCAATTTTGTCCAGTGATGGTCCCAATTTTGTCCAGTGATGGTCCCAATTTCCCTTTTTAATAATCTAAGAAATCGGGAAATTCTCGTCCAGTTGCCCACGACGCCGATAACTAGATAATGCAAACTCCGAGCGGCTTCAAACTTAATATTCTAATGTATATTAGATTTTGGTCTATCTGAAATAATAAAAGAATGCCTCTTCTCTTTGGTTTCAACTTTTCTGTTTCTTAATGGAGGGTCTGAGCTGGTTTTGGGCTGTGAATGTCCTAATTTGTCGCTTTTATTGGGATATTAGTGTCCATGTCATAACTTGTGAATAAATGATCTGATTCGTTTCAGAGTTTCAGCTAATATTTTATTACATTAGAAACTTATGCTGCACTCTGCACTAATCCTTTCGCGTGCGTTGAGGTTGAGGGGATTGGGGTTGTGCAATAAGGTGGGCGAAACTATTCCGCAGTAAAGATGCGCAAGTGTTGCACATTTATGTTAACCACTTGTCGGTTTTGTGTACCACTATAATAATTATCCCGGGTTACATATCCCCGGGTTAATATTCCCTGCACGAGTGAAACGTTTGGCACTTTCCTCACACCTACAGTCCTTGTTCACCTAGCAGTAAGTAGGAACCTGGGTGTTAGTCGACTGTTGTGGGTCGCATCCTGGGGGACAAGATTAAAATGCCGTAATAGAAATAAGACAGTCCTTGGTTACAAACTGATTTTATAGGGTTATCCTGGTTAGCTTTCACTCCCCAAGGTTAAAAATCCCCCAAAATCTTATCTTATTAACATCTTTTCCTATTCCTTCTCCTCCTCCTTTTCCATCTCCTTTTTCTTATCTGACTCCTCTTTCTCCTCCTTATCCTCCTATTGCTTTTCCTCCTCCTCCTTCACATTATTCTCCATCTCTATCCCTTCCACTATTCTCTTATTTTCTTCTCATCCTCATATCGGACATAGATATATGTAAGCCTTTTCTGATTATATCAAAATTTGCAAGAGACTGTCATCCATTGAGGACACTAAATCTCCAAGCGGACATCCAGGTCTTCAAATGGGCCGCAGAAAACAAAAAGTTTTCCGAGGAAAAATTTTTCAATATTCAGCTATAGAAAACGTGAGGAAATAAAAAAGGGGATCAAGTATAAAAAAATTCAAACCCACACAAAGAGGGGAAAAAACAAAAAGTGAAGGAACTGGAAGTGTAAGTCGAAGAGTCTGCTTTCGAAATCACAACACCTCTAAAACATTTGCCTTTAAAATATGATAGAAGGATAATTAAACTATCAAAACAAAGAATGCCAAACCCAGTGATGATTCTCTCAGATCGCTTTTTCCCCTTTTAGGGGAGCCGGTCGTACCAAAACGCCATTTTCAAGGCAGGTGAAATCATTCTGAAGACTGTACAGAGAATTTCACTGTACTTATAAATATACTTATAAGTACAGTACACAATACGTAAAACCCTAAATTACTGGGAAGGGTTGAAGTTCCTTAACCTGTACTCCTTGGAATGCAGGCGACAAAATAACGATAATACACTTAAAAAATCTTAGAAAGATTAGTACCAAATTTCACACAAAACCACTCCTATGAAAGCAAAAACTCAGCAAGCATGCAAACCCTTTCCCAATGAAAATCTGGGCCCCACTAGCACATAAGAGACAACACAGTAATTCGGGGGCCCCAAGACTGTTCAACTGCCCCCCAACATACATAGGGGGATTACCAAACACCCCTGGCTGTCTTTAAACGGGGCTTTGGACAGGAACCCTAGTCGTACCCATCGGCCGGGCTTGGTTGGTACGTCGGTTTACGTGCGGCAACGCGGGCCCTAAACCACCATGAGGCCTGGTCACAGACCAGGCGCGGGGGCGTTGCCCCCCAAAAACCCTCTCCGGAAAACAATAAAGCACCTCTTTTGTGGGAACGTTGAATTCCTTGACCTGTACTCCGGGATACATATAATCTTTTCCTGGAAAATCCTAGAGGCACTAGTCTCAAACCTGCACCGAAAATCACCCCCCTTACAAAGCAAAGACCACAGCGATGCAACCCCCCCCCCCCCAATGAAAAGCAGGGATGTTGTGAAACACTAAAGAAAATAACACAGTAAGTGTCAAGGTCCAATACTCTTCAACTGCCTCCCAACATACATAAGGGGGATTACCAATAAACCCCTGACGTCTTAAAAAGGGAGCGGGACGGCACTTAAAGTTAGTACCAACCCACCCGGGGGTTGTTCGTACGTGGGTTTTTGGCGTGCGCCACAGAATAGCCTGGTTGAAAAATTCCCCGATCCCCCGGGGAGGTCTCCCATGGACCAGACAGGGGGGGTTTGCCCCCTGAAACCTTCTCCAAGTAAAATTTCCCTAAAACCGAACGGGTTGTCGTGTAATGCTTTTCCTTTCAGGTACTCCCCCACTTTTTTCCTGAAAATTATTTTCTCCGTACATTACATACTTAAATCGGTAACACTTGTTGTAATAATGTTTCCTGTCTGTCCCCTTTTCTAAATTTTGGGGACTACATTTGCTGTTTCCACACTCTTGTGTAGGGTTTTTGGGGACCAAATTAAGAGCAAAATAATCATTACGACTGTAACCAGATAAAAAACTTTAAATATTCATTACCCCTGACTTCTTCAGCTAAAAACTTTTGGGGCCCCAACCCAGTCCCGGACCTTTATTACCTCGTAATACGTTGACACCCCCCACAGGGTGGGGAGGGGTGCTACCCCCCAAAGGGGGGGGTAGGTGTGACTACCACCCACGGGTGGGTATGGTGTGACTACCACCCACGGGTGGGTATGGGGTGACTACTACCCACAGGATGGGTATGGGTGACTCTACCCCCCCCGGGGGGGTATGGGGTACCCAACAAACCCCCCAAAGGGGGGTATGGTGTGACTCACCACAGGGGGGTTATGGTGTGACTACACCCACAGGTTTGGGGATGGTTCACTACCACCCCAGATGGGTTGGTGGGACTATACCCACAGAGGGGGATGGTGTGGGCTATACCCACAGAGGGGTATGTTGATACACCACAAGGGTATGGTGTCACAACCACCCACAGAGGGGTATGGTTGACACTACCCCAGGATGGGGAGGTGGACTACTACCCACAGGAGGGGTTTGGGGGTAAAAACCCCCAGGATGGGTATGTGTGACTAACCCACAGGGGGGGGTATGTGGACTACCCACAGGTTGGTAAAGGTTCACTACCCCACAGGGGGGGGTAAGGTGTGACTACTACCCACAGGGGGGTATGGTGTACACACCCACAGGAGGGGTATGGTGTACTACTACCCCAGGAGGGGGAGGGGTGCTATACCCCCAGGATGGGGATGGGGGTTTACTACTACCCCCCAGGAGGGGTATGGTGTGACTAACCCACAGGAGGGTAGGTGACTACTCCCCACAGGAGGGTATGGTGTTTTATATACCCCAGGAGGGGTATGGGTGACTACTACCCCCAGGAGGGTAGGTGTGACTACTACCCACAGGTGGGTTAGGGGTACTACACCCACAGGGGGGGATGGTGTGACACTACCCCCCAGGGGGGGATGGGGGGGACTACCGCCCCCAGAGAGGGATGGGGGTACTACCCCCCACGGATGGTTAGGGGGGCTACAACCCACAGGGGGGGTATGGGGTATACTACCCCCCGGTGGGTATGGGGGATACTACCCCCAGGATGGGTATGGGTGACTACTACCCCCCAGGAGGGGGATGGTGTGACTACACCCACAGGAGGGTATGGTGTGACACTACCCAAATGGGTATGGTGTGATACACCCACAGAGGGGTATGGGGGGACTACTACCCACAGAGGGGATGGGGTGACTACCGCCCCAGGGGGGGTATGGGTGACACCCCCACAGGAGGTTTTGGGTGCTACCACCCCGGAGGGGTATGGGGGACTATACCACAGGAGGGGTATGGGGGGACTAAACCCCCCACAGGAGGGGGATGGGGGTGACCCACCCCACAGGATGGTTATGGGTGATACCACCCACAGGAGGGTATGGTGTGACTACCACCCCCCCAGGGGGGTTATGGGTGACACCACCCAAGGGGGGTAGGGTGACTACCCCCCACAGGTGGGGAGGGGGGGGACTACCCCCACAGGAGGGGTTTGGTGTGACTACCCCCCACAGGAGGGGTAAGGTGTGACTCCGCCCACAGGATGGGGGGGTGTGATACACCCAAGGAGGGATGGTACTAAATACCCACGGTTTGGGGGATGGGGTACTACCCCCCACAGGATGGGGATGGTTGACACCCCACAGGATGGGGATGGTGTGACACCCCACAGGATGGTTTTGGGGTACTACCACCCCAGGATGGGTTTTGGGGGGTGACACCACCCACAGGAGGGTATGGGGGGACTACCACCCACAGGAGGGGTATGGGGTGACTACCCCCCACAGAAGGGTAGGGTGTACCACCCACGGAGGGGTATGGGGGGACTACCACCCCCAGGAGGGGGTATGCGGGACTACCCCCCCGGATGGGTATGGGGGGACTACCACCCCAAAGGGGGATGGGTGACACCACCCACAGGATGGGTATAGGGTGACTACCCCCACAGGAGGGGGATGGGGGGGACACCACCCACAGGATGGGTAGGGGTGACACCACCCAAAAGGGTGGTAGGGGGACTACCACCCACAGGGCTGGGATGGGTTCCTCCCCCACAGGATGGGTATGGGGTGACTACCACCTACGGGGGGTATGGGGGGGGGACTACCACCCCCCGGGTGGGTTTTGGGGTATACCCCCCCAGATGGGTTTTGGGTGACTACCACCCACAGGTTTTTATGGGGTGACTACCACCCACAGGGGTGGGTATGGGGGGCTACCCCCCACAGGGTGGGTAGGGGTATCCACCCACAGGAGGGATGGGGGCTACCCCCCCAGGGGGGTATGGTGTGACACCACCCACAGGATGGTTGGGTGATACCACCCACAGGAGGGTATGGGTGACTACCGCCCACAGGAGGGTTTTTGGGGTGACTACCACCCACAGGGGGGTATGTGTGACCCACCCCCAGGAGGGGTTGGGGGTACTACCACCCACAGGATGGGTATGGTGTGACTTTCCACCCAAGGATGGGTATGGGGTGACTACCACCCAAGGAGGGGTATGGTGTGATACCGCCCAAGGATGGGGGGATGGTGTGACCCACCGCCACAGGGGGGATGGGGTGATACCCCCCCACAGGGTGGGTAGGGGGGGCACCCCCCCAGGAGGGGATGGGTGGACACCGCCCCCCGGGTGGGTATGGTTGACTACCGCCCCCAGGGTGGGTGGTGTGACTACCGCCCACAGGAGGGTATGTTTTAATACCACCCACAGGAGGGGTATGGTGGACTCCGCCCACAAGGATGGTTGGGGTTTACACTCCCACAGATGGGTATGGGTGACTACACCCACAGGGTGGGATGGTGTGACTACACCCAAGGTGGGGGATGGGTGATTCCACAGGTGGGTTGGTGTGACTACTACCCACAGGAGGGGTATGGTGGACAACCCCCCCACAGGATGGGTTGGTTGACACTACCCCAAATGGTATGATGTGACTACTACCCACGGGTGGGGTTTTTGGTGGGGACTCACCCCAGGATGGGTATGGTGTACACTACCCCAGGGTGGTATGGTGTGATACTTCCCCAGGATGGGGGGATGGTGTGCTACTACCCACAAGGGGAATGGTGTGATACCGCCCCCAGGATGGGTATGGGGTACTACACCCACGGGGGGGTTTTGGTGTGACACTACACACAGGGTGGTATGGGGTGATCTACCCCAGGATGGGTTTTGGTGTACTACTACCCACAGGGGGGTTGGGGGGACTACTTCCCCCAGGAAAGGTATGGGGTGGGGCTACTAAACCCCCAGGATGGGGATGGGGTGATAACCAACAGGGGGGTATGGGGTTTACTACTACCCCAAAGGATGGGTAGGGTGACTACTACCCACGGATGGGGATGGGGGGTATTTTTTAACAAAAAACAGAGGTACAAAAAAACAGGGAAGAGCGCAGCCCAAACCCTTAATGCATAGCATTACGGGCTGGCTTTAAAAATTTAAATTTAAAATTAACTAAGCAATAGAAAACAGTGTAAAACATTATTGTAAACAGTACTATAAACACAAATGAGTATTACAAAAAACAGGCTATGGTTTCTTGCATTTTGTACATTCAGTCAATGAAGTATTCTGTTAGGTATGTATTTAAAAAAAAAAATAAGTTAGATTGGTCCTAGGTTTAACATTTGTGTGATAAATTTGGTAACAATGGAAATACAATTTATAAGGTTCAGATTTAGTTTTTTATTTTTGAGTAGTAAGTTTACTTTGGGAAAACTTGAATTTAAAACAGGAGTGTTTTCTTTTATATTTACAGGTAAGAATTCCAGATTTTTTGGGGCCTTTTATGTATTTAGTTTTTGCAAACTGAGATGGACACGAGAACATCAAGAGTGACTGTTCTTTGTTATGGTCATGTGTTCTGTTGAGGTTGGGAAGGAGATGTTTGAGGGGAGGGTTAATATCAGAGTTAAGTGTTCTATGTATGTAATAGGTGCAGTAATAAGTATGGATTTTTTTGTATGGTGAGTAGGTTGAGTTTTTTTGAATATTGGGGGAGTGTGCTGCCTGTAGTGGGAATTTGTTATCATTCTGACTGCAGCCTTTTGTTGGGTAATTAGTGGTCTGAGATGGTTAATTGTTGTTGAGTCCCATGCACAAATTCCATAGGTGAGATTGGGGTAAATAAGAGAGTGATATAGGGCCAGGAGGGCTGACTGTGTTGGCACTTCTCAGTGCCAACAACAACATAACTATCTTTAACTACAATATCAGATCTTTAAGCAAGCATTACGATGACCTCATAGCTTTACTAAATTCCTTAAACATGCCAATATGTCCATCATTACACTAACTGAAACCTGGCTAAAGCCTGATAGTACAGAGTCTATGCCATTCCTGGTTACACAGCCATACACAACTGTAGGCCAGACCAACAAGGGGGTGGCACAGCCATATACTACTCAGACCAACTAGAATGTATCACTAATACTTGCACAAGGGATGAACATGGGAATATATAAAAGCCAAATTCAAATCCAAATACCTACAAAAACCTCTCACATTGATAAACATTTACAGAGTTCCACAGTCAAAACATTAGCCAATTTAGTCAAAACCTAGGAAGTATGATAACTGATGCACGCATGAACAAAGATCACTTACTACTCCTCAGGTGACTTCAATATAAATCTCCTGCAAGACCAGGACCCACACTTACTGATTCACAAACACAATGAGTAACTGTATGTTGCTACCAACAGTAAACAAAACCTAAAAGAGTTACAGAGACTAGTGTTTCCCTACTTGACCACATCGGACCAACACCATATCCCCTTTAAAATCAGGCATAATTACAGATAATACACAGACCACTACCCTACTTTTCTCATAACAACTCTTGGTAAATTACCCCAAGACACTACTAAAGTCACCTTCAGACTTCACAATGAGGAAAGCCATTAATAACTTCACAACAGCAGAAGCAAACATTGACTGGCACACTGAGCTAGAAATCTATACAGATATTGACGAATGTATTAAAAATTTTTCTAAAAAAAGCCAATACCTCTATAACAACCCATGCCCTAAAAAAACTAAACAGATGACAGCAAAGAGACTGAACATCCCTGGTTAACACCCAGCATTCTCAAATCCATAAATACAAAACACCAATATGAAAAACAGTACAGAATGGGTCACATAACCAGAGACCAAACAAAACGTTACTCGTCAACCCCTAACCACCTGATAAGAAGGGAAAAAAAAATTGTATTATGAGAACAATTATCCAACTTACGAGGTGATATAAAAAAGACCTGGAAAACCCTATCAAAATTCTAGGAACAAAAAAGATATCACGAAATAGCGAAATAAAATTAGCAAAATCAGATGAACCCCAACTCCCACCAACAGAAACAGCAAACAGACTCAATGACTTCTTCTCCACTATAGGCCCAAACCTTGCCAATAAAATCCAAGCTCAGATCCCCCACCAAATGACTACCTCACTGGCAACTACCCGAACACACTGTTCCTAGCTCCGCCTAACCCATACGAAGCTCCCTTATTATCAACACGCTAAAAAACAAGGCAGGAGATTTAAATCCCTTACCACCCTTTATATACAAAAAAGTGTCACAAGTGCTATCACCAATCATTGCAACACTCTTTAACAAACCCAAATTGAATCCTCCACCTTCCCTACAGTACTCAAAATAGCAAGGGTCACCCCGATCCACAAAGGAGGAGACCAAACAGATTTGGGAATAACTATAGGCCAAAAATCCAACTTACACCCCTCTCAAAAATCTTCGAAAAATTAATTCATAAACGAATCTACTCCTACCTTATCTCCCAAAACATACTCAACCCCTGCCAATTGGATTTAGGCCAAATAAAAATACTTAATAGATGCTATTATACACTGCTAAAAACATATATACACTGCAATAGAGAAAAAAAGAATCCCACTGGGGATCTTCATTGACTTACGTAAAGCTTTTGATACAGTTAACCATGACTTGCTCCACGTAAAATTGTCACACTATGGTATAAGAGGGCACTTCCCTCAACTACCTCAAGTCATAAACCTCAGCAACAGAAGCCAATATGTGTATGCAAATGGGGCAAACTCTTCTGCACAAACCAATTACAGTTGGTGTCCCACAGGGAAGTGTCCTTGGCCCTCTTCTCTTTCTCCTATACATAATGACCTACCAAAAAGCTTCGCAATTACTCAAACCCACACTATTTGCAGATGACACTACATACGTCTTCTCCCACCCGAGCCCATCCGCTAGCCAATACTGTAAATACCGAATTACAGAAAATACTACCTGGATGAGGACTAACAAACTTACACTAAACATTTACAAAACCTACTTCATTCAGTTTGGTAACAGAGCTACAGATGTCCCTCTTAACATAATGATAAACGGATCACCTATCACAAAGCAACAGAGGGAAAATTCTTAGGAATCCACCTGATAAAAAGACTCAAATTTCATACACATAAACAACAAATTTCTAAGAAAATTCCAAGACTGTAGGCATACTATCGAAGATACGGTACTATGCCCACAGTCAGCCCTCCTGGCCCTATATCACTCTCTTATTACCCCTATCTCACCTATGGAATTTGTGCATGGGCTCAACAACAAGTAACCATCTCAGACCACTAATTACCCAACAAAAGGCTGCAGTCAGAATGATAACAAATTCCCACTACAGGCCAGCACACTCCACCAATATTCAAAACACTCAACCTACTCACCATACAAAACATTCATACTTATTACTGCACCTATTACATACATAGAACACTTAACATCTGATATTAACCCTCCCCTCAAACAACTCCTTGCCAACCTCAACAGAACACATGACCATAACACAAGGCACAGATCACTCTTGATGTTCCTCGTTTTCCATCTCTCACTATGCAAAACTCAGTGCACAAAAAGGCCCTAAAATCTGGAACTCAATACCTGTAAATATAAAAGAAACACTACCTGTTTATAAATTCAAGTCTCTTCTCAAAGATCACTTACTCACCCAAAACCAAATAAATACTGAATAACTGAACCTTATAAATTGTATATCTTTAAAAGTTTCTCACAATTATATCACATAAATGTTAAACCTAAAACCCAATCTAACTTTATTATTTTTTAATACACTACCTAACAAATACTCCATTCTACTGAAGTCAAAAATGCTACAACCATAGGGGCCTGTCTTTGTAATACTCACTTGTGCTTTAATAATCTTTTACATTAAAGTTTTATCCTGATTCATCATTGCTTAGTTCATTTTAAAGTAATTTTAAGCCCCCGTAATGCATGCATAGTTAAGGGGTTTTTGGGCTGCTCTCTTATCTGTATTTCTTTGTACCTCTGTAGGGTGTGCTCAAATTTTTAATAAATAAAATAAATAGTACCGACTTCGATAGTACCCTACGGTCTTGGAAATTTTTTCTTAGAAGGGGGGCCAAAAACCCCATGATACACTCTTCAGGTCACTTTTTTCTATCTAGGCTGGAAATTGCCGCACACTAACAGCACCTTTAAAGGGCGGGTAAATTGCTACCTAGAAAATGCCCGAAACCTTCACGGGCGCCTAACGGAGATAAAACACCTCAATTACGGGGAGCGCTTGGGGTTTCCTAAAACTTATTCCCGGAACGCAGGGGGGAGAGATCATGATTATATACACCAAAACCCTAGAGGGATAGTCCGAACTTACACAAAAAATCACTCCCCTACGAAAGCAAAAAACTTGGGAACGATGCAACCTCCCCCAATAAACAGGGGTGTCCTAGCACGTAAGAGACCATACAATAAAATTTAGGGGCCCGGACTGTTCAACTGCCCCCGAACATAAGGGATTACCAACAGACCCCTGGCAGTCTTCAAAACTGGCACGGACAAACACCTAAAGGGTTTTCCCGACCACCGGGCTTGGCTCTACGTTGGTTTGGGGTGCACCACCCCAACAGCCTGGTTTATCAGGCTCTGATCCCCCAGGGGGCCTGGCCGACCCGGGCCGCGGGGCGTTTACCCCCGGAACTCTCTCCAGGTAAACCCCAGGTTATGTGTATGAAATTTGAGTCTTTATCAAGGGGGTTCCCCAAGAATTTTCCCTTGTTACTTTGGAAGGGATCCGTTTATCATTATGTTAAAGGGGACTTGTAGCTCTGTTACCAAACGAAAGAAAAGGTTTTTTCAATGTTTAGTGAATTTTTTAGTCCTCATCCAGGTAGATATTTTCTGTAATTCGGTGTTTACAGTATTGGCTGGGTACTGGGCTCGGGTGAGAGAGGAAAAGTAGTATTTTCATCTGCAAAAGGGGGTTGAGTAATTTCAAGCATTTGGGAGGGCATTTATGTATAGGAGAAAGAGAAAGGGCCCAGGACATTTCCCCCGGGGGCACCAAAGTAAATTTGGGTGTCGGGGAAATTTTGCCCAATTTTTCGTACACATTTGGGTTCTGTTGCTAATAGACTTTAGGGAGTTTAGGGAGTGCCCCCTTAACCATATTGCAAAATTTTACGTGGGGCAAATCATGGTTTAACTGTATCAAAAGCTTTACGTAAGTCAAAAATTTTCCCCAGAAAAGAAATTTTTTTTTTCTCTATTTCAGGTAAAATGTTCTACATGTGTATTACCTGGAAGATTCCCGGGGGGCAACGCCCCCCGCGGGCCCCGGGCTGTGACAAGGCCCTGGGATCAGAGCCGATCAACCACTGTTCTGCGGCTGACGCAAACTAACTACGAGCCACAGCCGCTGGTCAGGAAACCCACTTTTGGTGCTTGTCCAGGCCAGCTTAAGACTGCCAGGGGGC
>NC_069402.1:58311784-58504284 GCF_026875155.1 Cherax quadricarinatus
CTGAAAATGGGTAAAGTCTACCACATAAATCAGAATAGAAAAATTCTTTGATTCTCCTCTTGCTCCCCGATAATGATGACCTTGTCTTCTATACTACATACCCGACAATGAACCTGGACCTCTAATTTTCTGGGACTTGCAGGAGCCCAAATTATGACTCACCCATACTACTGCAGTCAATATCCTGACATTATCGGATATCCGAAAATGTGCAGGTCTTGGTTTTCCATGAACGTAGACGTGGGTTCTGCTAACTTATTAAACTCTCTCCCTAGAGAGCTAACCCTGAGAAGCAGAAATACTACAAGAAGGTAAATTTTCTATGGTGCATCCAACAATTAAGCAGACCTGGATTCACTGCCGCCCCGCTTCCGCTGGGTTACACCACCAGATCTGTAGACCAAACGAAATGTAAACTGGCCAGATGAACTATGTCACAGCGCCTGCGTCATTATGTACTGGAGTGCGTCACACCCTAGCGGTCATTAAGTACTGGAGTGCGATAAAATTACTGAATTTAGAGACAACTCAGCACAGAAATTTCAAGAAATGGCAAAGTATTTTATCCACAGAGGTATATTATAGAACCATTCTGGAGAAATACCCTGTGGTGTGTGTGTGTGTGTGTGTGGGTGTGTGTGTTGTGTGTGTGTGTGTGTGAGTTGGGTGGTGTGTGTGTATTCCCCTAATTGTACTCATCCTAATTGTGGGTTGCTGGGGTCGAGACTCAGCTCCGGCCGCAGCCTCTTCACTGATCGCTACTAGGTCCCTCTCCCTCTCTGCTTCGCTGAGCTTTGCCATACCTCTTCCTTAAAACTAGTATGGTTCTTGCCTCCACGGCTTCACTTTGCTAGCTATTCCACTTCCCTGACGACTCTATACTGAAGAAATACTTGTCCTAACGTCCCTGTGACTCGTTGATCTTTCCGGCTTCCAGTTTGTGACCCCCTTGTTTCTGTGTCCCCTCTCTGTAACATCCTATCTTCTGTCCACCTTGTCTCTTCCCTGCAGTATCTTGTATTCTTACCATTTCTTCCCCTGACCCCTTCTGTCCTTCCAGTGTCGTCAGTCCGAATCAGCCTGTACTGTCTGCACAGACAGCCATGCGTCGCTAGCGTTAGTTCATATTTCGCATCCACTCAGGTGCTGCCCTCTGTAGCCAGGCCTCCTCATCGAGTGGGGCATGCCAGCCTGCCTGCCCCTTGCTTGCCTCACTCCCAACAGCGGCCTAGCAGAAAGACACAAGTACTCCCCAGCTCTCCTCGTGTGATGGCCCTGCCTGGCCATGGCACCAAACACACAAGCCTGAGTACCCACCACGACACTAAACAAAACAAAGAAAACCTACAAGACACTTATCATTACTCCCCGCTACCATACAACCAAACAAACCCATTAAAACATTGTAAGCAGCGGTGGCCGAAGCAGTTGTTTGCCCGGAGAGAGGAAGGAGAAGGCATGAAGTCTCTTTCACTTCTCACCCTACACAAGAAGCATCCCATCTTCACAACCAGTTATTCCTGATGTCGTGTCTGCACGTTTGAGCATCCACACACAGTACAAGCAGATACCAAGCCGAAATTTGCCAAAATTCTCGCGAGAATTGTAAGTTGACCCCACGCTACAGTGTCCCACACTGTTTCTCAAGTCCCGGTGAATCACGTCACTTGTATGTTGCTGTTTGTTGTTGTCAGCTCAGCACAGCTGTTACAGCAAGCCGAGGTTATTTTGTAGTGATTTCTGCTTCCATGTGAGTCTCCGCACCACGTGTTTTGTGGGGTGGTGGAGGAGGGGAGGAAGTGGCTGTTCCTAACCTTGGCCCATCTATGCTCGCCCTACTCACGCTCACCCCCGTCACATACACTCACCACTACTGCTTACTCCCTCTGCTGTGTTTTTCTGCTGTTTTCCATTGAATTCATAGCCAGAGCTGTGTACCGAGCACCCGAGCCACTCGAAGCTACGTGGATCAGCATGCCATAGATCACAAGCTACGTAGACCAGCATGCACGTAGAATCACAAGCCACGTAGATCAGCATGCCACGTAAATCACGACGCCACATGGAATCACGACGCCACGTGGGTGTGGGCAATGTTCACTTAGATCTACCAGCCCACGGAGTTTACCAGATGTCCCAGGCCTCAGCTTGGTCTCCTTCCTCCCCCGCATCACATTGACGTCACTCACCGACGATGCTGCCGCGACTTCATGACGTCACGATGTCAGGCCTGACTTCACCTAGAGAAGTCTGCTGACGTCACAGTGCCTGCTGACGTCATCACGCTGACAATCATCACATGATGTCACCATCAGAGTGTTTCAGTAATTATTAAAATATTGTCGAGAAGACTAAGAGAAGAATATATTCGTGTGTATAATTCCTCTCAGTCAGTGATCTTCACATTTATGTATGCACAGAAAAGTTAGGGGTTGCCTATTAAGCCATGTTTACCGCGGGTGTGTAAAGTTTCCGTGTGTCCCAGTGAGGGTGTGAGCCAACCTTGAGTAGCACCACTGTGCTAAGTCACGCGTGGACCCATGTGTTTGACAGCTATCAGACAGCCCCGATGACCGAGCCCTCTTGTCAGAAAGCTTTTATGCTCGTCGCTCGTGATTTTTCTTGCAGAATCGTACCTGCAAACGATTCCCCCATCGAGATTTGTTTCACTACACCTCCAGACTGTCAGAGTCAGTTATATGTAGAGAAACAAGTCTGGGATGCTTAGACTTAACCACTGCTATAAACTCCAACCAGTCGAGAGAATACACACGCTGTGTCAGCCTCGTGTCACAACAGCTTCAGTGAGCAGCCTGCACGAAGAAGATGTCACTTTGCCTCCCTAACCTTCGGGTAAACCAAGGACTCGTTTTGGTCTTCCTATTATTTCTGTTTCCATGGGAACAAAACTTTCCTCTGCCTCCTCGCACTTTGTTGCCGACATATTCCATCAATCTCGTTACTGAGACAAGAAAACAACAGGTGATGGGTGGACACACTGGGGGGGGGGGGGCCCCCTGAGGTGGCAAGAAGAGCTCACTCGATCAGAGCAAAGATACGGTTAATGGGCGATTTCCACCACAGGAGATCGACTGGAACACCGAGCCACATGGGGGTCCCGAAACATGGAGATCCAAGATGTTGGAGGTGGTACTTGAAAACCTCAAGCAATCAACATGTCAGGGACACATACCAGAGAGAGAGGAGGATGAGCCAGCAAAGACTGGATCTTGTGTTCACCCTAGCAGTTCAGACATCGAGGACATCACAGTAGTTACAGAGCCCCTTGGAGCTAGCGATCATGTGGTTCTGAGTATCTTTTGACCTATATAGAGAGTACAAGTGGAGAAGGTAACAGTACGAAGGGACAAGCCAACTATAAAATGGGACTACACAGTAGAACACTTTCCTGCAGAGGTTCAGTGGGACAAGAGAAATGGTAGGAAAATCATAAACGAGATTGATGTAAATATGTGCAACAAATGCAAGGAGCAGAGAAAAGTTTTGTCCCAATGGAAACAGAAATAATAGAAGACCAAAAAGAGTCCCTTGGTTTACCCGAATGTGTAGGAGTTCAAAAACTTATGTGGCAACAGAGAATGGGAAAAGGTACAGGAGCATAGACCCAGAAAACAAGGAGATTAGTAGAAAGAGCCAGAACGAGTCTGCGCAGATAAGGAGTAGGGCCCAGCGACAGTATGAAACGACATAGCATCGAAAAGTCAAATCTGACCCGAAACTTGCTGTATAGCCACATTAGGAGGAAGACAACAGCAAGGACCAGGTGATATGGCTGAGGAGAAAGAAAGGTGGAGAACTCACAAGAAACGATCAAGAGAGGTATGTGAGGACTCAACACAGATTTAAGGAAGTATTTACAGTAAGACAGGAAGACTCTGGGGGGACAGAGACCAGATGGGGACACCAACCAGGTAATACACCAACAAGTGTTGGACGACATACATACAGATAGGAGGAGTGAAGAACTGCTAAGGGACATCCGGATACCTCAAAAGGCAATGGGACCGACAACATCTCTCCATGGGTCCCTTAAAGAGGGAGCAGATATGTTCGTGCGTACCACTTACCACAATCTTCAACACATCCTGGAACTGCATCTACCTGAGGTATGGAAGACGGCAAATGTAGTTCCCTTTTTCAAAAAAGGAGACAGAAAGAGGCAATAACTAAACTATAGACCTGTGCCTTTGACGTGTATACTATGGCAAAATTATGGGAGAAGAAATCAGGAGGATAGTGGGGAGCACCTAACGGAACAGATTATAAATGCCAACCAGCACGATTCACGGAAGGCAATTCCTGTGTCACAAACCTTCTGAGAATTATGATAAAAATAACAGAAGTAAGGACAAAGAGAAGGGGTGGGTTGATTGCATCTTCTTGGGACTGCAAGCAGGCTTTTTTGACACAGTTCCTCTCAAGAGATTAGTGCAGAAGCTAGAGCATCAGGCGCATATACAGGAAGGGCACTGCAATGGATCAGAGAATACCTGACAGGGAGGCAACAACGAAGTCTGGTACTAAATGATATCAACAGTGGGCACCTGTGACGAGCTGGGTCCCACAGGGGTCGTCCTAGACCAGTGCTATTTTTGGTATATGTGAACGACATGACGGGAAGGGTTAGACTCAAAAGTGTCCCTGTTTGCAGATGATGAGAAGTTAATGAGAGAATAAATCTGATGGGACCATGCAGGACTTCAAAGAGACCTGGACAGACTGGACACCAGTCCAGCAAATGGCTTCCACGAATTTAATTCCTGCCAAATGCAAAGTCATGAAGAAGGGGAAGGGCACAGCAGACCGACAGACAGAGAATAAGGCTAGGTGGCAAAGACTGCAAACCTCACTCAAGGAAAAGACTGGGGTGAGTATAACACCGACATGGTCTCCGGGATGGGGAAGCACACATCAATCAGATAACTGCAGCAGCATATGGGCGCCTGGCAAACCTGAAACAGCATTCCGACACCTTAGTAAGGAATCATTCAGGACACGTACACAGTGTAATGTCAGCCCATAACTGGGAGTATGGCAGCACCTGTTTGAACCCGCACTTGTAAAGCACGTCAAGAAACTAGAGAAAGTACAAAGGTTTGCAACAAGGTTAGTTCCAGAGCTAAGGGTGAATGTCCTATGAAGAAAGATTAAGGTAAATCGGCCTGACGACACTGTAGGACAGGATGGTCAGGTGAGACATGATAACGACATATAAAATACTGCGAGGAATAACCAAGTGGACAAGGACAGGATTATCCAGGGAGGGGACCACAGAAACAAAGGCCACAATTGGAAAGTTGAAGACACAAAAGAGTCAGAGAGAAATAGGAAGTTATTTCTTCGTCCTAGATTTAAGGCAGTGGAATAGCCCAGAAATTGACGTATTGGAGCAGGAACATACACAGTTTTAAGACGAGGTTGATAAAGCTCATGGAGCCGGGAAGAGAGGGTCTAGTAGCAACAGCGGTGAGAGCGGGGCCAGGAGCTAGACTCGACCCCTGCAACCACAAATAGGTGAGTACAAATATGTGAGTACTTTGGGCTGCTAGCTCAGTCTCACTGCAGTCCAGGTGTAATGATGTTACGACTCCCAGATGTTTTGCCAGTCCGTCTCTGCCACTACTCCGCTCCACAACTCGCTCCACGCCGCCGGCAGTGACGATCCCAGCAACAGTACCATCGAGGAAGTGTCCACTCCTGAGTCCGTTGCCAGAAGTCCTGCCCAGTCTGCCGAGTTTTGTCGATGCCACACTCGAGGTCACCAGCATGTCGTGCCCCAAGGTTTGATGAAACCTGCGAGCGCCACCTACGTTGACTGCTTCACTCGTTCCAGAAGGAGACTTAACCCTGTTACGTCACAGCTCACCGCAGCGATGTCTCCATGTGTAGCAGTAACCTGTCCAGACGCAGAAGGCCTGCAGTGATGCCCATCCGACGCTCACTGCCTTTGAACACGATGTTTAGCACACCCCACATGTTTTTTTCTTCCCTCCGCATGTAGGAAGTTTTTTTTCTCCATGTCCATATGGTATATCATAGTTTTTATTTTTGTTCTGTGCCCTTTTCCTACGAGAGAGAGACCCGAGTTCCCTTTACCACCAGTATTGTCGCGTCGGGACGACGCGCGGTATGGGGGTGGCCGAGCGTATGTAGAAGCCTATACTGTCTGCACAGACACCCATGCTGCAGCCAGCTTAGTTCATATTTTGGCGACACTCAGGGTGCAGCCCTCTGTAGCCAGTCCTCTCGGTGGGCATGCCAGCCTGCCAGCCCTTCCCTCGCCTCCTCACCACAGTGGCCTAGCAGGAAGACACAAGTACTGCCCACCACTCTCGTGGGTGGCCCTGGCCGCGGGCCAAGGGGCACACACACACAAGCCTGTGTACCACCATGACTTTTTCATAAAGTAAGAACCTCCGAAGATATATCAAATTACACCCCCGCACCAGAAACAACCAAATAAATACCCTTTTATACTACTAGGTCCTCTCCCCTCTGCTTGTCCTATCGGGCCTGATCCTCTTTCTTAAAGCTATGTACTGTTCCTGCCTCCACTGCTTCACTTGCTAGGCTATCCACTCCTGACGACTCTAGACGAAGAAATGCTTCCTAACGTCCCTGTGACTCGTCTGAGTCTTCGGCTTCCATTGTGACCTCCCCTTGTTTCTGATGGTCCCCTCTCTGGAACATCCTATCTCTGTCCACCTTTCTATTCCCTGCAGTATCTTGTATGTCGTTACCATGTCTCCCCTGACCCTTCTTCCTCCAGTGTCGTCAGTCCGATTTCCCTCAACCTTTTCCCCGTACGACATTCCCCTGACTCTGGGACTACCTTGTTGCAAACCTTTGACTTTCTTTTCTCTAACTCTTGACGTGCTTGAACCAGGTTGGTTTCTCCAGACTGTTCTGCATACTCCAGTATGGTCCCTAACAATACTCAGTGTAAGTGTCTTGAACGATTCCATATTAACGTATCGGAACGCCTATTCTCAGGTGTTACCAGGCGCCCGTATGCTGCAGCAGTTATTTGGTTATGTGAGCCACCGGTGATCGTGCTCGGTGTTATGGTCACCACAAGGTCTTTCTCCCTGATTGTGGTCCCTGTAGTCTTTGTCCACCTTCCACCCTATACTCTGTCTGCGGTCTTCTTGCCCTCCCCAAACTCATGACTTTGCATTTTGGCAGGTTGAATTCGAAAGGACATTTTTCTGGACCACATTCCAGCCCTGTCCAGGTCTCTTAGCAGTCCCTGCCTCATCCTCGTCCGATTTAATTCTGTCTCATCTGCTTCACATCATCCTGCGAATAGGCCACTTCAGAGTCCTATTTCCTCCATTCATGGTCGTTCGCATATATCAAAATAGCACTGGTCTAGAACAGACCCCTGTGGGAACCCGAGCTCGTCGACAGGCGCCCATGTGATACCTCTTCACAACCATGACTCGTTGTTGCCCTCCCCTGTCAGGTATGTCCCTGATCCATTGCAGGTGCCCTCCCTGTTACATGTACATGCGCCTGATCCTCCAGCTTCTACCTAATCTCTTGTGGGGAACGGTGCAAAGGCCTTCCTGCAGTCTAGGAAAAAGCAATCAACCCACCCCTCTCACATGTCTTACTTCTGTTACCTTGTCCATAAAACTCCAGAAGGTTTTGTGACACAGATTTGCCTCCATGAACCCATGCTGGTTTTCATTTACAATTTGTTTTCCGTCCAGGTGCTACCCACCGCTCTCCTCCTGGATAATCTTCTCCATGAATTGCACCACAATACATGTCAGAAGACTGTTGCGGGCCCCCCGCCAAACTAGCGGTTAAATAGTTAACCTGCCGGCCGGCAGTACCACTGGGTAAGTCATCAACCCAATGTGGGGACTGCTGAGCCGGTCTTAGAGCAGTAAGTGCACTGAGTGCCTCACAGTGCGCATCTAAGCATAGTAACCTGGACACCTAATCGTACACGTCTACTTGGCTTTAGAAAACAGTATGTACCTGATCGCCTCCGGTACGCACCGCATAGTATGTACCTGAACACCTGCAGGATACGCCACCTAAGCAGTAGGTACCTGACCACCTAAGGGTACAACAACGTTCTACTGGCTTTAGAAACAGTATGTAACTGGAGCGCCTCACTGTACCACACCGCCAATAGTATGTACCTGAAACATCTCCGGATAAACGCACCTAAGCAGTAGTACCTGACCACCTAATCGTACACGTCAACTGGCTTTCTCAGGATACACGCATCTAAGCAGTAGGTACCTGACCACCTAGGTTACAACTTCTACTGCTTCAATAACATTAAGTAACCTGAACTCTCCTCAGGTAAACATCTACGCAGTAGGTACTTGTGCACCTAATGGTACTCAGCTACTGTTTAGAAACATCTACGCAGTAGGTTACCTGAACACCTAAGAAGTACCCACTACTGGCGTTAGAAGAACGCCTCACCGCAGCTCACAGAGTCTGTTGGCCTCAGTTACATGAACGGCCGCAATCAGTGAGCTTGCAGCATGGTGTTCGGCTAGCGGTGTGTCAACCAGCTTTGAGAGGAATTCCTGGACTACCGTGATGTCTGTGGACACACCGTCTTACGCAGATCAACTGTGGCCGGATCATCGATCCTGTTTAGGTGGGCCATTCCAATGAAGAAAAGGTTGAGTGTTGCACTGAACTGGGCAGGACCGTAGTGTGACACTTAGGGACTATGAATGTTAGTGGAACACTGGGGGGGGGAGATATGGCACAGGACCGTAGTGGAACACTGAGAATATCACAGGACCGTAGTGGAACACTGAATATGCACAGGACTCGGAGTGGAAACACTGAGATTAAAAGGTGTCCGTGTGACACTGAAGATGGCCTGATTGTAGTGTACACTGAATGTGTCTTGTGACTGGCCTCGACCGGCTTAAGTTCGTGAGAAACAGTTGACTGTAATATATTATTTTAAATGTTACTTAATTTATTATTTTAGCATGAGATATATATAATATAAATATATATATATATATATATATATATATATATAAATTTATAATTATAAATAATATATATATATATATTATAATATATTGTTTACAAAAAACGCGATTCTAAAAGCTTAGAGAATCTCCAGTAATACTAGAAAGGACTGGCCCTTCTAGCAATCCACCTGTTACTGGTTTTTCGTAACAAGTAGTCAGTATCCTCCCATCCAATACACCATTAAAGTCAGTATGGTTCAATATGCTTTAGGATTACAACTGAGTAGGCTTACTAACTAGGAGAAATTAAAATTTAATAAATTTATTAAGTAATAATTGTCTAGAGGTATATTATCAAATTAAATTAATTACAGTAAAAAAACAATCAAAATAAAATCGATCTCTCGAGTTCAATATTATTGTGCTGAAAGCACAGTATCACATTTATAATCTTAGTACCGGTCAGGTACAATAACAACATTTAAATAAGATATACAAATAAAAATGTACATGTGTGTGTATCGTGTAAGTGCTCTTAAGTAGTTAGCTATGTCTCGAAGACTCGAACAAGACTTAAACAAGTGACTGACAAAGTCCTCAATAAATTAACTCTTGACCGACTGGCAACCCGAACAGTTTGCTTGAACAACAAAGAATGCAAAGCCCCAATGCAAAGCAATATCAAGCGACTGCGACACAGAATCAGAACAAGGAGAATAATATATCGACACAAAGAAGAACCATCAGCAGATCCTCCACAAAATTATAACGAAAACTCCCAAATAACTGATCTTGTGTCATCATAGGTAAACCTGTGGACTGTTACAATACACAGGAACCAGTACAAACTTATAGGTCAGAAAGCTTAAGCTAAGGACCTGAGATGTCAATGTCTATGTGACACAACCTCAGTACAGACGTCGAAAATCACTAAGTCTTTACAATGTTCTGTGAACAAAGTTCTACAGAACTAACAAGAATAATGAGACAGACAATCTGTCAACCAGCAAGCGAGTCTCCATCAGACGTCAGACAGACAAGCTTCCAACCAGCAAGCGAGTCTCCAGCAGACTTCAGACAGACAATTCCAACCACAAGCGAGTCTCTAGCATACTGACTACTTCACGAGAGGTGAGTACACCCCCCCCCCCCCTCGATCACGTGATTAGCTACCGTGGAACAACTGCAGCTCAGAAGCCGGCAGTATAACGAGCGACAAGCGATAATTACAGTCGTTTGAACAATCAAGCCTAACGAGCACATTTTATATACTCCGTAAACAACAAAGCTAATAACAATATAACAGTCAAATAATAATATAATTTCATACATTTACGATTTAGCTATTATCGCAAATATAAGTCAATATAAAAATAAATGAAAAGTAATATACATTATATATCCTGAATAATCATTGTAACCCAATCAGGGAAAAAAATTGCAACACCCTCCCCCCCCAACACGACAGAGGGTCGCACTAGAGTTGCCATTAATGTCTTTCACATATTTCTAATAACTCATATCAAAATTATTATCAAAATAAAAATTAAAACATTAAATCAGAGTCTCACTTTTTGCCAGCACCTCTACAATTTAACAGTGTCCGTCACTAGGATATACTAGGGCAGTACACAGTATCGTATCTCTTGCATACTCTGGTTATGTACCATCAGTGTAAAAACAGGATAGCGCTGACAAGAGGGCACTTGAGGCTCGATCATTGTAGAGGAGACTGCATTCCACTCTTAAGTATGGTTGTGGAATGCGAGGCAGTATGAACATCTGAGTAATGAAACAGCTTAAGGTGTGTAGTAAGGGGGGGGGGTCTGCGACAGGACAGTGGTTGCGTCACGCAGAAAAATCACCCTCACCACACTACTCACTCAACACTCAGCTTGTCTCCCTCCTCACATCAACTTACTGATGAATATATAAAATAATAATAGACATGTCATGAGTATATATAGTTAATATGGGCTGGAAGTATTAAGTTACTTTACTGATTGACATAGCAAGTAACAAAAGGTATTTGGTCATAAAATTACGTTTAATTTTAATGTAATTGATAATTATTAAGGAACGAGACAGAGCGTCAGCAATCACATTACAATGACCACTTATGTGTTTTATACTAATAGAATAAGGTTGGATTCGAGGAGGCCCACCTCATGATCCTAGCATTTTACTTTTCATGTATTAATATAAGAGAGTGATTGTGGTCAAAAAAACGTTAATTTAAATGGGGGAAGTGCCCAAATACACGTCAAAAATGTTCCAATGACACCACACAGAGCTAGATCCTCTCTCAATAGTGTGCAAAAAAATTTTCAGGTGTCCGTTTAGCTTAGATAATAGTCACAATAGGATGGAGAATGTCAGTGGATGTTGACTGTTTGGAGCAGCACAGCACCCACCTGGCATAACCACTTCACTCGCACTATATGTTAAAGAAGGGTAAGATTGAAATTAGGACTCTTCAACACAGAGAGCAGAGGATAGCAAAACGTTTCATACCTTTGAATACGAGTCTGGAACAATCTCTATCCAGTTGAACTGAACTTTGCTACTAGTAACTCAGTGAGAGGAGCTGCAATCTGAGAAAAGTTTGGACAGAACCTGCGATAATATCCAGCCATACCCAGGAAACTCTGTACTCCTTTCCTATCCTGAGGCACCGGAAATTCAGAAATTGCACGAACATTAGCCTCAATAGGAGCAACCCACCATGGGCCGATACCAAAGCCAGATAGGTAATCTGGCTTGAACCAAAACTACATTTAGCAAAGTTAACAGTGAGTTGTAGTGCGCCAGTCCTCTCAACAATGCTCTGAGACGCGTCAAGTGCTGGTTCCCACTCGTCACTGTACACCACTAAGTCGTCAAGGTAGGCTTCAACTCCTTTCTAAGTTGTGGGTCAACTCGTTCATTATAACTTTTTGGATGAAGGAAGCCGCGTGTACATAGGCCGAAGGGGGTGACCGAGGTAGTAAACAATCATCTGAACCAGTAAAACGATATTACTTGAGCACGTTTCAGTAACGGGACTTGATAATAGCCTCGTAAGAGAATCTAAACGGCTGACAAACTGGGCTCCTGACACAACGTCAATAAGGGTCGTCATAAGCGATGTAGCGGCTAACCATCAGGCAAGGTTGGACAGTGTTCACTTTCCTGTAATCAGATGCACATCTGAACTAACCGTCAGGTTAGGCACTAAAAAACAGGCGATGCCCCAAGGACCTTTTACTGCGCTCATAAGTCCGTGAATAACAGAAAATCAAACCTCTTCCCCAATGCTTATGCTTTTATTGACTCACCTATATGTGATTGCTAATGGGTGATGCTCCTGTACATCAACGTCATGTACAACAACCCCAGAGTACAACGTTTAGGAACATCACCGAACAATTCAGGGAAATGCCAAATCATGTTTTTAATATCACCAGCTCAATCAATCCCAAGGTTACTAGAAAATTCGCTAGTGATTGTAGAGTCACTGACTTTTCAAACGAACCTCTATACCGTCTAGAGATTACAGGTATACTGACTTTACCCTTCGCTGTCCTAGGAAGAATATAGTAGTAGTAGAGGACTAGCGTAAGATGCCTTGACTGGTTAACATGGTAACACATGATTAGATTTCTTTTTCCAGGCGTACTTACCAATAATTTACACGCTAAAAGCTTTCACTACTTCCAGGGGACCATCAATACCTGCTTGTAGAGCATGACCTGGTACTAATTTCCGAGCCATCGACCTTATCTCCTGCTTTTTATAAAAGAACGAGAGACAGCATCGCCTTAGTCATAATGTTGCTTCATTCTAGCTTGGCAGAAACTAGGTTTTTCGAAGCTAAGCTCTCTAGCGGCTGTCAAATGTTGTTGCAATTAATGAATGGTGAATTAATCAATGATGGATTTGATTTTCCTGTCCACACGTCTTTTAACACTGCGAAGGACCAGAACCACGCACTTGGTGTCCGAAATATTAGTTCAAACGGACTAAACCGAGACTTCTTGCTCACTTTCCCTCATAGCGACAGAAGACAAGGTTATAAACCCTCATCCCAGTCTCGAAAAATGTCACAATAACTCTCATCATAGGACTTCAATGTCTGATGAAAATCTCTTCTAGAGCAACCTTGTGACTGTGGATGATAACGGTTGAAAGTACAGACTTTATTCCTAGGTTTGGATAATTGCTTCTCGAAAGATCTTAGAAGTGAAAATAGATTCCCAGATCTGATTGGTAATCTCACGTGGCAATCCAACTGGGAGAAAAATTTCATCAACGCTCCACCAATATCACGAGTCAATAATTTTCTCATAGAATAGCTTCGGATAGCGTGTTGGCAGCGTCCCATAATAGTAACTAAGTATTGGTTTCCAAGTTTGGTTCTAGCAAAGGACCAACACAATCAATAATAAGACGGAGAATGGTTTCACCATGCACGGTGATAGGAAAGAGAGGTGCAGGTGAAGTTGGTGCGCTGGCTTGCCTGTCACTCTTGACACACGTGGCAACTCGCACATGATCAGCTTACTGGTTTCCTTCACTTGGCCAAGTAAAATGTTTTGGCCAGTTTACCGAGTGTCTTTCTTGACCCCCCAAATGTCCTCCTATGGGACTATTGTGAGGCAAAATCAATGCTTGTTCACGAAATGTAACTGGTAACACAACGAGATGCTGACTGTGGTAAAACACTATCAGCTGACAACTTACATGTAATTTTCCTCCATCGAGTACACCGTTACTATAATAGTAACAATATCGAGATACTTTGCATCACTCTCAGTAACTGCTATATCTCTCAGTCTTTCCAGTGACTGATCAACTAACTGATCCTTGATTAAATCATCATGAGTTAGAAAATTTAACGTCAGTCGTGTCCTACTAGGTTTGATGACCGGGGGGAGTCAGTTTAATATCCTGGGCGCAGAGCGTCCATCTAAACAACATATTCAAGCCCAAATCGATTGTCATCCACTAACTCAACAGGAGACAAGGGATGGTTGTTAGAATCTTTGACATATGCTCTAAGTAATTTGCGCTGAGAGGAATCAAAGATAGGTTTCTCTCTACAACTTCAATGGCAATAATTATCATCATGGTTTATTATCAATTCACAAGTGGTCTTTACGTATATATTACCAGCATGAGGATACGTTCACTATCAACAAGTCATACTGACCTGATGTAGAAATGACACCACTGGATATACCCACTGAAATATAACCAGTATAATAGCTTGTTTCAATAAAACTTTGTGCAGAGGCACTTTTATATCAGCCTTCCACCATAGGCTTCTAACAATAATCTATCTTGCAATAGGTATCGTCAGTTATGGGCATACATCTCTCTAATAACGTGAGATAACTGCCATTGTCCCCCTCTGAAAGAAATTATCTCAGTTAGATGTGAATTCGTCAAATCCTACTTTATCTCTTCGAAAAGTAAGGACTCATCGATGAACGAATCTTTCGTCAGATACACTTCTTACAGCTACTCATCTATCTGATAACATTATCTAAAACAGTAGGATCAATGAATTGCTAGGATTTTGTGCCTTTGTTGCTCGGAAGAGAATACGACTTGAGTGGGGGCGCCAGCCGCACGACTGTTTCTTCGTATCTCTTCTAACTTATAGCAATACTCTCTAGTATGTCCTTTTCTGTTACAATAGGTAACATTTAACTTTCTTCTTCTCGATATCAGAATATTCTGTCTAGCCACAGAGACAGATTCATGATTGTGAGTTTCCTGGTAAAGGTACGAGAAGTTACAGTAGCAGGTACAATCAGGCCGGCAAGACTGCTATTTAGTTGCCAACTTCTAGGACAATTTTTAGTTTACCTTGTTTCTCTGTGTTTAGTACGTACAATTTTGTGAGAAAATCTCGAATTGTCTGCATGCTGCAGTATCCAGATTATCCGAGTTTTAAATATCGATCAGATAATTTATTTTCTGCTTATTTATTATTAGGATTGTTTCATGTATTCAGCAGACAACCAAGTTTGTTAAACTCTTCTCTTCGTGTAGCAACATCATGAACAAGACGTCGAAATTGTTTACATTTAGCAGCTCTACACCCACCTCTGAAATGCAACTTTTTTTCTCAACGAGCAAACTCTACACAAGGTTTGATCTTGTCGTCATTGAAACGTAACGAAAATTCACTTTGATAACTACAGGAAACAAGTTATACGTCTCTAGAATTGTTTGTTTTGACAGCGTCATAACTAATGTACTTGCAAATGGTAAGGCGCAGAACACGTTTTGAGACTCTTCCCCGTCAACGCTGTATTTCAGCAATGATTGCCCAGTGCTTACTACGCGGCCAGTTCATAGCACGAGCCTGGTTCACAAACACATCAAAATATGGTCTAAGTCACTTTCAAAAAACTTAGGAACCATGGATCAGCTTTCTGCACATTAAATGTGTCCCTGTGATATATCAGTCTTTGTCTTAACAAGACGAACATTTTCTCTTGGAAATCTTCTTCGTTCATTTCCTCTGTTGCCTCTATTGTGCAGTCTGGCCACATAATGAGGCGTTCCAACGCTCTCAAACTGTTCCTGAAGAGATAGGACCATGGGTAATGGAGGAGTAGGGAAATTAACATGGTCAGGACGGTCCTAGGTCGGCACTTGGTCCAGCCGTCTCTCTAGAGTGTCTTGAATCTGGTACTAGGATAAGTAAATACAGGTTAGTATACACTGTACTAGTATTAGGCTGTGTCATATTAACATTACACTCTGTACTAATGTGTCAGTGAAGGAAGGAGCTGCAGGAACTGATCTACACAAGGTCCTCAGACACTAGGCTCACTTCTGCTCTAGTTGCTCTTTCATTCAATTTCAAATAGAGTCCATACTTCCTAATTGTGAACACTAGGCTTTCTGAATCAGAATCATATAATCAGACATCTCTGTATGAGCAGAAACAATGATATTCTTTAATTAATGCACTGACAGTTTCAGCGGAGTAATTCCTGTATACGCACACGAGATACTTGGCTACTCGCCAACAAGTCTGAAGTTTTTAATGTACTTAACTCAGACAAAGTCAGAGTATCATTAACTGTTTCACTTTGGCATACATCACGAAAATAATTGTACAACAGAGAGGATTATGGGAAACTATAATCCTAATAGGAATTTTCGTGTTGGATGTCTTAGTTATAACTCCATAACAGTATTTCCACTCCTGGGATCAGAGACTACCTCAGTCAGGTACATAAAACCACCTGGTATGTTGAACAAGACTAAAACTCAAAGTCTTGCAGATAAGGAAAGTACTCAAACAAGTTTGATCATAGAAAGTAATATTATGTCAAACTGACTAATTTCTCCGACACCTTGGATCAAGAGCATCCCGGACAGTTTTACTTCCAACACCTCTGAAAATGGGTAAAGTCTACCACATAAATCAGAATAGAAAAATTCTTTGATTCTCCTCTTGCTCCCCGATAATGATGACCTTGTCTTCTATACTACATACCCGACAATGAACCTGGACCTCTAATTTTCTGGGACTTGCAGGAGCCCAAATTATGACTCACCCATACTACTGCAGTCAATATCCTGACATTATCGGATATCCGAAAATGTGCAGGTCTTGGTTTTCCATGAACGTAGACGTGGGTTCTGCTAACTTATTAAACTCTCTCCCTAGAGAGCTAACCCTGAGAAGCAGAAATACTACAAGAAGGTAAATTTTCTATGGTGCATCCAACAATTAAGCAGACCTGGATTCACTGCCGCCCCGCTTCCGCTGGGTTACACCACCAGATCTGTAGACCAAACGAAATGTAAACTGGCCAGATGAACTATGTCACAGCGCCTGCGTCATTATGTACTGGAGTGCGTCACACCCTAGCGGTCATTAAGTACTGGAGTGCGATAAAATTACTGAATTTAGAGACAACTCAGCACAGAAATTTCAAGAAATGGCAAAGTATTTTATCCACAGAGGTATATTATAGAACCATTCTGGAGAAATACCCTGTGGTGTGTGTGTGTGTGTGTGTGGGTGTGTGTGTTGTGTGTGTGTGTGTGTGAGTTGGGTGGTGTGTGTGTATTCCCCTAATTGTACTCATCCTAATTGTGGGTTGCTGGGGTCGAGACTCAGCTCCGGCCGCAGCCTCTTCACTGATCGCTACTAGGTCCCTCTCCCTCTCTGCTTCGCTGAGCTTTGCCATACCTCTTCCTTAAAACTAGTATGGTTCTTGCCTCCACGGCTTCACTTTGCTAGCTATTCCACTTCCCTGACGACTCTATACTGAAGAAATACTTGTCCTAACGTCCCTGTGACTCGTTGATCTTTCCGGCTTCCAGTTTGTGACCCCCTTGTTTCTGTGTCCCCTCTCTGTAACATCCTATCTTCTGTCCACCTTGTCTCTTCCCTGCAGTATCTTGTATTCTTACCATTTCTTCCCCTGACCCCTTCTGTCCTTCCAGTGTCGTCAGTCCGAATCAGCCTGTACTGTCTGCACAGACAGCCATGCGTCGCTAGCGTTAGTTCATATTTCGCATCCACTCAGGTGCTGCCCTCTGTAGCCAGGCCTCCTCATCGAGTGGGGCATGCCAGCCTGCCTGCCCCTTGCTTGCCTCACTCCCAACAGCGGCCTAGCAGAAAGACACAAGTACTCCCCAGCTCTCCTCGTGTGATGGCCCTGCCTGGCCATGGCACCAAACACACAAGCCTGAGTACCCACCACGACACTAAACAAAACAAAGAAAACCTACAAGACACTTATCATTACTCCCCGCTACCATACAACCAAACAAACCCATTAAAACATTGTAAGCAGCGGTGGCCGAAGCAGTTGTTTGCCCGGAGAGAGGAAGGAGAAGGCATGAAGTCTCTTTCACTTCTCACCCTACACAAGAAGCATCCCATCTTCACAACCAGTTATTCCTGATGTCGTGTCTGCACGTTTGAGCATCCACACACAGTACAAGCAGATACCAAGCCGAAATTTGCCAAAATTCTCGCGAGAATTGTAAGTTGACCCCACGCTACAGTGTCCCACACTGTTTCTCAAGTCCCGGTGAATCACGTCACTTGTATGTTGCTGTTTGTTGTTGTCAGCTCAGCACAGCTGTTACAGCAAGCCGAGGTTATTTTGTAGTGATTTCTGCTTCCATGTGAGTCTCCGCACCACGTGTTTTGTGGGGTGGTGGAGGAGGTACAAAACTCCCAAAATACGAATCTTTGTTCAGCATGGTAAAACTGTGACTGTGACAATACACAGGAACCAGTACAAAATTAGGTCAGAAGCTATAGCTAAGGACCTGAGATGTTCAGAGTGTCTATGTGACACACAACCTCAGTACAACGTCGAAAATCACTAAGTCTTTACAATGTTCTGTGAACAAAGTTCTACAGAACTAACAAGAATAATGAGACAGACAATCTGTCCAACCAGCAAGCGAGTCTCCAGCAGACTGTCAGACAGACAAGCTGTCCAACCAGCAAGCGAGTCTCCAGCAGACTCAGACAGACAATGTCCAACCAGCAAGCGAGTCTCTAGCAGACTGACTACTTCACGAGAGGTGAGGACACCCCCCCCTCGATCACGTGATAGCTACGTGGACAACTGCAGCTCAGAAGCCGGCAGTATAACGAGCGACAAGCGATAATTACAGTCGTTTGACAATCAAGCCTAACTGAGCACATTTTATATACATCCTAACAACATAAGCTAAATAACAATATAACAGTCAAATAATAATATAAAGTCATACATTTACGATTTAGCTATTATCGCAAATATAAGCAATATAAAATTAAATGAAAAGGTAATATACATTATATATACATAATAATCATTGTAACCCATTCATATATATATATATATATATATATATATATATATATATATATATATATATATAATATATATATATATATATATATATATATATAGTGACACAGTAGTGTCAAGAAAGTTGTACCCTGTGTAGGGTTATGAATTATTTATTATTTTAGTAAAATGCTAATTATGATTTATTATTGTAACATGTACATATCAGATGTTAGTTCAAATACCTCTAGACCAAAGAAAGTTGATTTTTATATATTAAAGATTAATTTATTTTAATGTGTGTATTTATGTATCCCGAACTCTTTATTACAAAAGGAGTAAAAACTCACCTTATCTTTTTTTTAAAAATCTCTTTTTTTGTAATAGAGACACAGGTCTGTAGTTTAGTGCCTCATTTCTGTTTCCTTTCTTAAATATGGGGACTACATTTGCTGTCTTCCATTTCTCAGGTAGTTGCCCAGTTTCAAGGGATGTGTTGAAGATTGTGGTTAGGGGCATGCACAGCATCTCTGCTCCTTCTCTAAGGACCCACAGGGAGATGTTATCCGGTTCCATCGCCTTTGAGGTATCAAGGCCACTTAGCAGCTTAGCATTTGTTCGTATGCCATCCAACACTTGTTGGTATATTCCCTCTTCCCAGAGCCCTTCCTGTCTCTACTGTAAAAACTTCCTTAAATCTCCTGTTTAGCTCCCCACATACCTCCTGATCATTTCTGTGAGTTCTCCATCTTCTGTCCTCATCTGATCACCTGGTCTTTGACTGTTGTCTTCCTCCTGATGTGGCTATACAACAGTTTTCGGGTCTGTCTTGATTTTCGAGGCTATTTATTTTCATACTGTCGCTGGCCTCCTTACCCTCCCCTGGCTCTGCGACTAATCTCCCTATTTTCATGTGTTCTCTGCCTTCTGTACTTTTCTCCATTCTCTATTGCACTTTGTTTTTGCCTCCTTACACCGTCGGGTAAACCAGGGGCTCGTTCTGGTCTTTCCATTGTTACTGTTGCCCTTGGGAATAAACCTTTCCACTGCCTCCTTGCATTTTGTTGTTACATATTCCATCATTTCATTTACTGGCTTTCCTGCCAGTTCTCTGTCCCACAGAATCTCCTGCAGGAAGTTCCTCAACCCTATGTAGTCCCCTCTTTTATAGTCTGGCTTTTCCCATTCAACTCCTGTTACTCTCTCCACTTGCAACTCTACTATGTATTCAAAGCACAGAACCACGCGGTCACTAGCTCCTAGGGGACTCTCATATGTGATGTCCTCAATGTCTGAACTGCCCAGGGTGAACACAAGGTCCAATCTTGCTGGTTCATCCTCCCCTCTCACCCTGGTAGTGTCCTTAACATGTTGTTGCATAAGGTTTTCCAGCACCACATCCAACATCTTGGCTCTCCATGTTTCGGGACCCCCATGTGGCTCCAGGTTTTCCCAGTCAATCTCCCTGTGGTTGAAATCCCCCATAACCAGCAACTTTGCTCTGCTGGAGTGAGCTCTTCTTGCCACCTCAGCTAGTGTGTCCACAATTGCTCTGTTTCTCTCTTCATATTCCTCTCTTGGCCTCCTGCAGTTCTGTGGTGGATTATACATCACTGCAATGACCACCTTGTGCTCCCCAGACTGAAGTGTACCTACTATGTAGTCCCTTTCTCCTGTCTCGTCTATGCCTCCCATTTTCTCGAATTTCCATCGGCTTTTTACGAGCAGAGCAACCCTTCCTCCCCCTCTGCCCCTTCTATCTTTTCTCATGATCTGGTATCTTGGTGGGAAGATTGCATCTGTTATTGTCTCCATAAGTTTTGTTTCTGTAACTGCTATGATGTCTGGGGACTTCTCATTGATTCTTTCTTGCCATTCCTCATATTTATTCGTTAATCCATCTGCATTTGTGTACCAAACCTTCATCTGTTCTAATACTGTAACTGTGGTCCTGGGGGAATACTGGGGTTGGGAGAGCAGGAGCCCTGGTGGGGGCCTGTGGGGGGTTGCAGTGGAGGTGGAGGAAGAGCTCCCATAGGGTGGTTGCTGTAGGGGTAGGGTTCGTGGTGCGGGGGGTGGGAAAAAGAGGGATCGGTGGTGGGTGGTTGGTTTTGGATTGTTCAGTTGCCTTGGGGGGTCGTGGCTGGAGTCCTTCTGCAGGTGTTTTTCTGGGGGGTGTGCTTGTCCTTCCACCTGTTCCTGGGTTATTCTGCTCTCCTTTTTCATTTCCTCCCATTCGTCCTTTCGTTTTTGCACTCTCTCCTTCAGTATCATCCTTTCCTCCTGTGTTCTGTCTCGATCGAGGTACACACTCATGAACTCCTGCTTGCCTCCCAGCCGTGCTTTCTCCTGCAGGATCATGGTTCGAGTTGATTCTGCCTTGAAAATTACTTTGAGAGGCCGATTCATTTTCTTTGTGAGCCACCCGATTCTCCGAAAATTTGCCACCTGGGTCATATCTCCCTCGCCTATCACCTTCATGATACCTTCAATTGCTTTTTTCTCCTCCTGATTTCTTTCATCATAAGTTTCCCCTTCAGCTTCGTCTAGCCCATAGGCAAAAACTGATCTCTCCCTTTCCACCTCCCACTGTGACTCCCATTGCATCCTCTGAGGTGTTTTAGTTTCTTCCCGTGGAGTGTTCCTTCCTTCAGTCCCTTCCCTAGCTGTGGCCCCTATGCTCATTGGTTTGTCCTTCCTGCTCACCTGTTCCTGGCCCCACAAGTGCCTGGTAAGGTCCCTGCACATGTCCTAGTTCCTTCAATGTCTTCCAACCTCTCATTCTGTCCTAGTGTGCTCCCTGTCTTTGTTTTGGCCCCATGTGGGTTTGACAGGACCTCTGCATAGTTTAGCTTCCATGCTCCCTTCAGACCCTTTGTCTGTGTCTGATGTAAACATTGCTTATGCTACTTCTGTATTATCTTTGTCTCTAGGCTGTTTCAGATTTCTCATCTCCTCTTCTAATATCTGTATCTTGGCTTCTGCTACTGTGGCATGTTGCTTTCACCTTCTGCATTCTGCTGCTAACCTCTCCTCCATCTTCCTTGCAAGCTCATCTAGCCTCCTTCCCCAGTCTTCCTCCCTTTTTTTGAGCTCTGCCTCCCAGTCCTCCCTCCCAGATTCGTCCTTTTGGCCCTTTGTTCTCATCCTAGTTCTAGGTTGTCCCACTGGACCACAGAAGGAAGGGGGAGAGATGGTTAGAGGGAGGGGAATAGATGGTTAGGGGGAGTGGGGATGGATGGTTATGGGGGAGGGGGAGGATGGTTTTTGGAAGGGGAGAGGCGGTTGGTGCGCTCGTGTGTGTGTACGCTCATGAGTGTGTGTGCTCTCGTGTGTGTGCACTCGTGTGTGTGTGCTCGTGTGGGTGTATGACCCACTTAATATTTGCACTAATAACTCATTACAATTGTGACCAGGTGTGGACGTGTCAGTGGCTCATTACTTTGTAATTTGTTCATGATTGTAACCATATATAGGAGTGTAGATGGTTCATTACCTTTGTAACTTGCCATGATTGTGACCAGATCTACCTGGAGTTCAGTACCTTTGCAAATAGTTCAGCTATCGTACCTTTGGGGTCCAGTCCCTGGACCCATTATGTACCTCTGTAATCTTTTGACTACCACCCACAGGATGGGTATGGGGTGACTACCACCCACAGGATGGGTATGGTGTGACTAACACCCACAGGATGGGTATGGGATGACTACCACCCACAGGATGGGTATGGTGTGACTACAACCCACAGGATGGGTATGGGGTGACTACCACCCATAGGATGGGTATGGAGTGACTACCACCCATAGGATGGGTATGGGGTGACTACCACCCACAGGATGGGTATGTGGTGACTACCACCCACAGGATGGGTATGTGGTGACTACCGCCCACAGGATGGGTATGGGTGACTACCGCCCACAGGATGGGTATGGGGTGACTACCGCCCACAGGATGGGTATGGTGTGACTACCACCCACAGGATGGGTATGGGGTGACTACCACCCACAGGATGGGTTATGGTGTGACTAAACCCCCCACAGGATGGGTATGGTGTGACTACCACCCACAGGATGAGTATGGTGTGACTACCACCCACAGGATGGGTATGGGGTGACTACCACCCACAGGATGGGTATGGCGTGACTACCACCCACAGGATGGGTATGGGGTGACTACCACCCATAGGATGGGTATGGGGTGACTACCCCCAATAGGATGGGTATGGGGTGACTACCACCCACAGGATGGGTATGTGGTGACTACCGCCCACAGGATGGGTATGGTGTGACTACCACCCACAGGATGGGTATGGGGTGACTACCACCCACAGGATGGGTATGGCGTGACTACCGCCCACAGGATGGGTATGGGGTGACTACCACCCATAGGATGGGTATGGGGTGACTACCACCCATATGATGGGTATGGGGTGACTACCCCCAATAGGATGGGTATGGGGTGACTACCACCCACAGGATGGGTATGGGGTGACTACCACTCACAGATGGGTATGGTGTGACTTACCACCCACAGGATGGGTATGGGGTGACTACCACCCACAGGATGGGTATGGTGTGACTACCACCCACAGGATGGGTATGGTGTGACTACCACCCACAGGATGGGTATGGTGTGACTACCACCCACAGGATGGTATGGGGTGATACCCCACAGGAGGGGTTGGGGTGAATACCCCCCCAGGAAAGGGGATGGGGGACACCACCCATGGATGGGTATGGGGGGCTACCCCCCCATAGGGGGTATGGGGGACTACCCCCATAGGATGGGGGAGGGGGACTACCACCCACGGGGTGGGTATTTGGGGACTTTCCGCCCCCCAGGATGGGGGAGGGGGTGACACCACCCACAGGAGGGGGAGGGGGGACACCACCCAAGATGGGGTTTGGTTTTTGGGCTACCCCCCACAATGGTATGGGGTACTACCACCCATGGATGGGATGGGGTACTACCGCCCACAGGGTGGGTATGGGGGGACTACCACCCACAGGATGGTATGGGGTGACTACCACCCCTAGGATGGGTAAGGGGGGACACCACCCAAGGAGGGAGGGACTACCACCCATAGGATGGGGATGGGGTGCACCCCCCCAGGAAGGGTTTGGTGTGATACCGCCCAAAAGGATGGGTATGGGTGACTCCCCCCCACAGGTGGGTTTGGGGGTGACTACCCCCAAGGGGGGGTATGGTGTGACTACCCCACAGGGTGGGGATGGTGTGACTACCCCCAGGATGGGGGATGGGGGGACTACCACCCACGGAGGGGATGGGGGGGATACCCCCAAGGATGGGTTTAAGGTGTGCTCCCCCACAATGGGTAGGGTGATACCCCCCCAGGATGGGTATGGGGGGACTACCCCCACAGGATGGGGAGGGGTGATACCCCCCCAGGGGGGTATGGGGTGACTACCACCCACCCGATGGGTATGGGGGTGACTACCCCCCACAGATGGGTATGGGGTGAACCCCCCACAGGAGGGTTTGGGGTGACTACCGCCCCCAGGGTGGGTATGGGGTGATACCCCCCACAGGGTGGGGGATGGGTGATACCCCCACAGGATGGGTAGGGTGGGAAACCCCCCCAGGATGGGTATGGTTTTTGGGCTACCCCCACAGGATGGGTATGGGGGACACCCCCACAGGAGGGTATGGGTGACTACCACCCCCAGGAGGGTATGGTGTGACTACCACCCACAGGATGGGTAGGTGTGACTACCACCCCCCAGGATGGGTATGGGGTGACTACCCCCCACAGGATGGGTATGGTGTGACTACCCCCCCCAGGATGGGATGGGGTGACTCCTCCCACAGGGGGGGTAGGGGTGATACCCCCCAGGAGGGGAGGGGTGACTACCGCCCACAGGATGGGTATGGGGTGCTACCCCCACGGTGGGTATGGGGTTTACTACCCCACAGGGTGGGTATGGGTACTACCCCCACAGGATGGGTATGGGTGCTACCACCCACAGGATGGGTATGGGTTTACTTTCCCCCCAGGATGGGTATGGGGTGCTACCCCCACAGGGGGTATGGGTGACTACCCCCCACAGGTGGGTATGGGGTGACTTTCCCCCAAAGGGGGGGTTTTGGGGTTTTCTACCCCACAGGGTGGGTATGGGGTGTACCCCCCACAGGGGGGTTTGGGTGACTCCCCCACAGGATGGTAGGGTGACTACCCCCACAGGGTGGGATGGGGTGACTACCCCCCACAGGATGGGTATGGGGTGACTACCGCCCACAGGATGGGTATGGGGTGACTACCGCCCACAGGATGGGTATGGTGTGACTACCGCCCACAGGATGGGTATGGGGTACATAATAAACATATTAAACTAACTAACTTATACTTCTTAAACTCAGTTTTCTTTTCCACTTAAATTCTATTCAAATTTCTCGACAGACATCTAAGAAAAAAAATTGATTTTGATTTTTTAAAAACCCAGTTTGACAAAAATTGGCAAAAACATTAATAAGCTGGCAGCCACAAAGCCCTGAATTAGTTCCAAAATACTTCCTGTTAAGACAACCCAACATTTACAGTTTGAAGACGATCACAAGAGGCATTCTCTAGCTATTACATGGGAAACAATTTACCTGGAGGTTACCCGGAGGTTATTCCGGGGATCAACGCCCCCGCGGCCCGGTCCATGACCAGGCCTCCCGATGAATCAGGGCCTGATCAACTAGGCTGTTACTGCTGGCCGCACGCAGTCCAACGTACGAGCCACAGCCCGGCTGATCCGGCACTGACTTTAGGTATCTGTCCAGCTCTCTCTTGAAGGCAGCCAGGGGTTTATTGGCAATTCCCCTAATGCTTGATGGGAGGCTGTTGAACAGTTTTGGGCCCCGGACACTTATGGTGTTTTCTCTTAGTGTACCAATGGCGCCCCTACTTTTTATTGGCGGCATTTTGCATCGCCTGCCCAGTCTTTTACTTTCGTAGGGAGTGATTTCTGTCTGCAGATTTGGGACCATTCCTTCCAAGATTTTCCAAGTGTAGAATATGATATATCTCTCCCTCCTGCGTTCCAACGAGTACAAGTCAAGTGCTTCCAAGCGTTCCCAGTAGTTAAGGTGCTTGACAGAACTTATACGTGCAGTAAAGGATCTCTGTACACTCTCTAGATCTGCGATTTCACCTGCTTTGTATGGAGATGTTAATGTACAGCAGTATTCCAGCCTAGAGAGAACAAGTGATTTGAAAAGGATCATAATGGGCTTTGGCATCTCTCGTTTTGAACGTTCTCATTATCCATCCTATCATTTTCTTTGCACGTGCGATCGTGGCACTAGCAAATTGAAATTTGTGCAGCTCAGAGTGAGTTACAACCTGATGAATGATGTCCACCAGTGGCAGAATTTTAAAACCGACCGGAAAAGGCATTCTTCGGTAACTGATCCGACTCCAACAATTCAATTTTTTTATAATAATAATAAAATAATAATAATAATATATAATAATAATAATAATAATAATAATAAAATAATAATAATAATATAATACGTAATAATAATAATCTTTATTTCTACAAGTACATGATACAACTTATACAGACCAAAGCTGACATCAGTGACATACTAGATAGAAAGTCATTGGTTTCGTAGAGTATTTCGGGCAACTTAAGTTAATTTTTTCCCCCGGGATGCAACCCACACCAGTCTACTAACACCCAGGTGAACAGGGACAGCAGGTGTCTTGAGGAAACATGTACAATGTTTCTACCCGTACCGGGGATCGAACCACGGACCTCAGTGTGTGAGTCGAGTGTTGAAAATTTTTACAATTTTTTCAGCGTTTAAGGTTCATTAATAATTATTATTAAACTGTATGTAACAGGAGAAAAAATAATCTTAATAATATTCAATATAAGACAACATTTACATCACCAGACGATAAACTTAAGTAAGTTTAACTTGTAAATAAGTACCAAGTTGTTTACTATGGTTGACCAGACCTAATTAAAAGAAATATAATTAAAATATAATTAAAAGAAATATAATTTAATTTATGTTTTTAAGTTCACATTATAATGGTAACTATTATTTAAGTTTAGTTTCCCTTAAGGAAGCAGATTCTCCATGAACTAGCGAGTGAAAAATGCTATTAATTGAAGTTGTAGAATTTGTGAGACGTGTTGTCGCTACTAGTGGAGGGGGGGCGGTGATCCCCACTTGACTAATACCTCTCCACTGAGGTATTACTGTTTTAAGTCAGGTGTTGATCTCGGCTCTTTAACGGAGTATAAACTCCCTGGCAGTATCCCCCTCATCACTTAATACTAGTTGAAAGTCACTGTGTGCAGTTACCATGAGAGGAGGAATAGTCATTCACTATGGTGACGTCAAGTTGAGGTCTTGGTAGCAAGTACCACGTGGAGGTATTAAGACGCCATCTTGAAGGTCGCACATCATCTTCAATTTAGCTTCAACTCCCAGAAAAGTGTCCCTCTTTATACAAGTGGTTCCCAGTGATGTAAGAACTTCCTAAGAAGAGGCATCAAGTGGACCCTGAGAGGCAATCTCTCCACATAATGCTAGTCATGCAGAGGAGAGCTAAGTGACAAATTATAAGTTCATCTGTCCTTTACAGCCTATGAATGTGTAATGTTACAGTTATTTTATAGTTGGTACCTTATAACCAGGTGATGTTGTATAACATGTAATATAACTCTAAGTGATCCGAGATTCTATTGAACATCAGCCAAAGTAAATTAAGTAATGATCCTCTCTTTTACGGTTTTTCAGCTTACCTCAGCAACCTTGATGTTATCAAGAACCAGAGGACTTACACTTGAACATCCTTGATGTTATCATGACCTAGAAGACTTACACTTGAACAACCTTGATGTTATCATGAACTAGAGGACTTACACTTGAACAACCTTGATGTTATCATGAACTAGAGGACTTGCACTTGAACAACCTTGATGTTATCATGACCTAGAGGACTTACACTTAAACAACCTTGATGTTATCATGAACTAGAGGACTTGCACTTGAACAACCTTGATGTTATCATGAACTAGAGGACTTACACTTGAATAACCTTGATGTTATCATGACCTAGAGGACTTACACTTGAACAACCTTGATGTTATCATGACCTAGAGGACTTACACTTGAACAACCTTGATGTTACCGCCCAATAAGCCTGACCTCAATTGTAGGCAAATTACTAGAGTCAATTATACCTGAGATTATAAGAAGCCATCTCGATAAGCATAGCTTGATTAATGATACTCAGCATGGATTCACAAGAGGCCGGTCTTGTCTAACTAATTTATTAACTTTCTTCAGTAAAGCTTTTGAGGCTGTTGACCACGATAAAGAATTTGATATTATTTACTTAGATTTTAGTAAGGCTTTTGATAGAGTTCCGCACCATAGACTGTTAAAGAAAGTGGCAGATCATGGCATTGGGGGAAAAGTGCTCTCGTAGGTCGAGTCATGGCTCACAGACAGGAAGCAGAGAGTGTCCATAAATGGGGTTAAATCCGAGTGGGATCTGTAACAGGTGGCGTTCCACAGGGATCAGTCTTGGGCCCGTTGTTGTTTATAATATATATCAATGATCTTGATGAGGGAATTACTAGTGATATGAGCAAATTCGCCGATGACACAAAGATAGGTAGGATAATTGATTCAAACGTAGATGTTATGGAACTTCAGGAGGATTTAAACAAACTCTATTCTTGGTCAGAAAAGTGGCAGATGCAGTTCAATGTAGATAAATGCAAGGTTCTGAAGCTTGGAGTGTCCATAACCCTAGCACTTATAAGTTAAATAATGTAGAACTTAGCCATACAGATTGCGAAAAGGACTTGGGGGTTATGGTGAGCAGCAACCTTAAACCAAGACAGCAATGCCTAAGCGTACGTAATAAGGCAAATAGATTACTGGGATTTATATCAAGAAGTGTAAGCAACAGAAGTCCAGAGGTCATACTGCAGCTTTATACATGAAAGTTAAGACACATGTGCAACATCTGGATATCTTTATTGTAGTAGACGTTTCGCCATCCAGTGGCTTTATCAATACAGATTCTAGGACATAATAGGAAGACAGTAGAACTATATACAAAAGATGAGGTAATCAGTCCCTCGGCCTTGGAGTTAGTGTTCACAGCATCGTGGTGGAGGAGAATCTGGAGCAAAGACAAGAAGACTGGCGGTTATATAGGCGTCAGTGTATATAGTTCTACTGTCTTCCTATTATGTCCTAGAATCTGTATTGATAAAGCCACTGGATGGCGAAACGTCTACTACAATGAAGATATCCAGATGTTGCACATGTGTCTTAACTTTCATATTGTCGGTATTTTATATCTTTCTTGCACAACTTGTCAGACACTGCAACATCATGGAATCTTGGTTCAGAGGACATCTACAAGACCTTTTTCACGGCTGCTGCAACTAACCCATCTCTTTGGGAAGGACCTACTTCCACTGGGGAATCCCGCCTACCAGTGACTGCCCTCGTCTGCTGCACGTCCCTTCCACTGACGCCTATATAACCGCCAGTCTTCTTGTCTTTGCTCCAGATTCTCCTCCACCACGATGCTGTGAACACTAACTCCAAGGCCGAGAGGACCTAGAGGACTTACACTTGAACAACCTTGATGTTATCATGAACTAGAGGATTGGTAGGTAAGACATATAGGCAACAGTTAGGCAACTTTATTCCGAAACGTTTCGCCTACACAGTAGGCTTCTTCAGTCGAATACAGAAAGTAGGCAGGAACAGTAGAGATGTGAAGACGATGTAATCAGTCCATCACCCTTGAAGTCGTAGAATTTGAGGTTGTCAGTCCCTCAGCCTGGAGAAGTTCAGTTCCATAGTCAGGAACTATCTGAAGATCAAGGGACAGTGCGGAGACTTAAATACTGTCGGAAGGAGAAGTGCAGAGTAGTAGTAGTAGTAGTAGTAGTAGTGAGAATGTAGCCACTGAGAACCTTGAGACGATGTGTTCAGTCCATCAATCTTGAATAGATTGATGGACTGAACACATCGTCTCAAGGTTGAGGGACTGATTACCTCATTCTCCTGTTCTTCAAGTTTCTCCTACGTATGGACTGATGAAGCCACTGTGTGGCGAAACGTTTCCTCAATAAAGATACCCAAGAGTTGCACATGTGTCTAATTTATCAACATGTCGGTTCTCTGAACCATTCATCTACAAACCCAGGATAGTACCTAGGATAGTACCTGGTGGCCCGGTGGCCTGGTGGCTAAAGCTCCCGCTTCACACACGGAGCGCCCGGGTTCGATTCCCGGCGGGTGGAAACATTTCGACTCGTTTCTTTACATCATTGTCCTGTTCACCTAGCAGCAAATAGGTACCCGGGTGTTAGTCGACTGGTGTGGGTCGCATCCTGGGGGACAAGATTGAGGACCCCAATGGAAATAAGGGTTACACCAATACATAAAGGTGGTGACCCTACAGATTTAAACAACTATAGGCCAATATCAAACTTACCATTGCTATCCAAAATCTTTGAGAAACTCGTGCACAGGAGACTATATTCATTTATAACGGCACAAAACATACTCAACCCCTGCCAATTTGGATTCAGGAAAAATAAAAGTACTAATGATGCAATCATAAAAATGGTAGATCTGCTTTACACAGCAATGGAAAATAAGGAATATCCACTAGGAATTTTTATTGACCTAAGAAAAGCTTTTGACACAATAGACCACGGCATCCTACTCCACAAACTTGACCATTATGGTATAAGAGGCCATGCGCTTGCATATTTCAAATCTTACCTTACTAATAGGTATCAGTATGTCACCATTAAAGACACAGCATCAACAACACAGCCACTTGATACTGGAGTTCCGCAGGGAAGTGTCCTTGGTCCCCTGCTCTTCCTCATATACATCAATGATCTTCCAAACGTATCTCAACACCTGAACCCCATTCTCTTTGCTGACAACACGACTTATGTCATCTCTCACCCTAATCTTGCCACCCTCAACACCATTGTTAATGAGGAGCTGATTAAAATATCGACTTGGATGACAGCCAATAAACTTACGCTTAACACTGACAAAACCTACTACATTATGTTTGGTAGCAGAGCAGGAGATGCGCAAATTAACATTAAGATCGACAACACTCTAATTGCCAGGCATAATGAGGGCAAATTCCTAGGCCTATACCTCGACAACAACCTGAACTTCAGCACCCATATCCAACACATAACCAAAAAAGTATCCAAAACGGGTGGGATCCTCTCCAAGATACGATACTACGTGCCGCTAACTGCCTTTCTCACACTATACCATTCGCTTATATATCCATACCTCACCTATGCTATCTGTGCTTGGGGTTCAACTGCAGCAACACACCTAAAGCCAATAATAACCCAACAAAAAGCCGCAGTAAGAATAATCACTAAATCCCATCCCTGGCAACACTCCCCCCCCCACTCTTCATAGATCTGAACTTACTCCCTGTTCAGTACATCCACACTTACTACTGTGCAATCTACATCTACAGGACCTTAAATTCCAATATTAACCTTGACCTAAAACGCTTTCTTGATAGTTGCGACAGAACCCACAGGCACAACACCAGACACAAACATCTCCATGACATTCCCCGTGTCCGACTAAACCTTTACAAAAATTCAATGTATGTCAAAGGCCCTAAAATCTGGAACACCCTACCTGAAAATTCTAAAACTGCAGACACAATCATCACCTTCAAAACTACCATCAGAAAACATCTTATCTCCCTGATACACCCTGTCAACTAATTACACGAATACCACCTGGTGGTTCACACTTACACTCACTCACCCATTTGACCATAAACAGAAATATCAATCTCAATCTCAAAATAATGAATCTTAACTAGTCATAAGTTGGCCTGTGATACTCCAATACTGAAACTATGTATAGTGCCAAAACAAAAGCATTCACATTGCTAAACTCACAAACTAGTATTCAGTCACTTAGTCATAATACCAACTTGCCTCATAATTTTGTAATATTTTAAACTTAAGATTTAATATAAGTCTGCCCGAAATGCCTAGTAAACCACACAATAACCAAATTCTGTAAACTCAGCATTGTAATCCTTATAGAGAATAAGTTAGACAGTCCTCGATGACGCACTGACTTTCTTGGGTTATCCTGGGTGGCTAACCCTCCGGGGTCAAAAATCCGAACGAAATCTTATCTTATCTTATCTCAGGACAGTACCCAAGATAGCACCTATGACAGTACCCAGGATAGTACCCATTAAGTTTAGTTTGCGTGCAGACAAATTTATTGATATATTAAAATAGTAAAAACAACAAATCTTGGAATCATTTTCATCAGTGACGTAACTGGAGAATGACTCACCTGATCGGCTTCAAATTTTCACCACTGTTGTTGTGTCTTCCTGAACACAAGCTTCAGGCTGCCATTGTCTGCCCTAAGTCAAAGTTCGATAATCTGTTGAATAAATATCGATTTTCATCTTTTTATTCGATACCTAAAGAATGCTCCTTCAGCTCGCCTTCAAACTATTATTGAGGACGAGTCATCCACAAGGTCATCCACAAGGTCACCCACAAGGTCATCCACAAGGTCATCCACAAGGTCACCCACAAGGTCACCCACAAGGTCACCCACAAGGTCATCCACAAGGTTATCCACAAGGTCATCCACAAGGTCATCCACAAGGTCATCCACAAGGTCACCCACAAGGTCACCCACAAGGTCATCCACAAGGTCATCCACAAGGTCATCCACAAGGTCATCCACAAGGTCATCCACAAGGTCACCCACAAGGTCATCCACAAGGTCACCCACAAGGTCATCCACAAGGTCATCCACAAGGTCACCCACAAGGTCATCCACAAGGTCATCCACAAGGTCACCCACAAGGTCACCCACAAGGTCATCCACAAGGTCATCCACAAGGTCATCCACAAGGTCACCCACAAGGTCATCCACAAGGTCATCCACAAGGTCACCCACAAGGTCATCCACAAGGTCATCCACAAGGTCATCCACAAGGTCATCCACAAGGTCATCCACAAGGTCACCCACAAGGTCATCCACAAGGTCATCCACAAGGTCATCCACAAGGTCATCCACAAGGTCATCCACAAGGTCACCCACAAGGTCATCCACAAGGTCATCCACAAGGTCATCCACAAGGTCATCCACAAGGTCACCCACAAGGTCATCCACAAGGTCATCCACAAGGTCATCCACAAGGTCATCCACAAGGTCACCCACAAGGTCATCCACAAGGTCATCCACAAGGTCATCCACAAGGTCACCCACAAGGTCATCCACAAGGTCATCCACAAGGTCACCCACAAGGTCATCCACAAGGTCATCCACAAGGTCATCCACAAGGTCATCCACAAGGTCACCCACAAGGTCATCCACAAGGTCATCCACAAGGTCACCCACAAGGTCATCCACAAGGTCACCCAGAAAATCACCCACAAGGTTAGTTACAGTTGGCCCAAATTTGAAATTTTACTGAAATTTAAAAAGACAAAATCATGGAAACGTAAGAATCAGATCAATTACTTGAGAATGCTTTTTCTGGTAGGCTTCAAACTTTCACCATTACTGGGCTTTATCAAAACACAGCTTGTCACTCACTCTGAGACGTGTTAATTTCGATTTGCCAATTTTATTAAGTAATATTGTTTGAAATATCATGACTAGAGAATGACTCTTCTGATCGTCTTCAAACCATAAATTCTTGTGTATCTTCACTAGAAGTATTTTTTGTTGATTTTGAGTTAGATGTGTTCCAATTTTCTTGTTTTGCCAGAATGGAATTTTTCAACAAATAAAAATAAAAATTCTTTTACAAGATTGGAGAAAATTGTCTATCAAATGCAAATGAGATATTAAAAAAATGGAAAAATAAAAGATCAGCTGTTTTAGGTACTATCCTGTGTACTATTCTAGCTATTAACCTGGGTACTATCTTAGGCATGGAAACTACTATGGACTCTGTAGTGTTGCATGGCGGGGGATGAGAGTCTGCCTGCAGAGAGCTGCATGGTGATGCTCGCCTCCTCTCCCTGGGTCTGGATGCTGGCTCATGACTCCAGATAATAATGTTGAGCAAGCAGCCTGGGCAGCACGTCACCACAGCTCCATCAATTCTTCTACCCACACTAGCAATATTGCTCGTGTGGAGTTTGCCTGGAGAGAGTTCCGGGGGTCAACGCCCCTGCGGCCCGGTCTGTGACCAGGCTTGACACCACTCGTTTAGCCAAGTCATCAGTCAAGCTCAGATGGATAAGGGTTCACGTCGCCAGTTGAAGCAGGTTTCACCGCAGTGATACACATCATGAAGTTGCAAATAAAAGCACTGGAATAACAACAGTTGTGACTGAAAGAAAAACCTTGAGCAGCAGCGTGAGGAAAAGCGTGAAGAGTGTGGTGATGGCTACATCAATAGTAAGGTTGTCAGAGATAAGGAAAATGATGAGTGTAGTGGTGCTGAGTGTGAGGATTGTGACAAAAGTGATAAGTGTAGTAGTGGTGTCTATATTTCATTACCACTGTAACTTGTTTAGCTATGACAACTGGTGCCCTACCAAGTCCCTGAACACATTTTGTGCCTCTGTAATGTTGAGATACAGTGGAAGGACACTATGATGACCTCCTAGCACTCCTTGAATCACTAAAGACACCCTTCTCCTGCATTATTCTTACTGAGACCTGGCTTAAGCAGGACACAATAGATATCTACCCTCTACCAGGATACACAGCAATTCACAACTGCAGAACAAACCAAGTTGGGGGTGGTATTGCAATCTATTACTCTAACCAATTATCTTGTCTTAGCACCACTTGCTTTAGTGATGAATATGGGGAATACATTTTTGCTAATTTTACTGTAAAAAACCTTAAGACGCCTATAACAGTCGGTGCCATTTACCGGATACCTCACACAAACATCCCAAATTTCAGTGAGAAATTAAAGTCACTAATAACAAACAGACAAATGAATAAGCACCACCTTCTCTTAGCTGGAGACTTCAACATCAACCTTGGCTTACTAGATGATCAGCCTGTAACTGATTTCATCAACAATATGAACAACACACTTCTCATACCAACAATAACTAAACCAACCAGCTCACTGAGACAAGTGCAACCATAATAGACCACATATGGACCAATATACTAGCCCCCCTTAAATCAGGGATAATCACAGATAGCACTACAGACCACTACCCTACCTTCCTCCTGACAAACATTAGTAAACCACCACTTGAATACAACAAAGTCTCATTTAGACTCCATGACGAGGCCTCAGTAAGGAAGTTCACAGCTGACCTAGAGACTTTGATTGGCCTACAGAATTCTCCAAGGCCAGTGGTATTGATGACTGGACAGACATCTTTCTTAACAAATTACTTAGACTATACAACAAACATTGTCCTATAAAAACAAAACAGATCACAAACAAACGGCTTGGTTGTCCATGGCTAACCAGCACCATTCTGAAATCCATAGACAAGAAACACCAATATGAAAAGCAATATAGACAGGGCTTAATACACAAAGATACTCTTAAACACTATTCATCAGCTCTCACCAAAGTAATAAAAAAAGCCAAACAACTATACTACTCCAGTAGATTCACAGACACTAGAGGAGATATAAAAAAAGACCTGGAAAACACTCTCTCAGATTCTAGGGACCCACAAACTGAGAAAAACCAAGAATATTGTCCTAACTAAACCTAATGAAACACCACTACATCCCACTGACACAGCCAACAAGATAAACGACTTCTTCTCAAACATAGGAATCTAATCTCGCCAGTAAAATCCCACATACCAATGCCCATGCCGGGGACTACCTAGATGGTAATTTCCCTAATTCCTTCTATCTTGCACCAACTGAGCCCACGGAAGTCATTGGGATCATAAAGTCACTTAAAAATAACTCGGGGAATCTGTCTCATGTCCCACCATTACTGTACAAGCGAGCGGCCCATGTCCTTTCGCATGCTATTTCATTACTTTTTAACAAGTCAATAGAGACTAGCACCTTCCCGAAACTACTCAAGATGGCAAGGGTTACACCAATACATAAAGGTGGTGACCCTACAGACTTAAACAACTATAGGCCAATATCTAACTTACCATTGCTATCCAAAATCTTTGAGAAACTCGTGTACAAGAGACTGTATTCATTTATAACGGCTCAAAACATACTCAACCCCTGCCAGTTTGGATTCAGGAAAAATAAAAGCACTAATGATGCAATCATAAAAATGCTAGATCTGCTCTACACAGCATTGGAAAATAAGGAATATCCACTAGGAATTTTTATTGACCTAAGAAAAGCTTTTGACACAGTAAACCACGGCATCCTACTCCACAAACTTGACCACTACGGTATAAGAGGCCATGCGCTTGCATATTTCAAATCTTACATTACTAATAGGTATCAGTAAGTCACCATTAAAGACACAGCATCAGCAACACGGCCACTTGAAACTGGAGTTCCGCAGGGAAGTGTCCTTGGTCCCCTGCTCTTCCTCATATACATCAATGACCTTCCAAACGTATCCCAACACCTGAAACCCATTCTCTTTGCTGATGACACGACTTATGTCATCTCTCACCCTAATCGTGCCACCCTCAACACCATTGTGAATGAGGAGCTGATTAAAATATCGACTTGGATGACAGCCAATAAACTTACGCTTAACACTGACAAAACGTACTATATTATGTTTGGTAGCAGAGCAGGAGATGCACAAATTAACATTAAGATTGACAACACTCTAATTACCAGAAATAATGGGGGAAAATTCCTAGGCTTATACCTTGACAACAACCTGAATTTCAGCACCCATATCCAGCATATAGCCAAAAAAGTATCCAAAACGTTGGGATCCTCTCCAAGATACGATACTACGTGCCGCAAAATGCCCTTCTCACACTATAACCACTCACTTATTTATCCATACCTCACCTATGCTATTTGTGCTTGGGGATCAACTGCAGCAACAACCTAAAGCCAATAATAACCCAACAAAAAGCTGCAGTAAGAATAATCACTAAATCCCATCCCTGGCAGCACACCCCCCCCACTCTTCAAAGATCTAAACTTACTCCCAGTTCAGTACATCCACACTTACTACTGTGCAATCTATATCTACAGGGCCTTAAACTCTAATATCAACCTTGACCTAAAACGCTTTCTTGATAGTTGTGACAGAACCCACAGGCATAACACCAGACACAAACATCTCTACGACATTTCCCCGTGTCCGACTAAACCTTTACAAAAATTCAATGTATGTCAAAGGCCCTAAAATCTGGAATACCCTACCTGAGAACTCTAGAACTGCAGACACATTCATCACCTTCAAAACTACCATTAGAAAACATCTTATCTCCACTGATACACCCCGTCAACTAACTATACACGAATACCACCTGGTGGTTCACACTTACACTCGCTCACTCATTTGACCATAAACAGAAATATTAATCTCAGTCTTAAAATAATGAATCCTGTGATACTCCAATACTGAAACTATATACTGTGCCAAAACAAAAGCATTCACATTGCTAAACTCAAAAACTAGTATTTAGTCACTTAGCCATAAGACCAACTTACCTCATAATTTGTAATATTTTACAATTAAGAATAAAACTAAGTATGCCCGAAATGCCTAGCCATGCTAAGCGTTCTAGTGGTACACTCTGTTATCACAATTTTACTACATGTAAACCAAACAATAACCAAATTTCTGTAAACTCAGCATTGTAATCCTTATAGAGAATAAACTTTGAATTGAAAATTTGAATTGAATTATGTACCTCTATAATGTTGAGTTACAGTCCCTGTGTCCAGTGTAGAATTTTTTTTTATAATTTTCCTTAGTTCAGAACGTATAAATATGAATAATATAATAATTGCATATTAAAATGTGATGCTGATTTGACCCTTCAAGAAATTTTGTGTGAAGGAGGGTGTCCAGCGGCCGCGGAGTGATGCAGACAGGAGGGTGGGAGGACGCTGTAATGGAAAAATCTGGGAATATTGGTTGACATTTTATGTAATGTTATCAGGCATCCTCGACGTCAAATTGGTGCATATTAGCCTCAATCCATAATTTAGAAATTGCTGACATGTTCCCCGCTGAAGAATTGAGATGAATAGTGTGGAAAACCCTTACAATTCGGTAACCTGGAGTTTACCTGGAGAGAGTTCCGGGGGTCAACGCCCCCGCGGCCCGGTCTGAGACCAGGCCTCCTGGTGGATCAGAGCCTGATCAACCAGGCTGTTGCTGCTGGCTGCACGCAAACCAACATACGAGCTACAGCCCGGCTGATCCGGAACTGACTTTAGGTGCTTGTCCAGTGCCAGCTTGAAGACTGCCAGGGGTCTGTTGGTAATCCCCCTTATATGTGCTGGGAGGCAGTTGAACAGTCTCGGGCCCCTGACACTTATTGTATGGTCTCTTAACGTGCTAGTGACACCCCTGCTTTTCATTGGGGGGATGGTGCATCGTCTGCCAAGTCTTTTGCTTTCGTAATGAGTGATTTTCGTGTGCAAGTTCGGTACTAGTCCCTCTAGGATTTTCCAGGTGTATATAATCATGTATCTCTCCCTCCTGCGTTCCAGGGAATACAGGTTTAGGAACCTCAAGCGCTCCCAATAATTGAGGTGTTTTATCTCCGTTATGCGCGCCGTGAAAGTTCTCTGTACATTTTCTAGGTCAGCAATTTCACCTGCCTTGAAAGGTGCTGTTAGTGTGCAGCAATATTCCAGCCTAGATAGAACAAGTGACCTGAAGAGTGTCATCATGGGCTTGGCCTCCCTAGTTTTGAAGGTTCTCATTATCCATCCTGTCATTTTTCTAGCAGATGCGATTGATACAATGTTATGGTCCTTGAAGGTGAGATCCTCCGACATGATAAACTCCCAGGTCTTTGACGTTGGTGTTTCGCTCTATTTTGTGGCCAGAATTTGTTTTGTACTCTGATGACGATTTAATTTCCTCATGTTTACCATATCTGAGTAATTGAAATTTCTCATCGTTGAACTTCATATTGTTTTCTGCAGCCCACTGAAAGATTTGGTTGATGTCTGCCTGGGGCTTTGCAGTGTCTGCAATGGAAGACACTGTCATGCAGATTCGGGTGTCATCTGCAAAGGAAGACACGGTGCTGTGGCTGACATCCTTGTCTATGTCGGATATGAGGATGAGGAACAAGATGGGAGCTAGTACTGTGCCTTGTGGAACAGAGCTTTTCACCGTAGCTGCCTCGGACTTTACTCTGTTGACGACTACTCTCTGTGTTCTGTTAGTGAGGAAATTATAGATCCATCGACCGACTTTTCCTGTTATTCCTTTAGCACGCATTTTGTGCGCTATTACGCCATGGTCACACTTGTCGAAGGCTTTTGCAAAGTCTGTATATATTACATCTGCATTCTTTTTGTCTTCTAGTGCATTTAGGACCTTGTCGTAGTGGTCCAATAGTTGAGACAGACAGGAGCGACCTGTTCTAAACCCATGTTGCCCTGGGTTGTGTAACTGATGGGTTTTCTAGATGCGTGGTGATCTTGCTTCTTAGGACCCTTTCAAAGATTTTTATGATATGGGATGTTAGTGCTATTGGTCTGTAGTTCTTTGCTGTTGCTTTACTGCCCCCTTTGTGGAGTGGGGCTATGTCTGTTGTTTTTAGTAACTGTGGACGACCCCCGTGTCCATGCTCCCTCTCCATAGGATGGAAAAGGCTCGTGATAGGGGCTTCTTGCAGTTCTTGATGAACACAGAGTTCCATGAGTCTGGCCCTGGGGCAGAGTGCATGGGCATGTCATTTATCGCCTGTTCAAAGTCATTTGGCGTCAGGATAACATCGGATAGGCTTGTGTTAATCAAATTTTGTGGCTCTCTCATAAAAAATTCATTTTGATCTTCGACTCTCAGTCTGGTTAGCGGCTTGCTAAAAACTGAGTCATATTGGGACTTGAGTAGCTCACTCATTTCCTTGCTGTCATCTGTGTAGGACCCATCTTGTTAAGTAGGGGCCCAATACTGGACGTTGTTCTCGATTTTGATTTGGCATAGGAGAAGAAATACTTTGGGTTTCTTTCGATTTCATTTATGGCTTTAGTTCTTCCCGCGATTCCTGACTCCTAAAGGATTCTTTTAGCTTAAGTTCGATGCTTGCTATTTCTCTGACCAGTGTCTCCCTACGCATTTCAGATATATTGACCTCTTTTAGCCGCTCTGTTATTCTTTTCCGTCGCCTGTAAAGGGAGCGCCTGTCTCTTTCTATTTTACATCTACTCCTCCTTTTTCTTAGAGGAATAAGCCTTGTGCATACATCGAGTGCCACTGAGTTAATCTGTTCTAGGCATAAGTTTGGGTCTGTGTTGCTTAGTATATCTTCCCAGCTTATATCGGTTAGGACTTGGTTTACTTGGTCCCACTTTATGTTTTTGTTATTGAAGTTGAATTTGGTGAATGCTCCCTCGTGACTAATCTCATTTTGTCGGTCTGGGGCTCCACGCATACATGTCTGAACCTCAATTATGTTGTGATCTGAGTATATTGTTTTTGATATGGTGACATTTCTTATCAGATCATCATTGTTAGTGAATATGAGGTCTAGTGTATTCTCCAGTCTAGTAGGCTCTATTATTTGCTGGTTTAAATTGAATTTTGTGCAGAGATTTAAAAGCTCGTGTGAGTGTGAGTTTTCATCAGAGCTGCCTCCTGGTGTTATTTCTGCAACAATATTATTTGCTATATTCCTCCATTTTAGGTGCCTTAAGTTGAAATCCCCCAGGAGCAAGATGTTGGGTGCAGGAGCTGGAAGATTTTCCAGACAGTGGTCAATTTTTAACAGCTGTTCCTGGAATTGCTGGGAAGTGCATCCGGAGGCTTGTAGACTACCACAATGACTAGGTTTTGGTTCTCGACCTTTACTGCTAAAACTTCCACTACGTCATTTGAGGCATTAAGCAGTTTCTGTGCAAACAAGTGACTCTGCAATGTACAGGCCAACCCCCCCCTTTTGCCTGTTCACTCTGTCACATCTGTATAGGTTGTAACCTGGGATCCATATTTCGTTGTCCAAGTGATCCTTTATGTGGGTCTCAGTGAAAGCCGCGAACATTGCCTTTGCCTCTGCAAGCAGTCCACGGATGAAAGGTATTTTGTTGTTTGTTGCTGGCTTTAGACCCTGTATATTTGCAAAGAAGAATGTTATCGGACTGGTGGTATTGTTGGTACTGGGGGGGATTTTTTTTCCGACATTAGTATCTGTATCTGTTGGTTTGGAGTGGAGGCCATCGACTGTGGTTCCACTCCAGGAATGACTGGATTTGGTGTACGATTTCTGCCATTTCCTGCCAGTTTTTTTTCCTTCCTGGCACTAAAAAACCTCTCCCTCTTGAGTGGCTGTGGCTACCCATGATTTTTAATGTAACAATGATGGAAAAATAGAGGACTCCGATTCTTCTCAGCAGGACACCTTAGCTAAGTGATTCTTACCCATAATGTACAGTAGTTTTTCGTTGGTCATCGTAAATTCTAGCTGCTAGGGTAGCGTTAGAGTGTGTTCCACAAATAATAATTGTGATCCAGTAATTAAATATGGAGTGCTCAGGTTAAATTTTCCTTTCTTTTTATTTAAATAATATGCATATATTTTTAGTAAAAATGCTGTATACTCAACAGACCTCCCCTTCCCCTCTCTCCTTTCAAGTCACAAACCATTATACAGTCCACTCAATATCTAGTAATTTATCAACTTTATTGGTATTAAATTATATGTTGTAATATTTGATAGGTCCGACTTTGTGGGTGGGAAAAAGTGTGTGTGGGTCTCGGAGGAGAAACATGGTGCAGCTTAGTGTCTCTAAAATCCCACCTGGCTATGAGGTACGACTATGATAGTTGTGTCCCCTTCAAATTTTGTGGAAGAAATATTTCAGGAATGTACCTGTGAACCTCACCCCCATAATTTCCCACATCCATTATGTGCCTCTGTAATCTTTTGACTACCATCCACACCTTGGACATAGAGTGCATAATTAAGATATTAAACTAAACACTATGGCCAGATTCTTGGAGCAATTGACATGGGTAGTTGCCTTATAATAAGAGTTATTGAACTTATTCCCATTATCCTTGAAGAACTTTAGGGCTCTGGTGGCTAAAGCTCGCTTCACAAGGCCAGGGTCTGGGTTCGATTCCTAGCCGGGGCAGAAACATGGGCGTGTTTCTTTACACCTGTTGTCTATGTTTACCCATCAGTAAATGGGTGTTCGTCGACTGGTGTGGGTCGCATCCTGGGACACTGACATAATTTGCCTGAAATGGTCAGCACAGTAAGGGGCTTTCTGTATAGTAATATGCCATTGATGTCAGCTAGGCCCATATATCATGTACATGTACTTGTAGCAAATAAAGATATTATTATTATTATTATTATTATTATTATTATTATTATTATTATTATTATTATTATTATTATTATTATTATTATTGTTAACCTTCAAAATCCTCAGCGGCGTTGCTCTTAATTATTAATGGATTGAAGCAGTCACTCATGATATAACGTTTTCTTTAATAAATATCCAGAACTGTACTTAAGTGTGTTTTTCCAGAGCACAGCTGTTACACCGCTAGAGCAACAAGAACCAGAGGCGGAATATGAGTAACAGCAGTGATTCACTATTCCCGAACCATTGACTAAAACAGTGGAATGTTGAGGTTGTCTGCACCTATTGTCAACATTGTCCATGATGCATATAATAAATTTGTCACCTTGATCTCCTGAGACCTGCTCTCGCAGTGACCTCATGGATGACCTGCTCTCGCAGTGACCTCATGGATGACCTGCTCTCGCAGTGACCTCATGGATGACCTGCTCTCGCAGTGACCTCATGGATGACCTGCTCTCGCAGTGACCTCATGGATGACCTGCTCTCGCAGTGACCTCATGATGACCTGCTCTCGCAGTGACCTCATGGATGACCTGCTCTCGCAGTGACCTCATGAATGACCTGCTCTTGCAGTGACCCATGGATGACCCATGGATGACTCAGGTGACCTGCTCTTGCAGTGACCTCATGATTTACGCTCTCGCAGTGATCTCCTGTACGACCTGCTCTCGCAGTGACCTCAGGGTGACCTGCTCTCGCAGTGACCTCATGGATGACCTGCTCTTGCAGTAACCTCATGGATGACCTGCTCTCGCAGTGACCTCATGGATGACTGCTCTCGCAGTGACCTCATGGATGACCTGCTCTCGCAGTGACCTCATGGATGACCTGCTCTTGCAGTGACCTCATGGATGACCTCATGGATGACCTCATTGATGACCCGCTCTTGCAGTGACCTCATGAATGACCGGCTCTCGCAGTGACCTCATGGATGAAACCCGCTCTCGCAGTGACCTCATGGGTAACCTGCTCTTGCAGTGACCTCATGGATGACCTGCTTCGCATGACCTCATGGATGACCTGCTCTCGCAGTGACCTCATGGATTACCTGCTCTCGCAGTACCTCATGTGTGATCTGCTCTCGCAGTGACCTCATGGATGACCTGCTCTTGCAGTGACCTCATGGATGACCTGCTCTTGCAGTGACCTCATGGATGACCTGCTCTTGCAGTGACCTCATGGATGACCTGCACTTGCAGTGACCTCATGGGCGACTGCTCTTGCAGTGACCTTATGTGTGATCTGCTCTCGCAGTGACCTCATGGATGGCCTGCTCTTGCAGTGACCTCATGGATGACCTGCTCTCGCAGTGACCTCATGGATGACCTGCTCTCGCAGTGACCTCATGTGTGATCTGTTCTCGCAGTGACCTCATGGATGACCTGCTCTCGCAGTAGCCTGTGTGATCTGCTCTCGCAGTGACCTCGTGGGTGACCTGCTCTCGCAGACTCATGTTGACTGCTCTCGCATGACTCGTGTGACCTGCTCTCGCAGTGACCTCATGGGTGACTTGCTCTCGCAGTGACCTCATTGAATGACCTGTTTTCGCAGTGACCCTGTGTGACCTGCTCTCACAGTGACCATGTGTGACCTGCTCTCGCAGTGACCTCATGGGTGACCTGCTCTTGCAGTAACCTTATGTGTGACCTGCTCTCGCAGTGACCTCATGGGTGACCTGCTCTCGCAGTGACCTCATGTGTGACCTGCTCTCGCAGTGACCTCATGGGTGACCTGCTCTCGCAGTGACCTGTGTGACCTGTTCTCGCAGTGACCTCATGTGTGACCTGCTCTCACAGTGACCTCATGTGTGACCTGCTCTCGCAGTGACCTCATGGGTGACTTGCTCTCGCAGTGACCTCATGTGTGACCTGCTCTCGCAGTGACTTCATAGGTGACCTGCTCTCGCAGTGATCTCATGGGTGACCTGCTCTCGCAGTGACCGCATGTGTGACCTGCTCTCACAGTGACCTCATATGTGACCTGCTCTCGTAGTGATCTCACGTGTGACCTGCTCTCGCAGTGATCTCATGTGTGACATGCTCTCGCAGTGACCTCATGTGTGACCTCTCACAGTGACCTCATTTTGCTCGTTTCCCTTATAGGCAATGTTGTCATTCCTGTGTACTGGATGGAAGGTCACTGGAGAACTGGGTCACATGTGAGCTGGGTCACTGGTGGAAGGAGGTCACTCCTTGGGAGAAACGTTGTACTCAAGAGGATCCTATGCTACCAGTGTCTATTCCCAAGACCATTATTAAAAAAACTGTTCTTAGTTTTAACAGAACTTAACTACTCACATGCATACATACTTAAACCTTAATAAGTGCTGGTAAACCTTACATACAGAAAAGTTTGGAAATATTTTGTCCAGTGATGGTCCCAATTTTGTCCAGTGATGGTCCCAATTTTGTCCAGTGATGGTCCCAATTTCCCTTTTTAATAATCTAAGAAATCGGGAAATTCTCGTCCAGTTGCCCACGACGCCGATAACTAGATAATGCAAATTCCGAGCGGCTTCAAACTTAATATTCTAATGTATATTAGATTTTGGTCTATCTGAAATAATAAAAGAATGCCTCTTCTCTTTGGTTTCAACTTTTCTGTTTCTTAATGGAGGGTCTGAGCTGGTTTTGGGCTGTGAATGTCCTAATTTGTCGCTTTTATTGGGATATTAGTGTCCATGTCATAACTTGTGAATAAATGATCTGATTCGTTTCAGAGTTTCAGCTAATATTTTATTACATTAGAAACTTATGCTGCACTCTGCACTAATCCTTTCGCGTGCGTTGAGGTTGAGGGATTGGGTTGTGCAATAAGGTGGGCGAAACTATTCCGCAGTAAAGATGCGCAAGTGTTGCACATTTATGTTAACCTCTTGTCGGTTTTGTGTACCACTATAATAATTATCCCGGGTTACATATCCCGGGTTAATATTCCCTGCACGAGTGAAACGTTTGGCACTTTCCTCACACCTACAGTCCTTGTTCACTAGCAGTAAGTAGGAACCTGGGTGTTATTCGACTGTTGTGGGTCGCATCCTGGGGGACAAGATTAAAATGCCGTAATAGAAATAAGACAGTCCTTGGTTACAAACTGATTTTATAGGGTTATCCTGGTTAGCTTTCACTCCCAGGGTTAATAAATCCCCCCAAATCTTATCTTATTAACATCTTTTCCTATTCCTTCTCCTCCTCCTTTTCCATCTCCTTTTTCTTATCTGACTCCTCTTTCTCCTCCTTATCCTCCTATTGCTTTTCCTCCTCCTCCTTCACATTATTCTCCATCTCTATCCCTTCCACTATTCTCCTATTTTCTTCTCATCCTCATGTCGGACATAGATATATGTAAGCCTTTTCTGATGATATAAAAATTTGCAAGAGACTGTCATCCATTGAGGACACTAAATCTCCAAGCGGACATCCAGGTCTTCAAATGGGCCGCAGAAAACAATATGAAGTTTTCCGAGGACAAATTTCAATTATTCAGCTATAGAAAACGTGAGGAAATACAAACGGGATCAGAGTATAATAAAAATTCTAACCACACAATAGAGCGGAAAACTAATGTGAAGGAACTGGAAGTGATAATGTCGAAGAGTCTCGCATTCGAAGATCACAACACTGTCTCTAACACATTTGCCAGTAAAATATGATAGAATGGATAATTAAAACTATCAAAACAAAGAATGCCAAACCAGTGATGATTCTCTTCAGATCGCTTGTTCCCTTTAGGCTGGAGCACGGTCGTACACTAACAGCCACTTTCAAGGCAGGTGAAATTGCATATCTGAAGACTGTACAGAGAACTTTCACTGTACTTATAAATATACTTATAAGTACAGTACACATAAGTACGATAAAACACCTAAATTACTGGGAACGGTTGAAGTTCCTTGACCTGTACTCCTTGGAATGCAGGCGACAGAAATACACGATTATATACACTTGAAAAATCTTAGAAAGATTAGTACCAAATTTGCACACGAAAACCACTTCCTATGAAAGCAAAAGACTCAGCAAGCGATGCAACATCCTTCCAATGAAAATCATGGGCGCCACTAGCACGATAAGAGACAACACAGTAAGTGTCAGGGGCCCAAGACTGTTCAACTGCCTCCCAACATACATGAGGGGGATTACCAATAGTACCCCTGGCAGTCTTCAACAAGGCTTTGGACAGGAACCTAGTCAGTACCTCATCGGCCGGGCTGTGGTTGGTACGTCGGTTTACGTGCGGTCAACAGCAGGCCCTAAACCACCATGAGGCCTGGTCACAGATCAGGCCGCGGGGGCGTTGACCCCCGAAACCCTCTCCAGGTATACAATAAAGCACCTCAATTGCTGGGAACGTTTGAAGTTCCTTGACCTGTACTCCTTGGATACATCATAATCTATACCTGGAAAATCCTAGAGGCACTAGTCTCAAACCTGCACACGAAAATCACTCCCTACGAAAGCAAAAGACTCACCAGGCGATGCAACTCCCCCCCCCCCCCCCCCCAATGAAAAGCAGGGATGTTGTGAGTACACTAAGAGATAAATAACACAGTAAGTGTCAAGGGTCCAATACTCTTCAATTGCCTCCCAACATATATAAGGGGGATTACCTGGAGTTTACCTGGAGAGAGTTCCGAGGGGATATTACCAATAAACCCCTGACTGTCTTCAAGAGGTAGCTGGACAGGCACTTAAAGTTAGTACCTAACCAGCCGGGTTGTTCGTACGTCGGTTTGCGTGCGGCCAGCAGTAACAGCCTGGTTGATCATTCCCTGATCCACCGGGAGGCCTGCCCATGGACCAGACAGTGGGGGATTTGACCCCTGAAACCCTCTCCAAGTATAATTCCCTGAAACAGAACTGGTTGTCGTGTATATGCTCATTTCTTTCTAGGTACTCCACCACTTTTCTCCTGATAATTATCTTCTCCGTAACATTACATACTATACATATCAGTAACACTTGTCTGTAGTATAATGCTGCCTGTCTGTCTCCTTTTCTAAAACTTGGGACTACATTTGCTGTCTTCCACACTCTTGTGTATGTGTGTGTGACCTAATTAATGTTAGCACATATAACTCATTACGACTGTAACAAGATATAAACTTGTAAATAGTTCATTACCACTAACTTCTTCAGCTAAGTAAACTTTGAGGCCCAACCCAGTCTCCGGACCTGTTATGTACCTCTGTAATACGATGACTACCACCCACAGGATGGTTATGGTGTGACTACCACCCACAGGATGGTTATGGGGTGACTACCACCCACAGGATGGTTATGGGGTGACTACCACCCACAGGATGGTTATGGGGTGACTACCACCCACAGGATGGTTATGGGGTGTGACTACCACCCACAGGATGGTTATGGTGTGACTACTACCCACAGGATGGGTATGGTGTGACTACCACTCACAGGATGGTTATGGGGTGACTACCACCCACAGGATGGTTATGGGGTGACTACCACCCACAGGATGGGTATGGTGTGACTACTACCCACAGGATGGTTATGGGGTGACTACCACCCACAGGATGGTTATGGGGTGACTACTACCCACAGGATGGTTATGGGGTGACTACCACCCACAGGATGGTTATGGGGTGACTACCACCCACAGGATGGGTATGGTGTGACTACTACCAACAGGATGGTTATGGGGTGACTACCACCCACAGGATGGTTATGGGGTGACTACCACCCACAGGATGGTTATGGGTGACTACCACCCACAGGATGGGGTATGGTGTGACTACTCCCACAGGATGGGTATGGTGTGACTACCACCCACAGGATGGTTATGGGGTGACTACCACCCACAGGATGGGTATGGTGTGACTACCACCCACAGGATGGGTATGGTGTGACTACCACCCACAGGATGGGTATGGTGTGACTACCACCCACAGGAGGGGTATGGTGTGACTACCACCCACAGGATGGGTATGGTGTGACTACCACCCACAGGATGGGTATGGTGTGACTACCACCCACAGGATGGGTATGGTGTGACTACCACCCACAGGAGGGGTATAGTGTGACTACCGCCCACAGGATGGGTATGGGGTGACTACCACCCAAAGGAGGGGTATGGTGTGACTACCACCACAGGCGGGGTATGTGTGACTACCACCCACAGGATGGGTATGGGGTGACTACCACCCACAGGATGGGTATGGTGTGACTACTACCCACAGGATGGGTATGGTGTGACTACTACCCACAGGATGGGTATGGTGTGATTACCACCCACAGGATGGGTATGGTGTGACTACTACCCACAGGAGGGGTTTATGGTGTGACTACTACCCACAGGATGGTATGGTGTGACTACTACCCACAGGATGGGTATGGTGTGACTACCGCCCACAGGAGGGGTATGGTGTGACTACGCCCACAGGATGGGTATTGGTAGACTACTGCCCACAGGATGGTTATGGGGTGACTACCACCCACAGGAGGGTATGGTGTGACTACCGCCCACAGGATGGGTATGGTGACTACTACCCACAGGATGGGGTATGGTTAGTGACTACCGCCCACAGGAGGGGTATGGTGTGACTACCACCCACAGGAGGGTATGGTGTGACTACCGCCTACAGGATGGGTATGGTATGACTACTGCCCACAGGATGGTTATGGGGTGACTACCACCCACAGGATGGGTATGGTGTGACTACCGCCCACAGGATGGGTATGGTGTGACTACCGCCCACAGGATGGGTATGGTGTGACTACCGTCCACAGGAGGGGTATGGTGTGACTACCACCCACAGGAGGGGTATGGTGTGACTACCGCCCACAGGATGGGTATGGTGTGACTACTACCCACAGGATGGGTATGGTGTGACTACTACCCACAGGATGGGTATGGTGTGACTACCGCCCACAGGAGGGGTATGGTGTGACTACCGCCACAGGATGGGTATGGTATGACTACTGCCCACAGGATGGTTATGGGGTGACTACCACCCACAGGATGGGTATGGTGTGACTACCGTCCACAGGAGGGGTATGGTGTGACTACCACCCACAGGAGGGGTATGGTGTGACTACCGCCCACAGGATGGGTATGGTGTGACTACTACCCACAGGATGGGTATGGTATGACTACTACCCACAGGATGGGTATGGTGTGACTACCGCCCACAGGAGGGGTATGGTGTGACTACCACCCACAGGATGGGTATGGTGTGACTACCGCCCACAGGATGGGTATGGTGTGACTACCACCCACAGGATGGGTATGGTATGACTACTCCCACAGGATGGGTATGGTGTGACTACCGCCCACAGGATGGGTATGGTGTGACTACCGCCCACAGGATGGGTATTGGTGTGACTACCGCCACAGGATGGGTATGGGGTGACTACCCCCACAGGATGGGTATGGTGTGACTACCCCACAGGAGGGGTATGGTGTGACTACCACCCACAGGAGGGGTATGGTGTGACTACCGCCCACAGGATGGGTATGGTGTGACTACTACCCACAGGATGGGTATGGTGTGACTACTACCCACAGGATGGGTATGGTGTGACTACTACCCACAGGATGGGTATGGTGTGACTACTACCCACAGGATGGGTATGTTGTGACTACTACCCACAGGAGGGGTATGGTGTGACTACCGCCCACAGGATGGGTATGGTGTGACTACTACCCACAGGATGGGTATGGTGTGACTATTACCCACAGGATGGGTATGGTGTGACTACTACCCACAGGATGGGTATGGTGTGACTACTACCCACAGGATGGGTATGGTGTGACTACTACCCACAGGATGGGTGTGGTGTGACTACTACCCACAGGATGGGTATGGTGTCACTACTACTCACAGGATGGGTATGGTGTGACTACTACCCACAGGATGGGTGTGGTGTGACTACTACCCACAGGATGGGTATGGTGTGACTACTACCCACAGGATGGGTATGGTGTGACTACTACCCACAGGATGGGTATGGTGTGACTACTACCCACAGGATGGGTATGGTGTGACTACTACCCACAGGATGGGTATGGTGTGACTACTACCCACAGGATGGGTATGGTGTGACTACTACACAAGGATGGGTATGGTGTGACTATACCCACAGGATGGGTATGGTTGTGACTACTACCCACAGGATGGGTATGGTGTGTACTACTACAACAGGATGGGTATGGTGTGACTACTACACACAGGATGGGTATGGTGTGACTACTACACACAGGATGGGTATGGTGTGACTACTACACACAGGATGGGTATGGTGTGACTACTACACACAGGATGGGTATGGTGTGACTACTACACACAGGATGGGTATGGGGTGTATTTTTTAGCATACATACAGAGGTACAAAAAAATACAGGTAAGAGCAGCATGCCAAAGCCACTTATATGCATAGCATTACGGGCTGGCTTAAAATTAACTTAAGATTAACTAAGCAATGATGAAATCAGTGATAAAACATTATTGTAAACAGATAACTATAAAGCACAAATGAGTATTACAAAGACAGGTCATATGGTTGCATGCATTGCTGTACATTCAGTCGAATGGAGTATTCTGTTAGGTAGTGTATTTAAAAAAATAACAGTTAGATTGGGTCCTAGGTTTAACATTTGTGTGATTATTGTGAGTAACTATATAGGATATACAATTTATAAGGTTCAGTTATTCAGTATTTATTTGGTTTTGAGTGAGTAAGTGATCTTTGAGAAGAGACTTGAATTTAATAACAGGTAGTGTTTCTTTATATTTACAGGTAATGAATTCCAGATTTTAGGGCCTTTTATGTGCATTGAGTTTTTGCATAGCGTGAGATGGACACGAGGAAATCAAAGAGTGATCTGTGCCTTGTGTTATGGTCATGTGTTCTGTTGAGGTTGGCAAGGAGATGTTTGAGGGGAGGGTTAATATCAGAGTTAAGTGTTCTATGTATGTAATAGGTGCAGTAATAAGTATGGATGTTTTGTATGGTGAGTAGGTTGAGTGTTTTGAATATTGGTGGAGTGTGCTGCCTGTAGTGAGAATTTGTTATCATTCTAACTGCAGCCTTTTGTTGGGTGATTAGTGGTCTGAGATGATTAATTGTTGTTGAGTCCCATGCACAAATTCCATAGGTGAGATTGGGGTAAATAAGAGAGTGATATAGGGCCAGGAGGGATGACTGTGGAACATAGTACCGTATCTTCGATAGTATGCCTACGGTCTTGGAAATTTTCTTAGAAGGGAGGCCAAGCCCATGATGACACTCTTCAGGTCACTTGTCCTATCTAGGCTGGAATATTGCTGCACACTAACAGCACCTTTCAAGGCAGGTGAAATTGATGACCTAGAAAATGTACAGAGAACCTTCACGGCGCGCATAACGGAGATAAAACACCTCAATTACTGGGAGCGCTTGAGGTTCCTAAAACTGTATTCCCTGGAACGCAGGCGGGAGAGATACATGATTATATACACCTGGAAAATCCTAGAGGGACTAGTACCGAACTTGCACACGAAAATCACTCACTACGAAAGCAAAAGACTTGGCAGACGATGCAACATCCCCCCAAATCAAAATCGAGAACAACGTCCAGTATTGGGCCCCTACTTAAACAAGATGGGTCCTACACAGATGACAACAAGGAAATGAGTGAGCTACTCAAGTCCCAATATGACTCAGTTTTTAGCAAGCCGCTAACCAGACTGAGAGTCGAAGATCAAAATGAATTTTTTATGAGAGAGCCACAAAATTTGATTAACACAAGCCTATCCGATGTTATCCTGACGCCAAATGACTTCGAACAGGCGATAAATGACATGCCCATGCACTCTGCCCCAGGGCCAGACTCATGGAACTCTGTGTCATTCAAGAACTGCAAGAAGCCCCTATCACGAGCTTTTCCATCCTATGGAGAGGGAGCATGGACACGGGGGTCGTCCACAGTTACTAAAAACAACAGACATAGCCCACTCCACAAGGGGGCAGTAAAGCAACAGCAAGAGAACTACAGACAATAGCACTAACATCCCATATCATTAAAATCTTTGAAAGGGTCCTAGAAGCAAGATCTCCACGCATCTAGAAACCATCAGTTACACAACCCAGGGCAAACATGGGTTTAGAAACAGGTCGCTCTGTCTGTCTCAACTATTGGACCACTACGACAAGGTCCTAAATGCCTAGAAGCAAAAAGAATGCAGATGTAATATATACAGACTTTGCAAAAGCCTTCGACAAGTGTGACCATGGCGTAATAGCGCACCAAAATGCGTGCTAAAGGAATAACAGGAAAATCGGTCGATGGATCTATAATTCCTCACATACGAACACAGGAGTAGTCGTCAACAGAGTAAAGTCCGAGGCAGCTACGGTGAAAGCTCTGTTCCACAAGGCACAGTACTCGCTCCATCTTGTTCCTCATCCTTATATCCGACATAGACAAGGATGTCAGCCACAGCACCGTGTCTTCCTTTGCAGATGACACCGATCTGCATTGACGTGTCTTCCATTGCAGACACTGCAAAGCTCCAGGCAGACATCAACCAAATCTTTCACGTGGGCTGCAGAAAACAATATGAAGTTCAACGATGGAGAAATTTCAATTACTCAGATATGGTAAACAATGAGGAAATTAAATCTTCATCAGAGTACAAAACAATTCGGCCACAAATAGAGCGAAACACCCACGTCAAAGACACTGGGAGTGATCATGTCGGAGGATCTCACCTTCAAGGACCATAACATTGTATCAATCGCATCTGCTAGAAAATGACAGGATGGATAATGAGAACTTCAAAACTAGGGAGGCCAAGCCCATGATGACACTCTTCAGGTCACTTGTTCTATCTAGGCTGGAATATTGCTGCACACTAACAGCACCTTTCAGGCAGGTGAAATTGCCGACCTAGAAAATGTACAGAGAAACTTTCACGGCACGCATAACGGAGATAAAACACTCAATTATTGGGAGCGCTTGAGGTTCCTAAACCTGTATTCCTGGAACGCAGGAGGAGAGATACATGATTATATACACCTGGAAAATCCTAGAGGGACTAGTACGAACTTGCACACGAAATCACCACTACGAAAGCAAAAGACTTGGCAGACGATGCTACCATCCCCCCAATGAAAAGCAGGCGGTGTAAACTAGCAAAATAACGTTAAGAGACCATACAATAAGTTTCAGGACGGCCGAGACTGTTCAACTGCCTCCAGCACATCTTAAGGGGGAATTACAACAGACCACCTCGGCAGCTTCAAGCTGCACGGACAGCACCTAAAAGTCAGTCCGTATCACCGGGCTGTGGTCGTATGTTGGTTTGCGTGCAGCCAGCCAGCAACAGCCTGGTTGTCACGCTCTATCCACCAGGAGGCTGGTCTCAGACCGGGCCGCGGGGGCGTTGACCCCGGAACTCTCTCCAGGTAAACTCCAGGTAAATGAAAAGCAGGGGTGTCACTAGCACGCTAAGAGACCATACAATAAGTGTCAGGGGCCCGAGACTGTTCAACTGCCTCCCAGCATACATAAGGGGGATTACCAACAGACCCCTGGCAGTCTTCAAGCTGGCACTGGACAAGCACCTAAAGTCGGTTCCTGACCAGCCGGGCTGTGGCTCGTACGTTGGTTTGCGTGCAGCCAGCAGCAACAGCCTGGTTGATCAGGCTCTGATCCACCAGGAGGCCTGGTCACAGACCGGGCCGCGGGGTCGTTGACCCCCGGAACTCTCTCCAGGTAAACTCCAGGTATATGTGTATGAAATTTGAGTCTATTATCAAGGTGGATTCCTAAGAATTTTCCCTCTGTTAGCTTTGTGATAGGTGATCCGTTTATCATTATGTTAAGAGGGACATCTGTAGCTCTGTTACCAAACTGAATGAAGTAGGTTTTGTCAATGTTTAGTGTAAGTTTGTTAGTCCTCATCCAGGTAGATATTTTCTGTAATTCGGTATTTACAGTATTGGCTAGTGTGACTGGGCTCGGGTGAGAGAAGACGTATGTAGTGTCATCTGCAAATAGTGTGGGCTTGAGTAATTGCGAAGCATTTGGTAGGTCATTTATGTATAGGAGAAAGAGAAGAGGGCCTAGGACACTTCCCTGTGGGACACCAACTGTAATTGGCTGTGCGGAAGAGTTTGCCCATTTGCGTACACATTTTGGCTTCTGTTGCTGAAGTATGACTTTAGGTAGTTGAGGGAGTGCCCTCTTATACCATAGTGTGACAATTTTATGTGGAGCAAGTCGTGGTCAGCTGTATCAAAAGCTTTACGTAAGTCAATGAAGTTCCACAGAGAGACTTCTTTTTTCTCTGTTGCAGTGTATATATGTTCTAGCATGTGTATTACCTGGAGTTTACCTGGAGAGAGTTCCGGGGGTCAACGCCCCCGCGGCCCGGTCTGTGACAAGGCCTCCTGGTGGATCAGAGCCTGATCAACCAGGCTGTTGCTACTGGCTGCACGCAAACTAACGTACGAGCCACAGCCCGGCTGGTCAGGAACCGACTTTAGGTGCTTGTCCAGTGCCAGCTTGAAGACTGCCAGAGGTCTGTTGGTAATCCCCCTTATGGTGGGAGCTCCATTGTTGGTGCTAGGGAGGATAGGAATAATACAGGGAAACATGCACCAACAGGGAATACAGTCACAGAAACCCAAGGCAAACGGAAACCAAGCCTGTGCACATACTATGCACTTGGTATCTGCAGGCATGGGAAATCTGGAAAAACAGACGGGAGTTTACCTGGAGTTTACCTGGAGAGAGGTAAACGGGACGTGCAACTATGACCACCCTAGAAAATGCCGTGCCCATATGACAACAGGAAAATGCAAACTCCCTTCCTGTAAGCTTTTTCACCCTGAAATGTGTACCTCTTCAGTACAGGAAAGACTGTGCTATAACTTAAATTGCCAGGCACACCATCTAAAGGGGACAAAAAGATACAAAACATCTAGGCCATGGGAAAACCTGGGTAGACACAGCCACTCAAGAGGGAGAGGTTTTTTAGTGCCAGGAAGGAAAAAAAACTGGCAGGAAATGGCAGAAATCGTACACCAAATCCAGTCATTCCTGGAGTGGAGCCACAGTCGATGGCCTCCACTCCAAACCAACAGATACAGATACTAATGCCGGAAAAAAATCATCCCCAGTACCAACAATACCACCAGTCCGATGACATTCTTCTTTGCAAATATACAGGGTCTAAAGCCAGCAACAAACAACAAAATACCTTGCATCCGTGGACTGCTTGCAGAGGCAAAGGCAATGTTCGCGGCTTTAACTGAGACCCACATAAAGGATCACTTGGACAACGACATATGGATCCCAGGTTACAACCTATACAGATGTGACAGAGTGAACAGGCAAAAGGGGAAGGGTTGGCCTGTACATTGCAGAGTCACTTGTTTGCACAGAACTGCTTAATGCCTCAAATGATGTAGTGGAAGTTTTAGCAGTAAAGGTCGAGAACCAAAACCTAGTCATTGTGGTAGTCTACAAGCCTCCAGATGCAAAATCCCAGCAATTCCAGGAACAGCTGTTAAAAATTGATCACTGTCTGCAAAATCTTCAAGCTCCTGCACCCAACATGACTTCGAACAGGCGATAAATGACATGCCCATGCACTCTGCCCCAGGGCCAGACTCATGGAACTCTGTGTTCATCAAGAACTGCAAGAAGCCCCTATCACGAGCCTTTTCCATCCTATGGAGAGGGAGCATGGACACGGGGGTCGTCCCACAGTTACTAAAAACAACAGACATATCCCCACTCCACAAAGGGGGAAGTAAAGCAACAGCAAAGAACTACAGACCAATAGCACTAACATCCCATATCATAAAAATCTTTGAAAGGGTCCTAAGAAGCAAGATCACCACCCATCTAGAAACCCATCAGTTACACAACCCAGGGCAACATGGGTTTGAACAGGTCGCTCCTGTCTGTCTCAACTATTGGATCACTACGACAAGGTCCTAAATGCACTAGAAGACAAAAAGAATGCAGATGTAATATATACAGACTTTGCAAAAGCCTTCGACAAGTGTGACCATGGCGTAATAGCGCACAAATGCGTGCTAAAGGAATAACAGGAAAAGTCGGTCGATGGATCTATAATTTCCTCACTAACAGAAACAGAGAGTAGTCGTCAACAGAGTAAAGTCCGAGGCAGCTACGGTGAAAAGCTTGTTCCACAAGGCACAGTACTCGCTCCATCTTGTTCCTCATCCTCATATCCGACATAGACAAGGATGTCAGCCAGCACCGTGTCTTCCTTTGCAGATGACACCCGAATCTGCATGACAGTGTCTTCCATTGCAGACACTGCAAGGCTCCAGGCGGACATCAACCAAATCTTTCAGTGGGCTGCAGAAAACAATATGAAGTTCAACGATGAGAAATTTCAATTACTCAGATATGGTAAACACGAGGAAATTTAATCTTCATCAGAGTACAAACAAATTCTGGACACAAAATAGAGCGAAACACCAACGTCAAATGACTGGGAGTGATCATGTCGTAGGATCTCACCTTCAAGGACCATAACATTGTATCAATCGCATCTGCTAGAAAAATGACAGGATGGATAATGAGAACCTTCAAAACTAGGGAGGCCAAGCCCATGATGACACTCTTCAGGTCACTTGTTCTATCTAGGCTGGAATATTGCTGCCACACTAACTGCACCTTTCAAGGCAGGTGAAATTGCCAACCTAGAAAATGTACAGAGAACTTTCGCGGCGCGCATAACGGAGATAAAACACCTCAATTACTGGGAGTGCTTGAGGTTCCTAAACCTGTATTCCCTGGAACGCAGGAGGGAGAGATAATGATTTCTATACACCTGGAAAATCCTATGAGGGACTAGTACCGACTGCACTCGAAAATCACTCACTACGAAAGCAAAAGACTTGGCAGCGATGCACCATCCCCCCAATAAAAAAGCGGGGGTGTCACTAGCACGTTAAGAGACCTTACAATAAGTGTCAGGGGCCCGAGACTGTTCAACTGCCTCTCAGCACACATGAAGGGGGATTACAAACAGACCCCTGGCAGTCTTCAAGCTGGCACTGGACAAGCATCTAAGTCAGTTCTGATCAGCCGGGCTGTGGCTCGTACGTTCGTTTGCGTGCAGCCGCAGCAACAGCCTGGTTGATTCAGGCTCTGATCCACCAGGAGCTGGTCACAGACCGGGCCGCGGGGGCGTTGACCCCCGGAACTCTCTCCAGGTAAACTCCAGGTAAACTCCAGGTAAACTCCAGGTAGCTCTGATGAAAACTTACACTCACACGAGCTTTTAAATCTCTGCACAAAATTCAATTTAAACCAGCAAATAATAGAGCCTGCTAGACTGGGGAATACACTAGACCTCATCTTCACTAACAATGATGATCTGATAAGAAATGTCACCATATCAAAAACAATATACTCAGATCACAACATAATTGAGGTTCAGACATGTATGCGTGGAGCCCCAGGCCGACATAATGAGACTAGTCACGAGGCGAGCATTCACCAAATTCAACTTCAATAACAAAAACATAAATGGGGACCAAGTAAACCAAATCCTAACCGATATAAGCTGGGAAGATATACTAAGCAACACAGACCCCAAATTATGCCTAGACAGATTAATTTGGCGGCACTCGATGTATGCACAAGGCTTATTCCTCTAAGAAAAAGGTAGGAGTAGATGTAAAATAGAAAGAGACAGGCGCTCCTTTACAGGCGATCGGAAAAGAATAACAGAGCGGCTAAAGAGGTCAATATATCTGAAATGCGTAGGGAGCACTGGTCAGAGAAATAGCAAGCATCGAACTTAAGCTAAAGGAATATTTATAGGAGTCAGGAATCGCGGGGAAGAACTAAAGCCATAAATGAAATCGAAAGAAACCCAAAGTATTTCTTTTCCCATGCCAAAAACAAAATCGAGAAAAAACGTCCAGTATTGGGCCCTTACTTAAACAAGATGGGTCCTACACAGATGACAGCAGGGAAATGAGTGAGCTACTCAAGTCCCAATATGACTCAGTTTTAGCAAGCCCCTAACCAGACTAAGAGTCGAAGATCAAAATGAATTTTTTATGAGGGGCCACAGAATTTGGTTAACACGCCTATCCGATGTTATCCTGACGCCAAAAGACTTCGAACAGGCGATAAATGACATGCCCCTGCACTCTGCCCCAGGGCAGGGCTCATGGAACTCCGTGTTCATCAAAAACTGCAAGAAGCCCTTCACGAGCCTTTTCCATTATGGAGAGGGAGCATGGACAGGGGGTCGTCCCACAGTTAAATAAAACAACAGACATGCCTACTCCACAAAGGGGGCAGTAAAGCTACAGCAAAGAATACAGACCGATAGCACTAACATCCCATATCATAAAAATCTTTGAAAGGGTCCAAGAAGCAAGATCACCACCCATCTAGAAACCCATCAGTTACACAACCCAGGGAAAAATGGTTTAGAACAGGTCGCTCCTGTGTGTCTCAACTATTAGATCACTACGAAAGGTCCTAGATGCACTAGAAGACAATAAATGCAGATGTAATATTTACAGACTTTGCAAAAGCCTTCGACAAGTGTGACCCTGGGCGTAATGTGCACAAAATGCGTGCTAAAGGAATAAAAGGAAATGTCGGTCGATGGATCATAAATTTTTCCCCACTAACGAACACAGAGAGCAGTCATCAACAGAGTAAAGTCCGAGGCAGCTACGGTGAAAAGCTCTGTTCCACAAGGCACAGTACTCGCTCCCATCTTGTTCTCATCCTCATATCCGACATAGACAAGGATGTCAGCCAAGCACCGTGTCTTCCTTTGCAGATGACAACCGAATCTGCATGACAGTGTCTTCCATTGCGACACTTTCAAAAGGGTCCAGGCGGACATCAACCAAAACTTCCAGTGGGCTGCAGAATAACAATATGAAGTTCAACGATGAGAAATTTTTAATTACTCAGATATGGTAAACACGAGGAAATTAAATCTTCATCAGAGTACAAAACAAATTCTGGCCACAAAATAGAGCGAAACACCCAAAGTCAAAGACCTGGGAGTTTATTTATGTCGGAGGATCTCACCTTCAAGGACCATAACATTGTATCAATCGCATCTGCTAGAAAAATTTACAGGATGGATAATGAGAACCTTCAAAACTAGGGAGGCCAAGCCCATGATGACCCCTCTTCAGGTCACTTGTTCTATCTAGGGTGGAATATTGCTGCACACTAACAGCACCTTTCAAGGCAGGTGAAATTGCCGACCTAGAAAATGTACAGAGAACCTTTCACGGTGCACATAACGGAGATAAAACACCTCAATTACTGGGAGTGGCTTGAGGTTCCTAAACCTGTATTCCCCGGAACGCAGGAGGGAGAGATACATGATTATATACACCTGAAAAATCCTAGAGGGACTAGTACCGAAAATTGCACACGAAAATCACTCACTACGAAAGCAAAAGACTTGGCAGACGATGCACCATCCCCCCAATAAAAAGCAGGGGTGTCACTAGCACGTTAAGAGACCATACAATAAGTGTCAGGGGCCCGAGACTGTTCAACTGCCTCCAGCATACATAAGGGGGGGGTTCCAACAGACCCTGGCAGTCTTCAAGCTGGCACTGGACAAGCACCTAAAGTCAGTTCCTGATCAGCCGGGCTGTGGCTCGTACGTTGGTTTGCGTGCAGCCAGCAGCAACAGCCTGGTTGATCAGGCTCTGATCCACCAGGAGGCCTGGTCACAGACCTGGCCGTGGGGGCGTTGACCCCCAGAACTCTCTCCAGGTAAACTCCAGGTATGTATGCTGGGAGGCAGTTGAACAGTCTCGGGCCCCTGACACTTATTGTATGGTCTCTTAACGTGCTAGTGACACCCCTGCTTTTCATTGGGGGGATGTTGCATCGTCTGCCAAGTCTTTTGCTTTCGTAGTGAGTGATTTTCGTGTGCAAGTTTGGTACTAGTCCCTCTAGGATTTTCCAGGTGTATATAATCATGTATCTCTCCCACCTGCGTTCCAGGGAATACAGGTTTAGGATCCTCAAGCGCTCCCGGGTAATTGAGGTGTTTTATCTCCGTTATGCGCGCCGTGAAGGTTCTCTGTACATTTTCTAGGTCAGCAATTTCACCTGCCTTGAAAGGTGCTGTTAGTGTGTAGCAATATTCCAGCCTAGATAGAACAAGTGACCTGAAGAGTGTCATCATGGGCTTGGCCTCCCTAGTTTTGAAGGTTCTCATTATCCATCCTGTCATTTTTCTAGCAGATGCGATTGATACAATGTTATGGTCCTTGAAGGTGAGATCCTCCGACATGATCACTCCCAGGTCTTTGACGTTGGTGTTTCGCTCTATTTTGTGGCCAGAATTTGTTTTGTACTCTGATGAAGATTTAATTTCCTCGTGTTTACCATATCTGAGTAATTGAAATTTCTCATCGTTGAACTTCATATTGTTTTCTGCAGCCCACTGAAAGATTTGGTTGATGTCCGCCTGGAGCCTTGCAGTGTCTGCAATGGAGGACACTGTCATGCAGATTCGGGTGTCATCTGCAAAGGAAGACACGGTGCTGTGGCTGACATCCTTGTCTATGTCGGATATGAGGATGAGGAACAAGATTCAAATTCAAATTCAAATGCAAATTCAAAGTTTATTCTCTATAAGGATTACAATGCTGAGTTAACAGAAATTTGGTTATTGTGTGGTTTACATGTAGTAAAATTGTGATTAGAGAGTGTACCACTAGAACGCTTATTCGGGCAGACTTAGTTTTATTCTTAATTGTAAAATATTACAAATTATGAGGTAAGTTGGTATTATGGCTAAGTGACTAAATACTAGTTTGTGAGTTTAGCAATGTGAATGCTTTTGTTTTGGCACAGTACATAGTTTCAGTATTGGAGTATCACAGGATTCATTATTTTAAGATTGAGATTAATATTTTCCCTTTTTAGGGGTCAAATGATGAGTGAGTGTAAGTGTGAACCACCCGGTGGGATTCGTTTTAGTTAGTTTACGGGTGTATAGGGGAGATTTAAAATGTTTTTAATGGTGTTTTGAAGGTGATGAAAGTGTCTGCCCAATTTTAAAAGTTCCCCAGGTAGGGGATTCCCAAATTTTGGGGCCCTTTTACATACATTTAATTTTTTGGAAGGTTTTGTCGGACACGGGGGGTGTTTTTAAATTTTGTGTCCTGTGTTTTTGCCCCGTGGGTTTTGTCCCCAACAATTTAAGAAAAACTTTTTGGGCAAGGGTTTTATATTAAATTTTAAAGGGGCCCCGTTTTTTGTAGATTGGGACATTTGTAAGTGTGGTGTATGAATGGGGGTAAGGGTTTTTAGGTCTATGGGAAGGAAAAGGGGGGGGGGGGGGTTTTGCCAAGGATGGGGTTTTTTGTGATTAAACCCTTTTGCACTTTTTGTTGGGTTATTAAATTTGGGTTTTGGTGTGTTTTCTGCAGTTGATCCCCCAAACACAAAAAAGCAAGGGAGGTATTGGGGTTTAAAAAAGTGAGTGGTTTTGTGTTAGAAGGGCCCTTTTGCGGCACGTAGTATTTGTTTTCTTGGAGAGGAACCCCCAAACCCTTTTGGATACTTTTTTGGTTATATGCTGGAAAAGGGTTTCTGAAATTCAGGTGTTGTCAAAGGGATAAAGGGCCAAGGGAAATTTTCCCCCCCTTAATTTTTGGGGAATTAGAGGTTTTTTTAAAATTTTAGCATTCCTGCTCTGGTTTTTTCCCCCAAATTTAAAGTGGATTGGGGGCGAGTAAATTGCCTTTTGGAAAAAAAGACTTTTTACCGTAGGCCCCGGAATTTACTCTGTTGACTACACTCTCTGTTTCTGTTTTGAGGAAAAAATTTTAAAATTATTTTATTTTTTATTATTTTTCAAGGGGGGAACAAACGACCGACTTTTCCTGTTTTTCCTTTTAGCCGGGATTTTTTTGCGCCCATTACGGGGCCAAAGGTCAAAACTTTTTGAAGGGGTTTTGCCCAAAAACTGGTTTTATATTAAACTGCATTCTTTTTGCTTCAGGCATTAAAGGGCCTTGTCGTAGTTTTCCAAAAGGGTTGGGGGACAGACCCGGTCGAAACCTTTTTTTCTAAACCCATGTTGCCCTGGGTTGTGTAACTGATGGGTTTCTAGATGGGTGGTGATCTTGCATCATTAGTATTTTGATTAGGCCTGAATCCAAATTGGCAGGGGTTGAGTATGTTTTGGGAGATGAGGTAGGAGTAGATTCGTTTATGAATTAAATTTTCGAAGATTTTTGAGAGAGGGTGTAAGTTGGATATTGGCCTATAGTTATTCAACTCTGATCTCCTTTATGGATCGGGGTGACATTTGCTATTTTGAAAACTGTAGGGAGGTGGAGGATTCAATGGATTTGTTAATGTATAATAAAATGTTAAACGAACTGGCCCCTCAAGGAAGGTTCCTTGATGTTGGTGAGGGGCTCTTGATTTAGGGAATTGGATCTGTGCTCCAGTTCCCCGAATTAAGCCTGAATGCCTTCCACATCCCCCCCCCCCCAGGCGCTGTATAATCCTCCGGGTTTAGCGCTTCCCCTTGATTATAATAATAATAATAAACGAACTGGGTAATACCTCAGCAAATACCTCTTAGTAAATTTCATGTATCCTGAAGAACAAAAGATAAGATTTTCTTCGGATTTTTAACTCGGCAGAGTTACCTACCCAGGATAACCCAAGAAAGTTAGTGTGTCATAGAAGAAGAAGGACAAACAACAAAATCATTATTATTATTATTATTATTATTAGTATTAGTATTATTATTATCATGGGGGAGCGCTAAACCCGTAGGATTATACAGCGCATGGGGGGATGGAGGGTATTCAGGCTTAATTCAGGAAGCCGGAGCACAGCTCCAATTCCCTAGATCAAGATCCCCTCACGAGCATCAAGGTTGAGTGGCACAACAACAACAAGCAAAGAAGATAAAGTTGAAGAAAGTGTTAAACAAGTGGTGGTAAGTTTGAGTGGCCCTGAACCACCACCACCACTTACAATCATGTGATTTAGTACAAGATACCAACCACGTATTATAACAAGTCTACACTGGTTACACAGTCAACTTGAGAAGCAGTGCAGGTATGGTGAAGGTGTTGACAAGCAGCAGTAGTGAGGTGAACCCCACCACTAACACCACTCGTAGCAGAAGCAACTTCAGGCGAACTCCATCTACACACATCTTTCAATACTGGTTAATTACGCACTTTCTTTTTTAAGTTATGACAGATGCATTCAGTTATAAATGACCTAAGAATATATTGGTATATTGCATAGGTACAAACTATGAGTGTCAGTGTGTGCACAGTGGCTAATTCCTTGTTTATTTTTTTTTTTTTTGGGGAGGAAGGGGGTGAAATCTGTACATTATTCCCGTGTGTCATTGAATGATTTCTCCAGCTAAATAATCCTTTATTAATGTGCATGTGTATTTGAGATAATCTTTATATGTGGAAATATAAGAAAAACCATTGTGGCCTAAGTTAACCCACAATATTATTATAACTAAACCTAACCTTACCTTTACCCTTACCTTTACCCTTACCTTTAACCCTTACCTTTACCCTTACCTTTACCCTTACCTTTACCCTTACCTTTACCCTTACCTTTACCCTTACCTTTACCCTTACCTTTACCCTTACCTTTACCCTTGCCTTTACCCTTACCTTTACCCTTACCTTTACCCTTACCTTTACCCTTATTTTCATCCTTATTTTCATCCTTTCTTTTATCTTTACTTTTACCCTTACCTTTATCCTTACCTTTATCCTTACCTTTATCCTTACCTTTATTTATTTTATTTATTTATTTATAATTTGAGCACACTTACAGAGGTACAAAAAAAAATACAGATAAGAGCAGCATGCTCTTATCTTACCTTCATCCTTACCTTCATCCTTACCTTCATCCTTACCTTCATCCTTACCTTCATCCTTACCTTCATCCTTACCTTTACCTTACCATTATTAAGCCTAACTTACCTCTTAATAAATAATGATGTTCACATTGCTGGTAAAATGGAAAACTTGTAATATTACTTCAGAAATTAAGCCAGTGACACAGTCACTTAAGGAGACCTGGAGACCTGGAGAGAGTTTCGGGGGTCAACGCCCCCGCGGCCCGGTCTGTGACCAGGCCTCCTGGTGGATCAGCGCCTGATCAACCAGGCTGTTGCTGCTGGCTGCACGCAAACCAACGTACGAGCCACAGCCCGGCTGATCAGGAACTGACTTTAGGTGCTTGTCCAGTGCCAGCTCACCAGCTCACTGGCTCATCAAGTCATTATTTATCTTATTATAGCAAATATCTTGATAAATAACAATTTCTGCAACAGATAAATATGTTTCCTGTGTTATGGATAAGAATTTATTGTGAAGAGTGTGTATTGTTGATGGAGTTAGTCCCTGGAGCAAAGTGCATGTTGACCTCGTTTTTCTTAATCTGTAGTGGGAAGTCTTCATTTTTACCTGTGACTGGTTTTTAAGGGCTCTTTCACACCCTCGGCCTGGCCTGAGGTCAAACTTCCCTCTTGACTACCTGGTCGGCTAAGCTATTGGTGCTAGTGTTCTGCTGGTCCACTAAGCCCTCACAACCAGGGCGATTTGGCACTTATAAGCAGAAACTGGCCAGTTTATTTTTTTTAATTCTATCTTCACTTTGGCAGTATTTCCAATATATATTTATATATATATATATATATATATATATATTATATATTTTATATATATATATATATATATATATTTTATATATATATATATATATAAAATTATATGTGTATGTATGTTCTGCCCAGTGCATGTAGTCACAGCTTCTCTTTCTTCAACATTTAACAGTTTTTCAAAATATTCCCTCCATCTCCCCGATACCTCCAACTCTCCACCTAATAACTCTCTCCTATTTTTAACTGTTAAATCCACTCATTGCCTAGGCTTTCTCAACTTATTAATCTCGCTCGCCTCACGGGTGACCCCGTGGCTCTACCTTCACTCATAGAGGGCCCAGGTTCAATTCCTGGTCGGTTAAAATATTTTGCTTTGTTTCCTTACACCTGTTGTCCTGTTCACCTAGCAGCAAGTAGGCACCTGAGTGTTAGTCGACTGGTGTGGGTCGCATTCTGCAAGACAAGATTAAGGACCCCAATGGAAATAAGACAGACAGTCCTCGATGACTCGCTGACTTTCTTGGGTTATCCTGGGTGGCTAACCCTTCAGGGTTAAAAATCCAAATGAAATCTTATCTCACCCACACTCTCATTTGCTTTACTACATTCCTTCACCACTTGGTGGCCCTGTGGCCTGACTGGCAAAGCTCTTGCTTCACACACGGAGGGCCCGGGTTTGATTTCAGGCAGGGTAGAAACATTTCACTGCGTTTTCTTACACTGCCTTTCTTGGGTTATCCTGGGTAGCTAACCCTTCGGGGTTAAAAATCCGAACGAAATCTTATCATATCTTATCTCTCTTAACCCCTCTTTTTCTCTCCATATACTCCTCCTTCCTTACATTACCTGTACTTTGTAAAAATCTTTCATATGCTAACTCTTACTACTCTTTACCTCATCATTCCACCAGTTACTCTTCTTCCCTCCTGCACCCACTTTCCTGTAGCCACACACTTCTGCTGAACATTCTAGCACTGCTTTCTTAAATCTCTCCCATACCTTTTCAGCCTCATTGCCAGTACTCTCACTAATCCATCTTTCTTCCAGTAGCTGTTTATATCGTACTCTAACTTCCTCCTCCTGTAGTTTATAAGCCACCTCTCTCTAACTTGATTATGCCATTTTCCTTGTATCCCCTCAACATTTTACTCCCACTGTAGCTACAACTAAAAAAATGATCTCGTATGTCTGTGGCCCATCTATAAGCATGCACTTCCTGAAGTCTACTCATCACTCTTTTATCTACCATTACATAGTCCAGCAAACTACAGACATTATTCCCTATATCATATCTTGTATACTTATCCTTTTTTTTTTCTTAAATTTTTTTTTTTTTTTTTTTCAAGTGGGCCGTCTCCCACCGAGGCAGGGTGACCCAAAAAATAAAGAAAATCCCCAAAAAGAAAATACTTTCATCATTCAACACTTTCACCACACTGACACATTATCACTGTTTTTGCAGAGGTGCTCAGAATACAACAGTTTAGAAGCATATACGTATAAAGATACACAACATATCCCTCCAAACTGCCAGTATCCCAAACCCCTTCTTTAAAGTGCAGGCATTGTACTTCCCATTTCCAGGACTCAAGTCCGACTATATGAAAATAACCGGTTTCCCTGAATCCCTTCACTAAATATTACCCTGCTCACACTACAACAGATCGTCAGGTCCCAAGTATCATTCGTCTCTATTCACTCCTATCTAACACGCTCATGCACGCTTGCTGGAAGTCCAAGCCCCTCGCCCACAAAACCTCCTTTACCCCCTCTTTCCAACCCTTTCGAGGACGACCCCTGCCCCTCCTTCCTTCCCCTATAGATTTATATGCTTTCCATGTCATTCTACTTTGATCCATTCTCTCTAAATGACCAAACCACCTCAACAACCCCTCTTCTGCCCTCTGACTAATGCTTTTATTAACTCCACACCTCCTAATTTCCACACTCCGAATTTTCTGCATAATATTTACACCACACATTGCCCTTAGACAGGACATCTCCACTGCCTCCAACCGTCTCCTCGCTGCTGCATTTACCACCCAAGCTTCACATCCATATAAGAGTGTTGGTACTACTATACTTTCATACATTCCCTTCTTTGCCTCCATAGATAACGTTTTTTGACTCCACGTATACCTCAACCCACCACTCGCCTTTTTTCCCTCATCAATTCTATGATTAACCTCATCCTTCATAAATCCATCCGCCGACACGTCAACTCCCAAGTATCTGAAAACATTCACTTCTTCCATACTCCTCCTCCCCAATTTGATATCCAATTTTTCTTTATCTAAATCATTTGATACCCTCATCACCTTACTCTTTTCTATGTTCACTTTCAACTTTCTACCTTTACACACATTCTCAAACTCATCCACTAACCTTTGCAATTTTTCTTTAGAATCTCCCATAAGCACAGTATCATCAGCAAAAAGTAACTGTGTCAATTCCCATTTTGAATTTGATTCCCCATAATTTAACCCCACCCCTCTCCCGAACATCCTAGCATTTACTTCTTTTACAACCCCATCTATAAATATATTAAACAACCATGGTGACATTACACATCCCTGTCTAAGACCTACTTTTACCGGGAAGTATTCTCCCTCTCTTCTACACACCCTAACCTGAGCCTCACTATCCTCATAAAAACTCTTTACAGCATTTATTAACTTACCACCTATTCCATATACTTGCAAATCTGCCACATTGCTCCTCTATCCACTCTATCATATGCCTTTTCTAAATCCATAAATGCAATAAAAACTTCCCTACCTTTATCTAAATACTATTCACATATATGCTTCAATGTAAACACTTGATCTACACATCCCCTACCCACTCTGAAGCCTCCCTGCTCATCCGCAATCCTACATTCTGTCTTACCTCTAATTCTTTCAATTATAACCCTACCGTATACTTTTCCTGGTATACTCAATAAACTTATTCCTCTATAATTTTTACAATCTCTTTTGTCCCCTTTCCCTTTATATAAAGGGACTATACATGCTCTCCGCCAATCCCTAGGTACCTTCCCCTCTTTCATACATTTATTAAACAAAAGTACCAACCACTCCAACACTATATCCCCCCCCCTGCTTTTAACATTTCTGTCATGATCCCATCAGTTCCAGCTGCTTTACCCCCTTTCATTCTACGTAATGCCTCACATACCTCCACCACACTTACATTCTGCTCTTCTTCACTCCTAAAAGATGGTATACCTCCCTGGCCAGTGCATGAAATTACCGCCTCCCTTTCTTCCTCAACATTTAAAAGTTCCTCAAAATATTCTCGCCATCTACCTAATACCTCCCTTTCCCCATCTACTAATTCCCCTACTCTGTTTTTAACTGACAAATCCATACTTTCCCTAGGCTTTCTTAACTTGTTTAACTCACTCCAAAATTTTTTCTTATTTCATTAAAATTTCTTGACAGTACCTCTCCCACTCTATCATCTGCTCTCCTTTTGCACTCTCTCACCACTCTCTTCACCTTTCTTTTACTCTCCATGTACTCTGCTCTTCTTATAACACTTCTGCTTTGTAAAAACCTCTCATAAGCTACCTTTTTCTTTTTATCACACCCTTTACTTCATCATTCCACCAGTCACTCCTCTTTCCTCTGCCCCCACCCTCCTATAACCACAAACTTCTGCCCCACATTCTAATACTGCATTTTTAAAACTATTCCAACCCTCTTCAACCCCCCACTACTCATCTTTGCACTAGCCCACCTTTCTGCCAATAGTCGCTTGTATCTCCCCCCGAACTTCCTCCTCCCTTAGTTTATACACTTTCACCTCCCTCTTACTTGTTGTTGCCACCTTCTTCTTTTCCCATCTACCTCTTACTCTAACTGTAACTACAACTAAATAATGATCCGATATATCAGTTGCCCCTCTATAAACATGTACATCCTGGAGCCTACCCATCAACCAATACATAATTTAACAAACTACTTTCATTACGTGCTACATCATACCTTGTATATTTATTTATCCTCTTTTTCATAAAATATGTATTACTTATTACCAAATTTCTTTCTACACATAGCTCAATTAAAGGCTCCCCATTTACATTTACCCCTGGCACCCCAAATTTACCTACTACTCCCTCCATAACATTTTTACCCACTTTAGCATTGAAATCCCCAACCACCATTACTCACACTTCATTCAAAACTCCCCACGCATTCACTCAACATTTCCCAGAATCTCTCTCTCTCCTCTACACTTCTCTCTTCTCCAGGTGCATACACACTTACTATAACCCACTTTTCACATCCAATCTTTATTTTACTCCACATAATCCTTGAATTTATACATTTGTAGTCCCTCTTTTCCTGCCATAGCTTATCCTTCAACATTATTGCTACTCCTTCTTTAGCTCTAACTCTATTTGAAACCCCTGACCTAATCCCATTTATTCCTCTCCATTGAAACTCTCCCACCCCCTTCAGCTTTGTTTCACTTAAAGCCAGGACATCCAGTTTCTTCTCATTCATAACATCCACAGTCATCTCTTTCTTATCATTTGCACAATATCCACGCACATTTAGACTTCCCACTTTGACAATTTTCTTCTTATTCTTTTTAGTAATCTGTAAAGGGGTTACTAGCCCATTGTTCCCGGCATTTTAGTTGACTTTTACAACACGCATGGCTTACGGAGGTAAGATTCTTATTCCACTTCCCCATGGATATAAAAGGAAAAGTAATAAGACCAAGAACTATTAAGACAAAATCAAAGAAAACTCAGATGAGTGTGTATAAATAAACGTGTACATGTATGTGTAGTGTGACCTAAGTGTAAGTAGAAGTAGCAAGACATGCCTGTAATCTTGCATATTTATGAGACAGACAAAAGACACCAGCAATCCTACCATCATGTAAAACAATTACAGGCTTTCGTTTTACACTCGCTTTGCAGGACGGTAGTACCTCCCTGGGTGGTTGCTGTCTACCAGCCTACTACCTTTAAAATGTGTATTGCCTATTGTCAGATCTTTCTTTACAAAGTTCAGTCAAAGGTCCCCCCAATATCATTTACCCCTGGCACCCCAAATGCCAAAAATGCCTAGTCATGCTAGGTGTGATAGCACCCCTCTCTGTAATTAGTATTTTATAATATGTAAACTACACCTGCCACAATTGTGGCAGGGAACCAATTGAGAAAGTAATTGTGGCAGGGAACCTGCCGCAATTACTTGGTCACTTTTTTGGCTCAAAACTTCCTAAACACTCGCCTAACATCTCCCAAAATCTCTATCTATCTATCTATCTATCTCTGCCTCTCTATCTCTCCTCTGCACTCCTCTCTTCTCCAGGTTCATACACACTTTTCAGACCTGACCCTTATTTTAATTCACATAATCCTTGAATTTATACATTTATATCCCCTCTTCTCCTTCCATGACTGTTCCTTCAACATTATTGCTACCCCTTCCTTAGATTAAGAGTTAGGACATCCAATTTATTTCCATTCATAACATTGGCAGTCATCCTCCTTATCTGCACTACACCCACACACATTCAAACATCCCAGCTTTATAATAATTTTCTTCTTATTTTTAGTAATTTACACAGGAAAAGGGGGTTACTAGCCCATTGTTCCTGGCATTTTAGTTTCCTCTTATGACATGCATGGCTTATGGAGGAAAGATTCTTTTTCGCTTTGCCAGTAAATGCCAGTTGCAAGTAGGAAAACTGTCCACCAAAATATCAGTCCTTAACTTTACAAATTAATTTTTCGAGTTCTTGTACAGAATTGAACTTGAGTTCCCGAATTGAATGTCATCTATTTTATAAAATAGAACCACCTATAATGTCAGCTAATATCATCTAATGTGTGGTATAAACCTTGGTAATAAATACCGACAAGTTGGTTTAGAAAGACACGTAAGCAAACACTATATCATATTTATTAGAAAACGTTTCGGTCCTGAGACCTTGATCACTTCTAACATACGGAGGTAGAAAGACATTATATATATAGGCGGAGAGTGAGATGTGACGCACGTGACCTGAGGAATGTCATAAGAACATAAGAATGGAGGAACACTGTAGAAGGCCTACTGGCCCATGCGAGGCAGGTCCTTATCAAAACAACCTCTACCTATGATGAGGACGGGTAGACGATGAAATCATGTGACTCCTGTGTTGTTGGGTTGGTGCTGCTTAAGTATCATGTATGCCAATGTTTTTGAAATTTTGTAGTTTCCAGTGTTGCGTTCTATAGTGTTGGTGACGGCGATTAGTGAGGCTTCTAGGCACCGTCGGCATCTGAGGTCTGGTTCGGTGAGAACGAGTTGTGCCTCGTTCCAGTTCATCAAATGCCCCGTGGAGTCTCTGTGGAGGACACAGGCGTACCTTACATCGTCTCTGTTAGAGGCATTTCGATGCTCATTCAGGCGGACTGCAAGATCTCTGCCTGTCTCGCCTACATATTTCTTGGGACAGAACCCACAGGGGATAGTGTAGACGCCTGCTTTAGAAGTTAGAGGTGTGGGGCTGCGTTTTGTAGTGAGGTCTTTGATAGATGTGTTTATGGTGGAAACGTTGATGTTACTCATAGCAAGTGCCCGGCGAGTATTCGTGGCAACATCGCCACATGGGAGTACTATGAACTGTTTAGGGGGCTGTTCCATGGGCGGTTTGTTGAGGATAGCTTGTGCCTTGAGTCTGCAATCTCGGATGAAGAAAGATGGGAACTGAAGACATGTAAAGGCTTGTGTTATGTAAGTGCATTCTTCTTCTAGAAAACAAGGGCTGGAGATGCGAAGAGCTCTCAAGAAGAAGCCAATGAGGACTCCCCCTCTTAGTGTGGGTGTCTTGGTGTGAATAAAAGTGTAAAAGATCGTCCTTGTGGTAGGTTTTCTATACCCCTTTTTGAAGAGAAGTTTGTCACTGTCGGGAGATTTTGCACAGTAGAACGTCGGGGAAAAGGGGAAGTTTGCCATCATTTTCGATTTCAAGTGTAAACTTTATTGATGTTCAACTGCATTGATCTTGTTGAAGGGCCTGGATATTGAGACGTCTCGGATAGAAAACCAATATATATCCAACGTATCTTAGCCAGGTAACGGTGTTGGGAATGAGGGTGCCGAATTTCTCTGTCTCCAGGTTTTCCATGAAGAGGTTGGCAAGCACAGCACTGAGCGGGCTGCCCATTGCCATCCCCAAAGCATTGTTTGTAACATTTTTCCTGATACTTGAAGAAGTTGAAATTAACACAAAGTTCCACTAGATTGATGAAATCTAGAAGAGGTAAAGGGAGGTCGTGGTTTTCAGTGAGCCTCTGTCCCAGAAGTTTTTGCAGCGTCATAGGAACGTTTGGTAAAGAGGGCTGTGACAGCGAGGAAGCCATGCTTTTGGTTTTGACATTCAGGTTGGAAATTCGGGAGAGAAGGTCACCTGAGTGTTTGAGGTGGGCTTGACTGATGGTGCCCAGAAGCGCTGAAAGGTATTTGGCAAGGTGATAGTACCTATCAACTTACTAGACTATAATCCAACTAATTATTTCTTATAATCATTTACAATGATGCAGTTGTAAAAATGATAGACCTGCTTTACACAGCACTGGAAAATAAAGAATATCCATTAGGACTTTTTGTTGACCTACTCCACATCCTACTCCACAAACTTGACCATTATGGTATAAGAGGCCATGCACTTGCATATTTCAAATTCTACTTTACTAATAGGTATCAGTATGTCACCATTAAAGACACAACCTCCTCAACACGACCATTTGATACTAGAGTGCCACAGGGAAGTGTCCTTGGTCCCCTGCTCTTTCTCTTTTATATCAATGATCTTCCCAATGTATCACAACACCTGAAACCAATTCTCTTTGCTGACGACACGACTTATGTCATCTCCCACCCAAATCTTGCCACGCTCAACACCATTGCTAACGAGGAACTACTAAAAATATCTATATAGATGACAGCCAATAAACTTAAACTCAACACTGATGAAACCTTCTATATTATGTTTGGTAACAGAGCAGGTGATGCATAATTAAACATTAAGATTGACAACACCCTCATTGCTAAACATAAAGAGGGCAAATTCCTGGGCCTACACTTCAACAGCAACCTGAAATTCAGCACCCATATCCAGCACGTAATGAAAAAAGTATCCATAATTGTTGGGATCCTCTCTAAGATATGTTACTTCGTACCACAATCAGCCCTACTCGCACTATACTATTCATTCATCTATCTCTACCTCGCATATGCCATTTGTCCCTGGGATCAACAGCAATTACCCACCTGAAGCCAATAATAACCCAGCAAAAGCTGCAGTACGAATTATCAAGCAATCCAGTGCTAGGCAACACACCCCCCACTTTTCAAATACCTAAACTTACTCACTGTTCAGAACATCCACACTTACTATTCTGCAATCTACATCTACAGAACCATAAATTCCAATATTAACCCTGAACTAAAACACTTTCTTGATAGTTGTGACAGGACCCATAGACATAATACCAGACACAAACATCTCTTTGACATTCCTCGTGTCCAGCTAAATCTATACAAAAATTCAATATACATAAAAGGGCCTAAAATGTGAAACTCCCTGAAAATTCTAGAACTGCAGACACAACCACCATTTTCAAAAGCACTGTTAAAAAACATCTTATCTAAGGTACACACCCCACTGGTAGCTAGCCACACGAAAACTGCTTTATTTTGCACATATTCAAAGCAAAATATACTTACTGATATCTGTGACTCCCCCTAATTTACACATGACTGTAAGCATAAAATTCTGAATACAGCTGTTGCATTATAATTCTTAAGCTAGTCATAAGTTTGACTAAGGCAGATTACTGAGATTTATAAAAGCAAACAGATTACTGGGAGTTATATCTAGAAGTGTAAGCAACAGATGTCCAGCGGTTATTTTACAGCTTTATACATCATTAGTAAAGCCTCGCCTAGATTACACAGCTCAGTTCTGGTCTCCATATTACAGAATGGATATAAATTCACTAGAAAACATCCAGCGTTGAATGACTAAATTAATACATGGCATTAGAAATCTTCTGTATGAAGAATGATTGAAGACACTTAAACTACATTCACTTGTAAGACGAAGAATGAGGGGAGACATGATCGAAGTGTATAAGTGGAAGATGGGTATTAACAAAGGGGATATAAATAAGGTTTTGAGGATATCTCTCCAAGAGAGAACCTGCACTAATGGATTCAAGTTAGACAAGTTTAGATTTCAGAAGGATATAGGAAAGTACTGGTTTGGTAATAGGGTAGTTGATGAGGGGAATGGTCTGTGTAGTAGGGTGATCGAAGCTGAAACCTTGGATACTTTCAAATTTAGGTTGGATAAATACATAAATAAGAGGGGTTGGATTTGAATGGGACTTGCACATAAGTAAATAGAATTATCAAAGCTTATTGCTTGGGTAGCATTTATTCTGTTAGTGGGTTGGATTTGTGAAGGACCTGCCCAGTATGGGCCAACAGGCCTATTGCAGTGTTCCTCCTTTCTTATGTTCTTATGACACTCCAATATAGGAGCCCTTCCTTATCTTGCACATATCCAAAACAAAATACACTTATTAATATCTGTGACTTCCCCTAATCTACACATGACTGTAAACATAAAATTTTGAATAAAGCTATTGCTTCATAATTCTTAAGCTAGTCATATGTTTTCCTAAGACACTTCAATATAGACACTATCATGCCAAAATGAGACCATTTCCATTAATAGATAAACTAATTGTTAAGTTCTTAAACATTTTGAACTACCTCAATTTTGTAAATCTAGTTAATCACTACAATTACCTAACCTTATTACTAGTATGATCCATATCCTGTGTCTGTATAGAGTAAGAACTAGTATTAGTCTACCCGAACTGCCTAGGAATACCTAGGCATACTAGTGGCCTTCTTTGTAGTAAGTATTATGTAAGCCTCACATTGTAATATCAACAGAGAAATAAAGAATTTTAATTTTAAGTTAGGCTTCAGCTTACCCGAAATGTTCAGCATAACCATGGGCTTTCAACATGGCCTCAAGTGTCGCCCATTTCTGTATAAAAAGTGTATCATGTATTACACACACCAGCAGTTCCAGGAACAGCTGTTAAAAATTGACCACTGTCTGGAAAATCTTCCAGCTCCTGCACCCAACATCTTGCTCCTGGGGAATTTCAACTTAAGGCACCTAAAATGGAGGAATATAGCAAATAATATTGTTGCAGTAATAACACCAGGAGGCAGCTCTGATGAAAACTCACACTCGCACGAGCTTTTAAATCTCTGCACAAAATTCAATTTAAACCAGCAAATAATAGAGCCTACTAGACTGGAGAATACACTAGACCTCATCTTCACTAACATTGATGATCTGATAAGAAATGTCACCATATCAAAAACAATATACTCAGATCACAACATAATTGAGGTTCAGGACATGTATGAGTGGAGCCCCAGACCGACATAATGAGACTAGTCACGAGGGAGCATTCACCAAATTCAACTTCAATAACAAAAACATAAAGTGGGACCAAGTAAACCAAAATCCTAACCGATATAAGCTGGGAAGATATACTAAGCAACACAGACCCCAACTTATGCCTAGAACAGATTAACTCGTGGCACTCGATGTATGCACAAGGCTTATTCCTCTAAGAAAAAGGAGGAGTAGATGTAAAATAGAAAGAGACAGGCGCTCCCTTTACAGGCGACGGAAAAGAATAACAGAGCGGCTAAAAGAGGTCAATATATCTGAAATGCATAGGGAGACACTGGTCAGAGAAATAGCAAGCATCGAACTTAAGCTAAAAGAATCCTTTAGGAGTCAGGAATCGCGGGAAGAACTAAAAGCCATAAATGAAATCGAAAAAAACCCAAAGTATTTCTTCTCCTATGCCAAATCAAAATCGAGAACAACGTCCAGTATTGGGCCCCTACTTAAACAAGATGGGTCCTACACAGATGACAGCAAAGAAATGAGTGAGCTACTCAAGTCCCAATATGACTCAGTTTTTAGCAAGCCGCTAACCAGACTGAGAGTCAAAGATCAAAATGAATTTTTTATGAGAGAGCCACAAAATTTGATTAACACAAGCCTATCCGATGTTATCCTGACGCCAAATGACTTCGAACAGGCGATAATGACATGCCCATGCACTCTGCCCCAGGGCCAGACTCATGGAACTCTGTGTTCATCAAGAACTGCAAGAAGCCCCTATCACGAGCCTTTTCCATCCTATGGAGAGGGAGCATGGACACGGGGGTCGTCCCACAGTTACTAAAAACAACAGACATAGCCCCACTCCACAAAGGGGGCAGTAAAGCAACAGCAAAGAACTACAGACCAATAGCACTAACATCCCATATCATAAAAATCTTTGAAAGGGTCCTAAGAAGCAAGATCACCACCCATCTAGAAACCCATCAGTTACACAACCCAGGGCAACATGGGTTTAGAACAGGTCGCTCCTGTCTGTCTCAACTATTGGATCACTACGACAAGGTCCTAAATGCACTAGAAGAGAAAAAGAATGCAGATGTAATATATACAGACTTTGCAAAAGCCTTCGACAAGTGTGACCATGGCGTAATAGCGCACAAAATGCGTGCTAAAGGAATAACAGGAAAAGTCGGTCGATGGATCTATAATTTCCTCACTAACAGAACACAGAGAGTAGTCGTCAACAGAGTAAAGTCCGAGGCAGCTACGGTGAAAAGCTCTGTTCCACAAGGCACAGTACTCGCTCCCATCTTGTTCCTCGTCCTCATATCCGACATAGACAAGGATGTCAGCCACAGCACCGTGTCTTCCTTTGCAGATGACACCCGAATCTGCATGACAGTGGCTTCCATTGCAGACACTGCAAGGCTCCAGGCGGACATCAACCAAATCTTTCAGTGGGCTGCAGAAAACAATATGAAGTTCAACGATGAGAAATTTCAATTACTCAGATATGGTAAACATGAGGAAATTAAATCTTCATCAAAGTACAAAACAAATTCTGGCCGCAAAATAGAGCGAAACACCAACGTCAAAGACCTGGGAGTGATTATGTCGGAGGATCTCACCTTCAAGGACCATAACATTGTATCAATCGCATCTGCTAGAAAAATGACAGGATGGATAATGAGAACCTTCAAAACTAGGGAGGCCAAGCCCATGATGACACTCTTCAGGTCACTTGTTCTATCTAGGCTGGAATATTGCTGCACACTAACAGCACCTTTCAAGGCAGGTGAAATTGCCGACCTAGAAAATGTACAGAGAACTTTCACGGCGCGCATAACGGAGATAAAACACCTCAATTACTGGGAGCGCTTGAGGTTCCTAAACCTGTATTCCCTGGAACGCAGGAGGGAGAGATACATGATTATATACACCTGGAAAATCCTAGAGGGACTAGTACCGAACTTGCACACGAAAATCACTCACTACGAAAGCAAAAGACTTGGCAGACGATGCACCATCCCCCCAATGAAAAGCAGGGGTGTCGCTAGCACGTTAAGAGACCATACAATAAGTGTCAGGGGCCCGAGACTGTTCAACTGCCTCCCAGCACACATAAGGGGGATTACCAACAGACCCCTGGCAGTCTTCAAGCTGGCACTGGACAAGCACCTAAAGTCAGTTCCTGATCAGCCGGGCTGTGGCTCGTACGTTGGTTTGCGTGCAGCCAGCAGCAACAGCCTGGTTGATCAGGCTCTGATCCACCAGGAGGCCTGGTCACAGACCGGGCCGCGGGGGCGTTGACCCCCGGAACTCTCTCCAGGTAAACTCCAGGTAAACATACTGGGTAAGCACCTCAGAGGCAAATATATTTATTTTAAAAGATAAAATGAAAGTCTGTGGCCCAGGTATCTTCTTTTTCTATGGAAGTGTGATGGCAAGATTCCCAGTGTGCCATGACATAGACATTGGTAGTAAATGATTATACATTTCATTTTAAATGCCTTCACAGTTTTATTGGCAATTGTTCCTATCCAAGTCATAATATCTGTGTTAATTTTGGTGGCAGATGCAATATCAGGAAAACATTCACTTCCTATATTAGGAGAGAATATGCAAAGCACTGAGTTTAAAATTGACTGAGGTTTGAAGCAGGACACAATGGTACAGCTTCCACAAATGTTATATGTACTCTATGTGCTCAGATTTTAGGCAGATAATCTATGTCTGCAATGCTCTTAGGTTAAGCAGCGAATTATAAAAGCATCACTGTACTTGCCAAAAAAAACAAGAAAAATACTTAAGATGTGAATGCTTATTATGTATTTTTGTGTGTATTATGTTTCATTTTTATTATTTCCAGAATTCGAACAAAATGTCAGAAAAGATCAGTGTGGGTGTGCTGACTGTTAGTGACCGATGCTCCACTGGAGAGGCAACTGATGAAAGTGGTGCCAATCTTCAGTCACTAATATCCAGTGGTGAACTTTTTCCAGGAACGGTAGGAGAATTACTTAAGAATATTTTAGTTTTTTTATAGTTGGTTTAAATATATCTTAGTCACCTAAAACAAAACAAAATTAATGCCAGTGTATGTATGTACTCATCTATTTGAGGTTGCAGGGGTTGAGACTCAGCTCCTGGCCCCATGTGTATGTATGTATGTACATATGTGTGTATATGTATGTATGTATGTAGTGGCACCTGCCAGCTTCAGGGAGTCCCAAAAGTCTAGAAAATATGAAGAACTTGCCCATCATTATATGTTTGTTCCCATAGGCTCAGAGACCCTTGGCTCCTGGGAAAAGAGTGCATCTATGTTCATTAAAGAGCTAGGCAAAAGACACACCAGGGTAACTAGGGATGCCAGGGTTGCTAGTTTTCTGTTCCAGCGACTCAGTGCTGCTGTTCAGAGGGTTAATGCCTGCTGTATTTTGGGCATGCGCCCCAGTTCTAAAGAGCTGGATGAGGTTTTCGCATTATAATCAGTGACAAACACGTAACAATATGTACTAGACGTGTATCTCTCACATTTCATGTACTGTATATGCCATCTTTATATCAACAATGTATGTCTTAAACCTTTTGTACCATATTATGTAATAAAATATTCCTATTGGTAAAAAAGAATGAAAAGATGGGGTGGTAGGGGAAGTGGAATATTCAAACGGCTTCAGGAAGAAATCCAAATATTCTTCCTTGAAGCCTTTTTATCCACTTCTCCAAGGCTATGGGTCTCATAGTTTACACCAGAGGTGGACCCCCATCAATGGTGATAAGTTCCAGCTGCTTAGGTATGGAAAGAATGAAGAAGTCAAAAGGAGCACTATATACAAAACTCAAGAGGGTCACCAAATAGAACGTAAGGAACACGTAAAAGACCTAGGAATAATTATGTCAGCGGACCTTTCTTTTAAAGGCCATAACAAGACAAAGATCATGACAGCCAGGAAGATAATGGGGTGGGTATTGAGAACTTTCAGAACAAGGGAAATAATGCCGATGGTGACACTCTTCAAATCGCTAGTGCTCCCTCACTTAGAATATTGCTCAGTGCTGACGGCCCCTTTCAAGGCAGGAGAAATATTGGAGCTGGAACAAATACAGAGATTGTTTACGGTTCACATTGAGCCAGTAAAGCACCTAAACTACTGGGAATGCCTGGAAGTCTTGAACATATACTCATTGAAGCAGAGGAGAGAGAGGTACATGATAATATATGCCTGGAAGGTACTCGAGGGCTTGGTCCCAAATCTGCACACTGCCATAACAACATACTGGAGTTAGAGATATGGGAGGAAGTGTTAAATAAACCCAGTAAGGAGCAGGGGTGTGGTGAGGACAGTAAGGGAACACTGTATCAACATCCAGGGTCCCAGACTTTTCAACATCTTACCAGAAGATATCAGAAACACTGCTGGAACAAGTGTAGAAATCTTCAAGAGGAAACTAGACAATTATCTTCACCAGGTGCCAGATCAACCAGGCTGTGATGGATATGCGGGGCAGTGGGCCTCCAGCAACAACAGCCTGGTTGACCAGACAAGCACCAGATGAGCCTGGCCCATGGCCGGGCTCAGAGAGTAGATAAACTCTTGAAACTTCAAAGGTATATCAAAGGTATATATATACATATATGTACGTAGTAGATTGGTAGACAGCAACAGCCCAGGGAGGTACTACCGCCCTGCCAAGTGAGTGTAAAACGGAATCCTGCAATTGTTTTACATGATGGTAAGCTTGCTGGTGTCTTTTTTCTGTCTCTTAAACATGCATGATTTCAGGTATGTCTTGCTACTTCTACTTACACTTAGGTCACACTACATATACATGTGCAAGCATATACATGTATATATATATATATATATACACACCCCTCTGGGTTTTCTATTTTCTTATTAGTTCTTGTTCTTGTTTATTTCCTCTTACCTCCATGGGGAAGTGAAACAGAATTCTTCCTCCATGAGCCATGAGTGTTGTAAGAGGCGACAAAAATGCCAGGAGCAAGGGGCTAGTAACCCCTTCTCCTGTATATATTACTAAATGTAAAAGGAGAAACTTTCGTTTTTCCTTTTGGGCCACCCTGCCTCAGTGGGATACGGCCGGTGTGTTGAAAGAAAGATATATACAGTGGAACCTCTACTTGCGAGCGTGTCCACATATGAGTTTTTCCAAATACGAGCAGTCAATGGGTCGATTTTTTGCTTCCATACGCGAGCAAAATTTCCACAAGCAAGCAGACCTCAGGGCAGGTTCCTTGACACTGGTGAGGGGCTCATGCTCTTGATCTCGGGAATTGTATCTCATTTGTTTGTTGAACTATCTTATTGAAACTTGGGCAATGTATGATGGAAAGATGCTTCTTAACGTATACCAAAAATGAAAGAAATCTAAGCATAAATAATGGAATTCACTTTTCAGCAATCAGCCACTCCTTAGCCGTAATTTCGAATGTTTTTTATGGTTGTATTCTCGTTTGTTTGGTCTCATTTGATAGAATGGAAGATATTTTGCAGAACTAGATATGATTTTGATTGCTTTCACGACGAAAAGTGCCTTGAAATTGAGCTCAATCTAGGACAAATGGTCAATTGCTTGGCTGTTTCAGAGTAAACAAATGATGTCACTGTCCATTCCAATATGCAGTTGTGAATGGGTTGACATTATTTATACAATTATTGCAATAAGGAATAACAGTACATCTTATACTTTTTGTGTGAATAAAAATTACAAATTATTTATATAATAATATGTATAATAATACATATAATAATAATATAATACAATAATAATAATATGTATAATAATAATACATATACAGTGGACCCCCGGTTAACGATACTTTTTCATTCCAGAAGTGTGTTCAGGTGCGAGTACTGACCGAATTTGTTCCCATAAGGAATATTGTGAAGTAGGTTAGTTCATTTCAGACCCCCAAACATACACATACAAGCGCACTTACATAAATACACTTGCATAATTGGTCGCATTGGGAGGTGATCGTTAAGCGGGGGTCCACTGTATATTAATTATGGTACAGTGGACCCTCACCATAACCTTACGTTAAATCCACCATACGATACATTTTAACGCAAATATTTTGCCTCGCCTCACGCTAAAAAACTCAGCTTACGTGATTCGTTCGAGACCCGTCCGTGTGGCCTGAACGCACCTCAGCTGTCCCGTGGGTGCCAGTGTTTACAAGCCAGCCAGTGCGGTCGCATCCACGCATACAATCGGAACATTTCATATTATCACAGCGTTTTTAGTGATTTTACCTGCAAAATAAGTCACCATGGGCCCCAAGAAAGCTTCTAGTGCCAACCCTGCGGGAAAAAGGTGAAAATTACTATGGATATGAAGAAAGAGAGAATTGCTAAGTACTAAAGTGGAGTGCATGTCTCGGAGCTGGCCAGGTTGTATACCAAACCCCAATCAACCATTGCTACTATTGTGACCAAGAAAACGGCAATCAAGGAAGCTGTTCTTGCAAAAGGTGCAACTTTGTTTTCGAATAAGAGATCGCAAGTGATAGAAGATGTTGCGAGACTGTTATTGGTGTGAATAAACGAAAAACAGATAGCAGGAGATAGCATCTCTCAAGCGATCATATGTGAAAAGGCTATAAGTTGAATGAGGATTTAATTAGAAAAACGCCTGCAACTAGTGGTGATGTGAGTGAATTTAAGGCCAGCAAAGGTCGGTTTGAGAGATTTAAGAATCGTAGTGGCATACAGTGTGATAAGGCATGGTGAGGCTGCCAGTTCAGACCAAAAAGCAGCTGAAAAATATGTGAAGGAATTAAAGGATTACATAGACAGTGAAGAATTGAAACCTGAACAAGTGTTTAATTGCGACGAAACAGGCCTGTTTTGGAAGAAAATGCCAAACAAGACCTACATTACTCAGGAGGAAAAGGCACTCCCAAGACATAAGCCTATGAAAGACAGGCATACTCTCTTGATGTGTGCTAATGCTAGTGGCAATTGCAAAGTGAAGCCTTTATTGGTGTATCACTCTGAAACTCCCAGAGCATTCAGGAGAAACAATGTCCTCAAGGAGAATTTGTGTGTGATGTGGAGGGAAAACAGTAAAGCATGGGTCACTAGAGACCTTTTCTATGACTGGTTACACCATGCATTTGCCCCCACTGTGAAAAATTACCTCCTGGAAAATAAATTGGGCCTTAAGTGCCTCCTGGTATTAGACAATGCTCCTGGTCATCCTTCAGACTTGGCAGAGCGACTTTCTGGGGACATGAGCTTCATTAAGGTCAAGTTTTTGCCTCCTAATACCACTCCTCTCCTGCAGCCCATGGACCAGCAGGTCATTTCAAACTTCAAAAAACTCTACACCAAAGCTGTTTCAAAAGTGCTTTGTAGTGACCACAGACACTCTATTGACTCTAAGAGAGTTTTGGAGAGATCACTTTAGCATCCTCAATTGTGTAAACCTTATAGGTAAGGCTTGGGAGGGAGTGACTAAGAGGACCTTGAATTCTGCTTGGAAGAAACTGTGGCCAGAATGTTTAGACAATAGGGATTTTGAAGGATTTGAGGCTAACCCTGATAAGCGTATGCCAGTTGTGGAATCAGTTGTGGCATTGGGGAAGTCCTTGGGGTTGGAGGTTAGTGGGAAGGATGTGGGAGAGTTGGTGGAGGAGGACAATGAAGAACTAACCACTGATGAGCTGCAAGATCATCTTCAACAGCAAGAGGCCAGACCTGAGGAAACTGCTTCAGAGGAGGGAATAGAGAATTTGTAGAAGTTGCCTACTTCAAAGATTAAGGAAATGTGTGCAAAGTGGCTTGAAGTGCAAACCTTTATGGATGAAAATCACCCTCACACAGCTATTGCAAGCTGTGCTGGTGACTATTACAATGACAATGTTGTGAACCACTGTAGACAAATCATAAAGGAATGGGAGGTGCAGGCCTCTATGGGCAGATATGTTGTGCGACAGAGGTCCAGTGACTCTCAAGCTGGTCCTAGTGGCATTAAAAGAAGAAGGGAAGTAACCCCGGAAAGGGGATTCCCCTTCTAAACATTAATAAATTCCACACTCTCCCCTCCTCCCATCCCATTAATCATCACCAGATCTTCAATAAAGGTAAGTGTCAGTTTGTGTGTATTATATTGATTTGATTTCCATTATTTCTTATGTGGAAAATTAATTCACCTTATGATAATTTCAGCATACGATGAGCTTTCAGGAACGGATTAATATCGTATGGTGAGGGTCCACAGTACTACATATAACAATTATAATAGACTGCTTCAAAAGGCCGTCACTAGATGGCAGTGTTTACCACAACAAAGACGGAGGGGTTGTGGCCGCCTCCACCTGTTACATAATGACATATTTTATTCATTCTAGAGTATTTATCATGTTTCTATGTTTTGTATTGTTTGTTGTCATATTAGATGAACTGTGATATATAAATAAGCCGTATAGATGATATTAGCAGACTTATTCATGAAGTATTTTGTCCGGTCTCGAGACAAACTCTTGTCCACCGCCGACACCGCCCATACCACTACATGAATGTCATATGATATATACTCTAGAATGACTAAAATATGTCATTCATGTAGTGGTATGGGCGGTGTCGGCAGTGGACAAGAGTTTGTCTCGAGACCGGACAAAATACTTCATGAATAAGTCTGCTAATATCATCTATACGGCTTATTTATATATCATAGTTCATCTAATATGACACAACAAACAATACAAATAACATAGAAACATGATAGAAACATTTTAGTCATTTTAGAGTATTTATCATGTTTCTTTGTTATTCATATTGTTTGTTATGTCATATTAGATGAACTGTGATATATAAATAAGCCATATAGATGATATTAGCGAAATTATTCATGAAGTATTTTGCCCAGTCTCCAGACAAACTCTCGTCCACCGCCAACACCACCCATACCACTACATAAATGGCATATTTTACTCATTCTAGAGTATATATCATGTTTCTATGTTATTAATATTGTTTATGTCATATTAGATGAAATGTGATAGATAAATAAGCCATAGAGTTGATATTAGCGAAATTATTGAAGTACAGAATTCCAATGGAACGGATTAATTGCATTTCAATTAATTTAAAAGAGGAAAATTGACTCTACAAACGAGCAAATCTAGTTGCGAGCAAGGTCATGGAACAGATTAAACTTGCAATAGAGTTCCACTATATTAATTTATATATATATATTATATATATTATATATATATATAATATTATATATAATATATATATATAAAGATATTTAAATAGGAAGTATATTATAAAAATATTATATACACCCACACAACACACAACACACCACCATCCGACTTAGACCTGCTCGATTACGACCAATCGACTTAAGACGTGTTTTTTATGCCAAATTTCTGGGAAATAAACACTAACAACATAAAAAGTAAAGTAAAACATGAAATACCAAAATAAAACAATATTTTATTGTTTTATTGGGTTTTATGTTTGACTTTATTTTTTTATGTTTTTTAGTACTGTATTTTTTACTGAAAGGTTTAGGAAAAAAAAAACACTATGTACAACACAAATATTTTTATTTCCCAAAAATTTTGGTTTTAAAAAAACCGGTCTTAAGTCGAGGGGTTTTTTTAAGTCGGGGGTAAAAATCAGATGGAGGTTTTTTAATGTTTTATTATACTTTCTTTATATTTTATTAAAAAATACAGGGGACCCCCGCAAAACGAGGCATCACAACGTTTTTTTCCGCAAACGATTACTTTTTCGAAAAAATTTTTGCTGCATACCTTTTAAAACCCCGATACCGTTTTTCGTAGACGCGTCCAATGTCCCCTCGCCACCCTACATGTGCCGCTCCGTCCCATGTTTACCAGCCGCCCCCGGGGTAACATCCAAGATACACTGGGAATTTTCGTTTTATTACAGTATTTTGGGTGCTGTTTCTGGAAAAAAATGACCATGGCCCCAAGAAAGCTCTAGTCCCAACCTACCCCTCAAAGGGTAAAAATTTACTATAGAGATGAAGAAAGGATAATTGAAAAGTATGAAATGGAGTGCGTATACCCGCCCTAGCAAGCTGTAAAAGAAACCCCAAAAACCCATCGTATTTTGTGGGCACCGAAAGACAATCAAGGAAGCGTTCTTGCCAAAGTTCCTGTTTTTTTGAAAAAAAGACGCATTGATGGAAGATGTTGGGACTCTTTGGTTGGATAAAGAAAACAGATAGCAGGAGATGCGTCTCTAAACGATCAAATGTAAAAGGGCTAGGAAGTTGCATGGGGTTTTTAATTAAAAAAATCCTCAACTAGTGGTGGAGTAAATTTTAAGGAGCAAAGGTTTTTTTTGAAAATTTAAAAGAAGCTTAGGGCATCCATAGTGGAAAGGCATGGTGAGGCGCCAGTTCGGACCACAAAGGGCTAAAAAAATTGTGCAGGAATTAGGAGTACATAAAACGAAGGATGAAACCTGAACAAGTTTTTAATTGGTAAAACGGCCGTTCGGGAAGAAAATGCCAAGCAGGACCTACATTACTCGGGAGGAAAAGGCCTCCCGGGGCATAACCCATGAAAAAGGCCTTCTTTGTTGTGTGTGCCAATGTATGGTGTTTGCAAGTGAAGCCTTTTTTTAGTGATCCTTTGAAACCCCCAGAGCGTTCGGGAAAAAATGCCCTCAAGGAAAATTTTTGGGGTTGTGTGGAGGGCAAACAGTAAGGCATGGGTCACTAGGGAATTTTTCTATAACTGGTTACACATGCTTTTTCCCCCCAAATGTGAAAATTACCTAACTAAAAAGAAATTAGAATTAAGGCCTCCGGTGTTAGACAATCCCGGGGTCATCCACAGACGTGCGAGCGACTTTAGGGGGGACTGAGCTTCATTAAGGTAAAGTTTTTGCTCCAAATACCATCCTCCCCTGCAGCCCATGGCCCAGAGGTTTTTTCCAACTTCAAGAAATGAAAACAAAAGCTCTGTTTGAAAGGTGCTTTGTAATGACCTCAGAAACTAACTGACTTAAAGATTTTTGGAGGATCATTTTAAAATATCCTCAATTGTAAAAACCCTTATGGGTAAGGCTGGGAGGAAGTGAAAAGAGGACCTTGAACCTGCTTGGAAGAAACTGGGCCGAATGTGTAGACAAAAGGGATTTTGAAGGGGTTTTGGGGTAACCCTAGAATCCCGTGCCGTTAGGAACCATTGTGGCATTGGGAAAGTCCTTTGGGGGTTTGGGGGTTAGTGGGGGGGGGATGTGGAAAAGTTGGGGGAGGAGGACAATGAAAAACAAATTGAGAGCTGATAGATCAACTTCAAGAGCAAGAGGCCAGACCGAGGAAAATGTTCAGAGGGGGGGGAGAGAAAATTAAGAAGTTGGCCTACTACAAAGATAAAGGAAATCTGTGTAAGGGCTTGAGGCAAACCTTCATGGATGAAAATCACCCTCCCCCACTTTTTGCAAGCCGGCGGGATTATTACACTGAAAAGTGTGAAACATTTAGGGGAAGTATAAAAGGGCGAGAGGTACAGGCCCTATGGAAAATATCTTGTGCGAAAGAAGTCCGTGACTTGAAGCTGGCCCTAGTGGCATTAAAAGAAGAAGGAAGTAAAAAAAAAAAAAACCCAAAAAAAGGATTACTACTCAAGTCCTAAAGGAAGGGGGTTCCCCCTTTTAAAAACTAAAACCCTCTCCCTCTCCCATCCCTCAATCACACCAGATCTTCAATAAAGAAGTGTCATTTAATTTTGCATGCCTTTTTCAGTTTTTGTGTATTAAAATTAACATTTCATGTGGTAAAAAAAATTTTTTTTCATACTTTTGGGCGTCTTGCACGGATTAATTTTATTTCCATTATTTCTTATGGGGAAAATTCATTCGCATAACGATTATTTCGCATAACGATGAGCCTCTTGCACGGATTAAAATCGTTAACCGGGGGGTCCACTGTATATATTTTATATATTTTATATATATATATATATATATTATATATATATATATTTATATATATATATAATATATATATATATATTATATATATATAATATATATATATATATTGTGTGTCTGGCTTGGTGAGGCTTGGGAACAAAATTGGGATTTTGCTGCCAATCCCACATACGGTTTGCTGGTGGATACTGGACATCATAGGCTGGTTGTGCGGGTGGTTGTGGTTGTGGTGGGCTGGTGGCTGATGCTCCGCTTTGTCCTTGAACTGACGAGTCAGCAGCGTGGGTCCCAGCGTGGGCTGGTGAGTCACGCATGGCGGTGCCACTACCATCACCACTACCACCATCCACTGATGCCTGTGGTCTATCCATGCCAAGTGTAGCCACATCATCCTCACTATCACTACCTAAAACTGGTGTAGGGCCACGGGATGTACTCCGGGACGTACTCCGTCCCCTGGGCACAGCATAGGGTACACTACCCGAGTGCATGCAGCGGCAAACATACCGATGCTTCACTGGTGAATATGATTCCTCACTATCACTACTCGAATGATCGTCGAGCGCAATAAAATCACAGTCCACGTCACTATCATCATCATTACTGAAGTCAGAGGCCTGGCCACGCGAAAATATTAGTTTTCTTTTGCGATGAGGAACAACCGACCATGAGTCACGAGTGCCCACACCAGAGGTAGAAGGTTGAGGATCGTCAGGGTTTTCTGCACTATTATCGATATCCTGGTCATTCCTTTCGGTCACTAACTGATCAAAGCCGTAGAATTCATCTTCATTTCCACTTCTATCAGTGTCAGAACTATCAGATAGGAAGAGGAGAGTCCCAATTTTGCGGGGAGTGAGAGCTGACTTGCGACGAGGCATGGTGAACAAGGGTAACTGAGCCGGCATTCCCACAATGCTATGCGGGCGCCTAGATTTTTTGTTTATGGCGCACACCCACCACGCAGACCCGTTCTCTAACATGTAGGCCTATGAGCGCTTTTGCGCTAAATTTGACGGCGCTAGAATTTTGGTGTAGATCTATGGTTTGGACACTCATCGTGAAGCCGTAGATCTACGGGACGGACCCTGAAAGGGTTAATGCCTAGTTCTATTACTAACTTAATATAATTTAGTGTAAACTTGTTATCTGGCATTTATATGCATTTATAAATGGAAAAAATGGTGTTCTGCCTTCCGGCGATGCCTGCTTTCCGGCGACAGCCTGGAATCTAATCCGCCGTATAAGTGGGGCCCTACTTATGTGTGTGTATATATATATATACAGGTCTCCCTCAACATTCGCAAGGGTTAGGGGATCAAGAGCCTCGCGAATGTTGAAAAACCGTGAATGTTTGGTGCCCCAATATATTGTAGGGAAATATATTACAATACTGCTTCCTTAACTTGTTGAACCATGAATAATCATAAAATACATGAAAACGTCGTAAATTGTACTAAATATATACATGTTATGCTTTAATAACGTATGTTATTTAATAACATGTATGTTATTAAATACCACAGACTCCACCAATGCCTCCACCACTGCGAGTCCCTACTACCCTCCCTCCGACCCCCGCAACTGGCAGCCAGCCCTCCCACCACTCAGTGTGGTGAGTGTTTGTTTGTTCATTATTTGCTATTAAACTACAGAATAAATAATGTAAACCCATTCATGACTGCATATTGGAATGGCTATTAGGAAAGGTATTAGACGGTGACATCATGTGTTTACTCTTGAACACTGCAAAGAATCGAACATTTCTGCTATTGATAATAATAATAATAATAATAATAATAATAATAAAAATAAATAATAATAATAAAATACGATAAAAATTGAAGAAGGAAATTTTTACAAAAATACGAGGGAGTGGTTGACACATCGTCAGTGTGACTTTGTTTATGCTGGAGTGAACATTAGTCTCCCTGCTCTTCCAAACATTTCACAATAATTCAGCGGTTGAGGCAGTGGTATTTAATAACATATATGTCATAAATTCGGAGTGTGGAAATTAGGAGAGGGTGTGGAGTTAATAAAAGCATTAGTCAGAGGGCAGAAGAGGGGTTGTTGAAAGGGGGTTTGGTCATTTAGAGAGAATGGATCAAAGTAGAAAGACATGGAAAGCATATAAATCTATAGGGGAAGGAAAGAGGGGTAGGGGTCGTCCTCGAAAGGGTTGGAAAGAGGGGGTAAAGGAGGTTTTGTGGGCGAGGGGCTTGGACTTCCAGCAAGTGTACATGAGCGTGTTAGATAGGAGTGAATGGAGACGAATGATACTTTGGGACCTGACCCATCTGTTGGAGTGTGAGCAGGGTAATATTTAGTGAAGGGATTCAGGGAAACCGGTTTTTTTCATATAGTCGGACTTGAGTCCTGGAAATGGGAAGTACAATGCCTGCACTTTAAAGGAGTGGTTTGGGATATTGGCAGTTTGGAGGGATATGTTGTGTATCTTTATACGTATATGCTTCTAAGCTGTTGTATTCTGAGCACCTCTGCAAAAGCAGTGATAATGTGTGAGTGTGGTGAAAGTGTTGAATGATGATGATGAAAGTATTTTCTTTTTGGGGATTTTCTTTCTTTTTTGGGTCACCCTGCCTCGGTGGGAGACGACCGACTTGTTGAAAAAAAAAAAAAAATGTTATAAATAATAATAGTACATGTTATTATTAATAACATGTATTATTATTAACATGTATGTATTTAATAACATATATGTTATAAATAATAATAATAGTACATATTATTAATAACATGTATTAATATTAACATGTATGTTATTAAATACCATTGCCTCAATCACTGCCTCTACCACTCCAGTCACACTCAATCTACAAGCACCAAACACAATGAATTATTGTGAAATGTTTGGAAGAGCAGGGAGACTAATGTTCACTCCAGCATAAACAAAGTCACATTGACAATGTGTCAACCACTCCCTCATATTTTTGTACAATTTCCTTCTTCAATCATATTTATTATTATTATTATTATTATTACTATTGTTATTATTAGCTGTAGCGGAAATGTTTAATTCTTTGCTGTGTTCAAGAGTAAACACATGATGTCACCGTCTAATACCTGTCCGAATAGCCATTCCAATATGCAGTCATGAATGGGTTTACATTATTTATACTGTAGTTTAATAGCAAACAATGAACAAACAAAACACTCACCACACTGAGTTGTGGGAGGGCTGGCTGCCAGTTGCGGGGGTCGGAGGGAGGTTAGTAGGGACTCGCAGGTGGCGGGAAACTTAAATATGATTTGGCGGCTGGGAATTTGGTGGCTGGGAATTTGGCGGTTGGGAATTCGTGAATGTGTGAAGCCCGTGAAAGTTGAAAATGTGAATGTTGAGGGAGACCTGTATATATACATACATGTATGTTTCTTTCAACACACCGGCCATATCGCACCGAGGTGGGGTGGCCCAAAAGGAAAAACAAAAGCTTCTCCTTTTAAATTTAGTAATATATACAGGAAAAAGGGTTACTAGCTCCTTGCTCTTGGCATGTTAGTCGCCTCTTATGACACGCATGGCTTACAGAGGAAGAATTCTGTTCCACTTCCTCATGGAAGTGGAACAAATGCTTCCTCTGAGCCATGCATGTCGTAAGAGGCGGGTATGATGATGGGACCCAGGGGCTAGTAACCCCTTCTCCTGTATACATTACTAAAGTTAAAAAGAGAGACTTTAGTTTTTTCTTTTTGGGTCACCATGCCTTGGTGGGATACGGCCGGTTTGTTGAAAGAAGAAATGGGTTATTAATGGTTTTAGGTGACTTGGTGTAGTAGGTCCCTCACAAATAGCCATAGGTGAGGTAAAGATAGATTAGAGAGTACAGTACAGTGTAAATAGTGTTGTTTGAGGTACACAGTAACGTATCTTGGAGAGGATGCCTACTGTTCTGGAGACCTAAGTTATGTCCTTTATGTGGGTATTAAATTTTTAGAAGAAGAATTAATTATGTTTCTATATTTACTTCTTCAGGTGGACCAGTATTTGTGTGTTGCTGATGACTGTTCCTTGATCATTAAGACATTGATCAGTTGGTGCGAGGTACACAAGCTGCAGCTGATACTGACCACTGGTGGTACAGGCTTTAGTCCACGGGACATCACACCCGAAGCTGTGAAGAAGGTTTGCTTATAGATTTGTCACTCTTTTGGATCTCAATGTACTATTTGTAAAGACATAAATAAATAAAAAAAAAATAAAAAATAATTAGTCCATCCTCAAGAATGTAAAATATTCATCATGTCAAGGAATGTTTTGACATTTCTTTGTAAGTTTTTATGCAGTGGAGCTATTATAATTTTTGTAAATACAGCCTCTCCTCACTTAGTGACGTACTCGTTTATCGACGACTTGGACTTTTGACGGGCTCTCTGGCCAGTATGCATACGTAAATAATACATATTAGAGCTGATTTCCTCTATTCTGTATATTACAATACAGTGGACCCCCACATAACGATCACTTCCGAATGCGACCAATTATGTAAGTGTATTTATGTAAGTGCGTTTGTACGTGTATGTTTGGGGGTCTGAAATGGACTAATCTACTTCACAATATTCCTTATGGGAACAAATTCGGTCAGTACTGGCACCTGAACATACTTCTGGAGTGAAAAAATATCGTTAACCGGGGGTCCACTGTATACGTACAGTACACTACTATGTAAACATTTAAAAATATACCAGAAATGTTATAAATGGCACAGTGATATTAAAACAATATCAAAGATGGTTGACACAAACCCACTACCATTATAGTATGTTCCTCACTTAGTGACGAATTCATTTACCGATGTGGTCTTAGGAACGGGACTCCATCGTTAAGTGAGGAGAGGCTGTATTTGATTTAATGGGCTTAAGAAATTCAGGACAAAAATTTGCCAAATCAGTTGATTTGGCAACAATAAACAAAGTCTTTTGCTTACATAATTGTCTGTTATTGTTACAATCACTGAAAAACAATCTGCTCTCTGTCAGCCACAGTTGGCATTACAGGCAGCTCGATCCTCCATGTTAGTCTGAAAAAAAAAATAGAATAATACCTGCTGAAAGTGCCAGATGAGCCAGGCTGTGATAGCTGTGTAGGTCTGTGAGGCACTAGCAGCAACAGCCTGATTGATCATGTAGTCAAAATATGAGATGATGAATTAGACACCTGTAACACCTGGGTATCTTTATTTTGTAGACATTTCATCAACCAGATACCCAGGTGATATACACATCTAATTAATCATGTCAGTATTGCTTACTCTGCTGTTGGGTGCTAATTCTCAGGATATTTCAAGTTGCAGCCTATGCTTATTTATCACTCAGAATATCCTAGAGCAGTGATTCTCAACCAGAGGTAAATTTACCCCTTGAGGGTAAAAAATTACATGGCAAGGGATAAATGTATATTGCTATTTTTGTGCAAAACCTGAATAATTTATTTTTTTCAGACCACCTTGTTTTTCTGTCCCTTTATGATGACGATAAATTTTTTGTATGGAAGTAAGTGGGTAAATGGACAAATACATCAAGCCGAGGGGGTTAATGATGGAGGAAAAGTTGAGAATCCCTGTTAGTGTTTAAACAACAAAAGGAATCCTAGGGCAGATTGGGTGGAAATAAGACACTGTCTTACTTTTATAGGGGTTATCCTAGGTAATCTACACATGTGCTGCTATGTATGAAAATTTATGTGTATAACTGTATTTATGTGTACTTATACCTGAATAAACTTACTGGCATCTTGGAACTAATTACCATAAAATTGTGTATTTTGAGGTTTGAGTTAACAATACATCTTCTGGAACGGATTAATATCGTAACTTGAGGGACCACTGTAATTTAATTTGGGACTTCATGTACTGAGTATTGTATAAGGTTTATCTATAGCTTCTTGCCAAAAGTGACAGTGATCCACTCTACTTCTGGCAGTTACAGTCTCCCATTGTCTAGTGCATATTTGATGTTATACACATAGGTTGCAATGTACAGTGGACCCCCGCATAACGATCACCTCCGAATGCGACCAATTATGTAAGTGTATTTTAAGTGCGTTTGTACGTGTATGTTTGGGGGTCTGAAATGGACTAATCTACTTCACAATATTCCTTATGGAAACAAATTCGGTCAGTACTGGCACCTGAACATACTTCTGGAGTGAAAAAATATCGTTAACCGGGGGTCCACTGTACATAAATTATGGTATAATTCATAATACAGTATTAATACAAGTAGATCAGCAATTATCTGATACCATCAGGGAAGGTTGTACCAATGTTTTCAAAATATTGGATAATTGCATAATTTTTCATGGTCTGTACTGTTTGCACATTTCATCTCCTGATGCTCCCTTTGAAAAATGTTAGTTACATGACAGGTAAATGTCAGATATTAGGCAAGTTACACTATGCTATTTTCTCATTGTATAATTAAGTTATCAGTAGTCATTTGACAGTTTGAGTTGCCGTGTCAAGTTTGATTTTCAAATGTTGTACCATTTGTTATAAATGCAATATTTGACTTTTAGGTTATTGGACGAGAAGCACCCGGATTGTCAGTATGCATGTTGACTGAGTCACTCAAGATCACCCCACTAGCCATGTTGTCAAGGCCAGTTTGTGGCTATCGAGGCCGAACATTAATTGTAACATTACCAGGAAGCAAGAAGGCGTCTGAGGAATGCGTAAGGTAAGAATACCATCATGGTCTTCATCACTCTCTACCTCTATTCACATTTCCTCTACGCTTCATTCTAGAACATGAAAATGTGATCCTTTGTGTTTTAAATGAGAAACCTAGTTTGGAATACAGGTGAGTGTTTAATTATTGAGTGGGTTATCGGTGAGTAAAACACACGTGCTACACCTGGGTATCTTTTTCAAGTCATTTTGCTTGCACAGCAGGCTTTCAATATATTACAGACTGCTATTATTCTGGAGACAGGAAGTAATGGGGAGGTAATCTTAAAGTCTTCAGTTCATTAGCGTAAATAGAAGGGGTTCAACTTGTTGGTACTTTATACCATTAATGTTATGATATTGTCCTGTGTTATGAGACACTTTGATGTCTCCAGGACACACCATGACCACCACACACTTTCCTCTACAAATCTCTCTGTTTCTTATTCTTTTTTTTCCCCCCCACTGAGGCAGGGTGACCCAAAAAGAAAGGAAAAACCCAAAAAGAAAGAGAAAACTTTCATCATTAAACACTTTCATCATCATTCATACATAATCAGTCTTTGCAGAGGCTCTCAGATATGACAGTTCAGATGTCACTCCAAACAGCCAATATCCCAGACCCCTCCTTTAAAGTGCAGGCATTGTACTTCCCAACTCCAGACTCGAGTCTGGCTAACTGAACTTATTCCAGGTACATAGATTTGCTTGGACATGAACAACAGCAAACTATCATCAACCAATTAACACATCAGAAGGCAGCCATAAGAATTATTTCATACTAGATATAGCAAGCTCTCCTTATTTAACTATGTTTGTCTTTCTCAGTTTTCAGTGTCAATTTTGTAATATTCTCTGCAATAAGAATTTTTTTTTATTTTAGGTTAGATGAAGTTAGGATATGTTACGGAGATGTATAAAAATGTATATTTGATCACAAATCAACAAGTTAAAAAATGAGTACCACTTGTCTGGCAGCATAGTGTCTTAAGTAATCCCAGGCAACATTCAAAAGGAAATAGATAAGAACAAGAACTATTTAGAAAATAGAAGAACATTGATATCTGTGTGTATACCAGTTTTAATTGACAGGAGCATCTATAGACAGTGGAAGAAGTAGACACTCATGCAGAGCAAAAGGGGCAAATTACAAGTGTGAAAACAGCTCTCTGTCACAGTCTGGGTTATTGAGAGAGCACTGTACTCTGTCACATTTATCTGAGTCAGGGTGACACCAGACTAATGACTATTTCAAATTCACTTTATTTACACAGTTTGAAACTTGAAATATTGTTTGTTACTCAATTGTCAGCAAACTTTTTATGCATTTCAGGGCAAAATTTCTTTTGCAGAGACTGTTGCATAGTATTTAGTGCTTGTCAGTAAAGTATTCCAGCCTCCCTCTCAAACCACAATCACAAAACAAAAAAAAAAGTGTGTATCTACTGTGAAGGCTTACTCAGCCCTGTCAGCTCCTGAGTAAGGAATTGAAAATGCTGGCTCCTCCTTATGTAAATAAATGATGCAAAACATAATAATAACATGAGAAGATAAACATTTTTATTGCACGATTTAAAGCATAAATGTAAGACAGTTAAATATGAGAATTAATCCTACTTGAAGGAAAAATGAAAGATGAAATACAGTGGACCCCCGCATAACGATTACCTCCGAATGTGACCAATTATGTAAGTGTATTTATGTAAGTGCGTTTGTACGTGTATGTTTGGGGGTCTGAAATGGACTAATCTACTTCACAATATTTCTTATGGGAACAAATTCGGTCAGTACTGGCACCTGAACATACTTCTGGAGTGAAAAAATATCGTTAACCGGGGGTCCACTGTATATAAATAATACGTGAATTCAAAACTAATTTGTACAGATGTAATTGTAGAAGGGCATGTTGATGTTGTTGACACCATGCTTTGAAGAGTGTCAGAACTCTCAAACCGTTGTTGAAGAGAGGGTGGGGGTCACAGCTGTTTGTGACTCGAAAGACGGTTCCCATAATACAATTCGGCCAAGGTGGACTTATCCTCTGATCACCATAGTGTTAAGTAACCCGACAAGACACATAGTTGCCCTGGGTGTGTAGCTGGCTAGGATGATTGGTTAAATGTGGAAGGGGGCAGTTGGATTGTAGGTATGTTTGGGTAGTTAGGATCACTAGATCTTTGCCAGATCCCTGCTGTCCTTATCTTACCTCGCCCGTGTCAGATGAACCATGCCGACAAATCAAGGCTATAATTTATTTTTTTTTTTATTATCACACTGGCCGATTCCCACCAAGGCAGGGTGGCCCGAAAAAGAAAAACTTTCACCATCATTCACTCCATCACTGTCTTGCCAGAAGGGTGCTTTACACTACAGTTTTTAAACTGCAACATTAACACCCCTCCTTCAGAGTGCAGGCACTGTACTTCCCATCTCCAGGACTCAAGTCCGACCTGCCGGTTTCCCTGAACCCCTTCATAAATGTTACTTTGCTCACACTCCAACAGCACGTCAAATATTAAAAACCATTTATCTCCATTCACTCCTATCAAACACGCTCACGCATGCCTGCTGGAAGTCCAAGCCCCTCGCACACAAAACCTCCTTTACCCCCTCTCTCCAACCTTTCCTAGGCCGACCCCTACCCCGCCTTCCTTCCACTACAGACTGACACACTCTTGAAGTCACTTTGTTTCGCTCCATTCTCTCTCTACATGTCCGAACCACCTCAACAACCCTTCCTCAGCCCTCTGGACATACAGTTACAGCCTGCTCCTAAATCACTCGCACGATAGGCGTACATCCTTTAAAAGAAATGGTGAGGATTAATAAAAAAGTGGCTTTAAATTCAAAACAAGGCAGGAATAAACACAAGTATAAAGCCAACAACCATAAAAAAGAGTGAAGCTCTTAAGACAAACCCAAATAGAAAAAATAGTACAGGATTGGAATGCATATTTACAGGTTTGATGGAAGCAGCCAGTCAAGTGATTTCTCCACTGGTTGGAGATTCATACATCACCTCCCACTGGGTGAAAAGGATGGGGCGGGGGAGGGAAGTGGGAGCTAGACACTCCACATGCCTTAACTAGCAGACTGCCAACAAACAACCATCACCATACATTCATAATTTCTCTACTCCTATATTGAACTTTTTCCTCATACTACCAACAATTTAATGTTTTGAAAGTCATCCCTTGCCCTTTAGGACATTCTTCAACCATCTAGAAAGTGATATACATAAATTCTCGAGGTTTTTTGGGGAAAATTCTCCCATGATTTGTGGATGGTGACCATCAGCCATGGGAGTGAGCTGATGTCTTTTCCTATAGATCTCTATCACAACCTAGAGGCTTCAGTGGGATGCTACTCTGGGGAATATCTTGGCCAGTTTTCAAAGAAGGGTACTTCACAGTTAAGAAGCCACTGAAGAATTGGTATGGCAGTGTGGCAAGGAGCATTGCTTTGCTTAACCCTTTCGGGGTCTGTGCCATAGTACCGTGGGTTTGAACTTAGAGTCTGTGCCATAGTTCTGTACCTAAATTCTAGCAGCTTCAGATTTAGCACAAAAAGACTGGTAGGCCTACATATGAGAGAATGGGTCTGTGTGGTTAGTGTGCACAGTACACTGTGAAAGTGTAATTCCACAAGAACAGTACACTGCGAAAGCGTAATTCCATGAGTTTTCCATCAAATTTCATACCTTTGATTTCATTACTTTCAGAAAAAGATTCTTTATCATTTCATAATTTTTTTTTTTAAACTCTCCAACCCTGAGAGCAAACCATACCACAGGTGGGGTTTGAACCCGCGGTCAGAGAGTCTCAAAACTCCAGACTGTCGTGTTAGCCACTGGGCCAGGTTAGCATAGGCACAGTGGTGCCTATGCTAACTTTCCTATGGTGTAGAAATACACCTAGTTGGATGAATCTTATTGAAGCTAACTGGCCCAGAGGGCTAACGCAACGGTCTGGAGTTTTGAGACTCTCTGACCGCGGGTTCAAACCCCACCTGTGGTATGGTTTGTTTACAATCGTGTCATTATGATTTCCTGAGAGCAAGTTTCAGGTCAGGGGTTCCAACCCTCAAAGGCTTAAATTCAAATTTAATGATGAGCACTGTATGTGTTGCATGTGAAGCAGTGTTTATGGGTACTCTGAATGAAAGATTAGAGTGGTGACTCTTCCTCCCAGAAGCAGAGTCAACAGTGGAGTTAAATAAGACAAAGTCTACACTTGAACATAGCTGACAAAACTTATATTGAATACCGGACATAACTGTTAGAATGTCGGCTCACAGTGACATAGTGTAAGATATCTGTTTTGTGAAAATTTGACGTGTTTGATGGATCCGCTGTAGAATGTACTGACCTGTCTTGAGTCTGTGAGAAGGCTGATTTCTGCCTGCCTGGTGTAGGAGACTGGCCTGTGATCTATAATGTCACCATGCTTCTAGGAAGATAGTGATTGAATGAATGATGGTGAAAAATAAGTTAGAACTGTTTCATTTTCTCACCTGTAAACCCCATGTTTTTGACCATTGCCTTTTCCTCAACATCAACTCTCCCAACTATCTCTTTTTTCTCTGTCGTGCAACACTAATGACTCTTGCAGGTATGTGTTAGCATTCTCACTAACTATAATAATAATAATAATAATGAGGAAGAGGAGGAGGAAGAATAATAAATAATAAATTCTCTCTATTGCTTACCATACCTGTTTGACTCTTGACACACAGGTTTACTGCATTTTTGTGAAGACGATACTGTAATGTTTTGTATTTTCAACAGGTTTATTGCACCTGCTATTCCACATGCCGTTGACTTACTTATGGATTGGAAAGTACCAGTAGAGAAGACCCATGATGCTTTACAAGCTGAGGGAAGTAGTTGTAGACATCATACCACGGCCTGTCAGCATCATCAACCCAGTGCTCATCAGCATCAACATGCTCATCACTATCACCATCACAAATGTCACCATCACCAGAGAGATGAGACTGGAAATACAACATCGAAGGCTGATGTAACTCGTATTTCTGGTAGGCCAAGGAAGTCTCCCTACCCGATGATATCTGTCTCAGAAGCTCTTGAGATTATCCTCTCTCATGCAGACCAGTGTACTAATAAGGTTGTTCCTATGCAAGATGCTCTGGGGTTTGTCTTGGCTCAAGACATCATAGCCAATGATCCACTTCCTCCATTTCCAGCTTCCATTAAAGATGGATACGCTGTGTTGTCATCCGATGGTGCTGGTGTGCGAGTTGTAGATGGCGATTCAGCAGCTGGATGTCGACCGGAGAAGTTGAAAGTGAGCAGTGGGAAGTGCGTGAGAGTGAACACTGGTGCACCAATACCACTGGGAGCTGATGCTGTGGTCCAGGTACAGTCTATATATTGTTGAGTTTAATAATGTTCAATAATAATCAATTATAACATTAGTCCTTTAACTCATAAAGCTGTAGAATTTGAATTGGTAGAAGAAATCACAAAATGCTGACAATGTAAAATATGAACATATTTACATGTTCAGGGTCTTGGCCACATCAACACATTGAGAGTGGACTTTATTTTAGATTTTTTTTTTTTACTTGTAAAGCAAACTGTTATCTGATATAAGATCTGCTCTTTATGTTTTTTACTTTTTATTATAGTAAATCATACACTGTATATACTCACATATAGGTGGAAGTTTTAAGACCAGAATTTTTAAGCAAAAGTTGAAAGCGACACATTCATAAGAAATACTTTTGAAAAGTTGAAATCTTTGAATTTTGAGGGCTTTCCATGAACTAGATTCATACTTCTTTGGTGCATCAATGTCAAAAACCACACTTAGTAAACATTCTGCTTTAAATATAAAAATAAATTTGATAATAACCAGTAGTTTCATATGCATGCTCTTCCTTTTGTATTTTGTCGGGAGTTTATAAGACCAACATGCAACATTGAGACCTACTTCCTAGTTGCTGGGGAAGAAATAATGGTCAAAGCTGGACAAAAATTAGGAAGAGAACTGGAGCTCCCTTCAAGAATATATATGGAAACTAGAAAGTTCCCAATTACATCTGGTGGATCCCTTGCCTAAACCCTGGCAGAGCCAGATGGCCACACTACTGAGTCAGCAACTTTGTATTGTGCCAAAACAAAAGCATTTACATTGCTAAACTCACAAATTATAATGTAGTCACTTAGCCTTAATACTATAATCTGTAAGGATTTAATGTTAAGAATTAATCTAAGTCTGCCCAAAATGCCTAGCCATGCTAGGTGTCCTAGTGGCCCCCTCTGTAATTAGTAATTTATAACATGTAAACCACACATTACCCAAAACCTGTAAACCCCACATTGTAACCCTTATAGAGAATAAGCTTGATTTGATTGATTTGATTTAACCCCCAAATTATAGAAAGCAGATTAGGGGAAAAAAATAAAAAAGCTGATGTGTAATGATAGCCTGAGCAGCTGAGAGCCTGCAATGTATGATGAGGACAAGCATCCGGGGAGAGAATGAAGGAATTTGTCACTGATGCTTAAAGGCAACATAGTGAGATGCCCACACTCGACTAAGGCTCACACTGAAGACCTCCCTCTTATTTGTTTCTTAACAACAAGTGATCACTGCAGAGTTGCCTGATTGGCTACTGTTTCCATCCTCAAGACTAAGGAATACTTCATTTTGTTTTTCAGTTTATTAATATGAAATGCAAATGTAAGCAAACATTATTGTTCCATTTATTTTGGTGTGGGATGAATGCTGCAGGTAATTGCATAGGGTGCAATGATAGTGAGGGTGTCACATGCCCACCCCTAATTCTCCTCCCACAGTTAACCATTTCTCCAACTTCTCCCACTAGCCAACCACACGTACTAGACCTGGATAATCACCTATAAACAAAACAACATAAATATTGAATTAGTTTTTTTTTCAATATCTGCCAAACAAATATGTTAGATATTAATTGGGCTTAGCTAGCATGGGCCAGTAGACTGGCTGGTGCACCACTGTTCTTATGTTCTTCTGTAATGTTTGAGTATGAGTAGCATGTCCTACTTTATTCTTTGTTCATGAAGTGTTTAGCATTAGTATTTCTCCCTCTTTTTGTTGTAAATATTTTGAAGTTTTTGATGCTATTTTTATTTTCAGTAATTTTTCAGTGTCTTCTAGAATATAATTTGCATCAGAACCATTTGACCTATATTAAATTCCATTAAAAACTAGGATGGACATAATTATATGTAGGAAGTAAATGGTATAAAATACTGACACAGTGGAAAAATAAACACATAAGGAGTATAACGTGATCCTTTATTGACAACGTTTTGCCCACACAGTGGGCTTTATCAACTCACAGATTGATCTACCTGGGTGAAAGGTACATGAGTATTTATAGGATGGAGTCAGATGGAGAATGCTGGGTAGGTTGGATCTGAACCTGCATGTGACATTCTTCCAAGTAGGGTGATAAAGGCTAGGACCTTGGGTAGCTTGAAAAAGAGATTGGATAAGTATGAGTAGACCTTGCAGTGTTCCTCCATTCTCATGTTCTTATGTGGGATAACGATGAAGAAGTTTCTTCATTGTTATCCCACATAAGAACATAAGAATGGAGGAACACTGCCGAAGGTCTACTCATATACTTATCCAATCGCTTTTAAAAGCTGCCCAAGGTCCTAGACTCTATCACCCTACTTGGAAGATTGTCACAGCATTCTCCACCTGACGCCATCCTATAAATACTCACGTACCTTTCACCCAGGTAGATATGTTTGTGGCTTGATAAATTCCACTGTGTGGGCAAAATGTTGCCAATAAAGGATCACATTATACTGCTTATGTGTTTTTTTTTTTCCATAATTATATGTAAATGAGATTATTAAAATTTAAGGATTTTTTAATTAAAGAAAAGTCAGGGGCTGACTTGAGCACACCATTGGGTTATATTAGATTGCATAGGGAATTCTAAAAATTTAGAGTGTATACTACTGTACTTGGTATATTTGATTTATGTATTGAGTTGATAATGATGAGTTTAATTTGAATATTGGTCAGGTAGAAGACACAGAACTTGTGAAGGAAGCTAATGATGGTCGCACTGAGCTTGAAATTAAGATCTTGAAAGCTCCTAGCAAGGGACAAGACATTCGGCCACTGGGTTGTGATATAGCTGTAGGGCAGAAGATTTTGTCATCGGGTACTCTTCTTGGACCTGCAGAACTGGGACTTCTGGCCACAGTGGGAGTGACAAATGTTCTTGTTGTTAGCAAGCCTACATTTGCTGTTCTTTCCACTGGTATGTTGCTTACTAATGATAATTTGCTACTAAGTACCTATTCAGGATATACGAGGCCGATTCACAAATGCATAAACGCCAAGAAGTAAATGTTTTGAACTTTTAAATTAATATACTAACTTTAATTATTATTTTTTTTTTTTAGAGCAAATTTTAGCTGTCCATTGTGATGGTATAAACTAACAAGTTGTAGATTATTTATAGTAATGGTAATGCAGCTTGTCCCATTGTATTTCTGTTGTAACTAACTTGCTGTGTCCTCACCATCTTTATTCCGTCACTCCACAAAACTGAAGATCATTGAATCACTTTGAAGTACGTGTAATTCTTTTGTAATTGGCTTTGTCATTAGCTGCCTTTCTAATTGTACTTACAATTCTAGTTAACTGCATAGAAAGTCCCACTTAATACTCTGTCTAGATCTTAAGTAATATTTAAGTCTTATGATTAGTTGCAAGAAATACATTGCATAACTAGTGGCTTTCTTTTGTGCCTATCCAGTGTTATATTACATGAAAATTACGTTATTTATACTGCATAAAGAAATAAAAATTGTATGTAGGGCATGTAACAAAAAATACATAATTTCTAGTAAATTTAAGAATAATTATTATACAAGTTTTTTGTTTAATAAAGTTCACTTTTGATTACCTACCAAGTGAGGCTTCGCTAGTGATTTATTTAAATATATTTCTGATTTTCTGTTTAAAACCCCTTCAAGGAGGGTGCCTTGATGCTTATGAAGGGCTCTTGATCCACTTGAAGGTACCCTCCCTTTCCTTGTATCAAATATGATTACCTTCCATTCCTCAGGTACTGCAAGACCCTCTATAAGGTTTAGTGCTTCCCATGAATATAATAATAAATCAGTCTTTGTCATGATTTTGTACTCGTGTTACTCACATCTGTTAGCATTTCATTTATAATCTTATTTATTTTCCAACACCATGACTCGAAACCCTTAAATGGTTGGTGATGTAGATCAATGACAATGGGATCATTGTCAGAGCTGTAGATATTGGCATGAATCATATTGCTTTCAGACTTGCAGAGTGGGGCAAATTTTGGCTTAGGCATGAAAGAATTAGTCTGTGTGATGGGTGTGTGCAGTATAAAAAAAAACTCCTGCCCCACAAAGTGTACGATGGGAACAGCTTAACCTCTGGCCTTGTGTTTGGGTCGAAATAGTGACTTTGGGGGCATTTTTTAGTGTAATTTTATGGTTGTATTAGCTTTCTTGGTGAAACAAAGGTGATTTGCTTCAGTTTAAAACTAGAGGAGAGGCCGGAAATAAGCATTAAATTGGCGAAATATGATCTTCATAAAGGAGGTATCCTCCTTAATTCCCCCTCAGTCTGTTTAATAGGGTTTTATTAGGTTGGCTTCAATTACTGGGTCAGGCTTGGTTATGGTTTATTAGCTGAAAAATAGGAAAAAAAGGGTTAATTTTTGGAGGTCAAGTGTTACATACGAAAAGCCTGGGGAGGACATGATTAATGAACAGAGGAAAAGTTGCTTTAGTGGCTGGAATGTTTGCAGAGTTTGTTTAGGACTCTCTTTAAATTGGAATTTGTTGAAAATACCGTATTGTATAATGGGATGAATTACGGAATTCCTGTACTAAACAGGGTAGTTCTGAAAGATGAATGAGCAATTTCTTGCACTCAGTAGTACAGAAGGCATGCTAGTGAAATAGCTGAGAATTGGAGGTTTGAGTAGTGGAATAGACCTAAAATAGGCAAACAACAGTACGGGTGGGGTTTGAACTTGCGGGAAGTGAGTTGTAAAACTCCAGGCCAGCACGTAAGCCACTGGGCCAGCTGGCTTCAATAAGATTCATCCAACTATGTACATATGTATATTTATATACCATAGAGAGGTTAGCATGGGCCCCCATTGTGACCACAGATGCAAGTTTTTACAGATGAATCTCCCACCAGCATGGCCATGACAAACTTTAGCTGAAGTCCCCTCAAAGCCATCATGACTTGCAAAATTGTAATGACTAATCGTAATGTTAACCTCCTTATGGAGTATAAATATACCTAGTTGGGCGAATCTTATTGTAGCCAGTCGGCCCAGTGGCTTATGTGCTGACCTGGAGTTTTACAACTCACTTGCCGCGAGTTCAAGCCCCACCCATATTGTGGTTTGTTTGCAGTCGTGTCATTACAATTTCACGAGTTGTGATGATGGCTAAGATAGGCTTCAAAGTGGGTGAAATTGATGTGGCATAAAGTGCTTCTTGATCACCAACTTTGCACTTGCATAATTTCTTAAGTATTATATCAAATTTTGTTTTGTGTTTTTACCTTCAGAAAAAAGTCTTCACCATTATAGATTTTTTTTTTAAATACAGCACAGTATGGTCTTTCAGTTTGGGAGTTTCTGACAGCTTAGCAGTTAAAACTAGTAGTAAAATTAGTGTTTAATTTAAATAAGCAGGCAGGACACCTATCATAATTATATTCCTCTTTTGTAAGAGGAAGCCCTGCTTCATTCCTGTCCCTCTTGTCTGGGGTATGTACCAAGCTGATCTATATCACTTAGTCCTGGCTTCACTAAATCAGTTTGAAACACCTATGAAAGCAGTATTAATCTTCTTCTTTCAACACACCGGCCGTATCCCACCGAGGCGGGGTGGCCCAAAAGGAAAAACAAAAGTTTCTCCTTTTACATTTAGTAATATATACAGGAGAAGGGGTTACTAGCCCCTTGCTCCCAGCATTTTAGTCGCCTCTTACAACACGCATGGCTTACGGAGGAAGAATTCTGTTCCACTTCCCCATGGAGGTAAGAGGAAATGAACAAGAACTAGTAAGAAAATAGAAGAAAACCCAGAGGGGTGTGTATATACTATATGCTTGTACATGTATGTGTAGTGTGACCTAAGTGTAAGTAGAAGTAGCAAGACGTACGTGAAACCTTGCATGTTCACGAGACAGAAAAATGGACACCAGCAATCCTACCATCATGTAAAACAATTACAGGCTTTCGTTTTACACTCACTTGGCAGGACGATAGTACCTCCCTGGGCAGTTGCTGTCTACCAACCTACTACCTGTTGTCATGTAGGGGGGTAATGATTAGGGAATGGGTAGGAGGGTATGTATTAGCAGGAAGCAGCAAGTGTAGGTAAGATGATTAGCGAGTGTAGGTATGTGAGGTCACTGTGACACAACTTCACCCTCATTACTACCCACCACTCCACACTACTCACCCTCTCACTACTTTAACTGAAATAAACTAATGAATAAATAACGGGGACAGTGAATATTACTATTCTACTCAAACACAGTTTATTATTAAGTCTTTGTACAATAATATATTTGGGAACAGGAGTACATCATTGGGGTTTAGATAAATGGGGTGGTACACATAAGCAGTGAGACAGGGAACACAATCAACTTGACGAAAATGAATATAACTTACAATATAGTACAGAGGACAGTTCACTACAGGAACTAAGCCACAGGTCCCAAGACCTACACAGCACGAGTACTGCTCCAAGCCAGTACTCTGCCCAATGTCTCCAACAGTCTCTCCTCCCGAGACTCTCCAGCTCAGCTCTGCTCACAGGCCAGAGCTCCGCTCGAATCTCCTCTGCTCAGCTGTTCCTTGGGTTTATATGGTGGTCCAAGCACACCCCACAACCACGTGTACGACCTGATGCCTAGGTCTGACGCCGTCAAGAACAAAAGACCTCAGACGTGGGCGTGGCTGACAGACGTTTGCCAAGGCTCTGGTGGCCTGGTGGTTAACGCTCTCGCTTCACACGGTGAGGGCCTGGGTTCGATTCCCAGCCAGAGTAGAAACATTGGACGTGTTTCTTTCCACCTGTTGTCTATGTTCCCCATCAGTAAAATGGGTACCTGGGTGTTAGTCGACTGGTGTGGGTCGCATCCTGGGACACTGACCTAAGGAGGCCTGGTCACAGACCAGGCCGCGGGGGCGTTGACCCCCGGAACTCTCTCCAGATAAACTCTCCAGATTAGGCAAGGTGTGACCATATAATTGGTTAAATTAGGTCTCCCCAGAGACTCTCAAGCCCAGCTGGACTACATCACATCCCTCTTTCTCCCCCAATTTAAAATATCTGAGAACTAGGACAATTTGTCCTAGTTATTAGACTCTTTTAATCCTAACCCCTTAAATCTATTACAATACGAAGACAAAATTATACATAATACAAAATTATTCAACTACAGTGGACCCCCGGTTAACGATATTTTTTCACTCCATAAGTATGTTCAGGTGCCAGTACTGACCGAATTTATTCCCATAAGGAATATTGTGAAGTAGATTAGTCCATTTCAGACCCCCAAACATACACGTACAAACGCACTTACATAAATACACTTACATAATTGGTCGCATTCGGAGGTAATCGTTATGCGGGGGTCCACTGTACATATATTTCACTCAACCTTCTCATCTACCACAAGGCAGCATAATCAGTACACCTGGTAGTTGGCCAGCATAACAGTTGCTCTCTGGTGCAAAGCCTCCTTACCCGTCATTTCTCCTTAAACCTAAATATCGGGCTCCAGTGCCTTCCCTACTTCTACTAGAAATGCACTAGCCAATGCTAGTCACCCTCGCACGTTATCCATTGGGCCAAACCTCTCTAGGCTTCTATGGCATGGAAAACTGCTCCAACAGGTTGTATTCTTTCAAGTAACTGCAACTGGACCACTTCACGACCACCAAGGTCGCATTTTCGGCACACTTCACATGCACACTACAACATCTGAAAATCGAGACAGGGCAGGCATCGCAGCTAAGACCCTCCATTATCCTATGCCATTACTAGGTTTCACTGGCCTCATAAAACAAGGCGGCCATAATCACTGGACCGTATTCAAGGTCACCTTATTTCACACAGGTAACACTAACACTTCTGGCAAGTCAAAGTAGGCTGGGGACATCTCAAACTCTTAATTGTGTCTCATGGCTGGCAGGGCATCCCCGCATACCGGTCGTACAGGTCGACCAGCAAGGCAGGATACACCTCCATACCGCCCTTGAAAGCAGGCTGGTCCCAGCAGCTGGAGTCCATCTCCGCGGCTCACGTCCTTCCACATCTCCGAGGATGGCAACTCCTTCATAGTAGATTCTCCTGTCCTGGCACACCAGCCAGAATCCCTCACACACCACTGCAGCATCACCGCCATCTCCTCCTCTTGAGCTAGGCAGCATCACAGCACGGCCGTATCACAGCAGCACACAGCACGGCCACAGCATCGCAGCACGGCTACAGCATCGCAGCACAGTCCCAGCATCGCAGCACAGCTACAGCATCGCAGCACGGCTACAGCATCTCAGTAAACCGCAGCATCATAAGCAGCCAACATCAGCAGCAGCAGGCTATGGACAGTTGCTCGAGGTGAGGTGAGGTGAGGTCACTTCACGTCATCAACAGCAGGTGCGGTCACCCATCCCTGGCAACTGCGGGTAACTGGTGGTCCATGGGTGGTCACAGAGGCTGGTTGACGCAGACAGACACCCACTACAATGGATGACAGACCAAGGCAGCAATACATCTACTGGGGCACATCAGCTGGGTGACTGGGCACATCAGGTGGATAATAATCATAGGCATCTCTTCAGTGGGTGACAGTTGTGGGCTAGTCTTCCAAGGTGGGCTGGGTGACTTCTCATTCCTCTGTAAATATTAAATTTTGGCCAGTAATTGCTTCCCCCAAAAGTCTCACCCAAATACTGATATTCTCCACCATTTATCTCAAACCAACAACCAACTCCACCAAATATAATATTACACCCAAACAATTGCTCAGACCCACCGTCTGAAAAAAGGTCAGTTATGGTCACTAGGATTATAATATCACACTGATATTTACTTTAACTTTACACACACAAGAAAAGAAAATGGTAGCATAACATAAAGTATAACCGAGCGGTCAAAAATAAGGCACATGGGACCAGGGCCGGATTAAGGAGTCTCCAGGCCCTAGGCTATTCATTTTGGCGGGGGCCCCTTTGAGTCACGGGTAAGCGAAGCAACCCCTTCCAGCTTGGGGGTGGGGTGGGGGGTCGGTGTGAGCCTGTTTAAGGTCTAATTAAATACATTCTGGCTATTTAGATTAAATTTAATAGGGAAAGTACATCAAGACAACCAAAACCATTTACCAGCAGCCATTATAACTATCTTGTTAAATCATGCATTTTAAAGAGAATAAACTCAAGGCAGCATAGTATTACTAGATTAGGCTATTAAAGTAGTGACATCATGTACCTATTATATTCAGTATAACCACTACAGCACTATTATTCCGTTTATAAATCACTGACCATTATTGTTATCATTGCATCATGCATAAGACTATCAAATCATATAAACTACAGAAAATTGGAGAGGAATCTCCCATACTCACCCATTAGCGGGAAAACACAGCTGTTCTGATGTAAACAAAGGCGTGTTGAGTGTTGCCATCTATGGTTAGGTTTATTTATTTTTATTTTATTTTATTTCATTATTTTTGTTTTGATTAATTTTTAAAAATCAATTTTGCTTTCCAAACACTTGAACTGTTTAGGTAGGGACCCCTTTGCACTTGCACCATGTGTGCAGTCTTGGATGAGCCCCTGAACCCCTTGGACCGCGGGTCCCCCAAATGCGCGGGGCCCTAGGCAAATGCCTAGTTTGCCTATGCGGTAATCCGGCCCTGCATGGGACTGGTTCCTACTATAAAAATAATAAGAACCACCACCGCTTAGACACCATGTCATGTAGGGGGGTAATGATTAGGGGGATATGGGAGTAAGAGGGTATGTATAGGCAGGGGATAGGCAGGCGAAGTGGTAGGAGATATGATTAGCGGAGGTTGGTAGGTAATGTGAGGTCACTGGTGATGACAACTTCACCTCTCATTACTCTACCCACCACTCCACACTACTCACCCTCTCACTACTTTAACTGAAATAAACTAATGAATAAATAACGGGGACAGTGAATATTACTATTCTACTCAAACACAGTTTATTATTAAGTCTTTGTACAATAATATATTTGGGAACAGGAGTACATCATTGGGGTTTAGATAAATGGGGTGGTACACATAAGCAGTGAGACAGGGAACACAATCAACTTGACGAAAATGAATATAACTTACAATATAGTACAGAGGACAGTTCACTACAGGAACTAAGCCACAGGTCCCAAGACCTACACAGCACGAGTACTGCTCCAAGCCAGTACTCTGCCCAATGTCTCCAACAGTCTCTCCTCCCGAGACTCTCCAGCTCAGCTCTGCTCACAGGCCAGAGCTCCGCTCGAATCTCCTCTGCTCAGCTGTTCCTTGGGTTTATATGGTGGTCCAAGCACACCCCACAACCACGTGACAACCTGACGCCTGGGTCTGACGCCGTCAAGAGCAAAAGACCTCAGACTTGGGCGTGGCTGACAGACGTTTGCCAAGGCAAGGTGTGACCATATAATTGGTTAAATTAGGTCTCCCCAGAGACCTCACAAGCCCAGCTGGACTACATCACACTGTAAGCAGTATAAATTTTATTTATTTTTATTAACACACTGGCCGATTCCCACCAAGGCAGGGTGGCCCGAAAAAGAAAAACTTTCACCATCATTCATTCCATCACTGTCTTGCCAGAAGGGTGCTTTACACTACAGTTTTTAAGCTGCAACATTAACACCCCTCCTTCAGAGTGCAGGCACTGTACTTCCCATCTCCAGGACTCGAGTCCGGCGTGCCAGTTTCCCTGAATCCCTTCATAAATGTTACTTTGCTCACACTCCAACAGCACGTCAAGTATTAAAAACCATTTGTCTCCACTCCTATCAAACACGCTCACGCATGCCTGCTGGAAGTCCAAGCCCCTCGCACACAAAACCTCCTTTACCCCCTCCCTCCAACCTTTCCTAGGCCGACCCCTACCCTGCCTTCCTTCCGCTACAGACTGATGCACTCTTGAAGTCATTCTGTTTTGCTCCATTCTCTCTACATGTCCGAACCACCTCAACAGCCCTTCCTCAGCCATCTGGACAACAGTTTTGTTAATCCCGCACCTCCTTCTAACTTCCAAACTACGAATTCTCTGCATTATATTCACACCACACATTGCCCTCGGACATGACATCTCCACTTCCTCCACCCTTCTCCTCGCTGCAACATTTATCACCCATGCTTCACACCCATATAAGAGCATTGGTAAAACTATACTCTCATACATTCCCCTCTTTACTTCCAAGGACAAAGTTCTTTGTATAAATATATGTGCAAAATCCACATGGTGATAAAAACACTAGATCATGGTACTGTATCAAGTGGGAGAAAATGCTGTAATGAGACTGGTTGTTGCCAAGTGTATCACAGACGAAGAGTTGTGATGTTCATAACACTGACTGATAGTATTTTGCCTGCCATGGTGATTGGCTCTCCTTGTTTCTCAGCAAGCACTCTATCACTTCGTCTTATAGGACTCTACCCATACAAATGTCTCATTTCACAAAAACCCTCTTTTTTTTTGTGATCTCTACACTGTTTCACAGAGTAGATCTTCAAATTTCAGAATGTGCAAAAATAAGAAGTGATTAAAATGGTTGCTTATGTACTTGTGGCTCTGAAAACGTTGTACAGGTCTCCCTCAACATTCGCGAGGGTTAGGGGATCAAGACCCTCGCGAATGTCGAAAAACCGTGAATGTTTGGTGCCCCAATATATTGTAGGGAAATATATTACAATACTGCTTCCTTAACTTGTTGAACCATGAATAATCATAAAATACATGAAAACGTCGTAAATTGTACTAAATATATACATGTTATGCTTTAATAACGTATGTTATTTAATAACATGTATGTTATTAAATACCACAGACTCCACCAATGCCTCCACCACTGCGAGTCCCTACTACCCTCCCTCCGACCCCCACAACTGGCAGCCAGCCCTCCCACCACTCAGTGTGGTGAGTGTTTTGTTTGTTCATTATTTGCTATTAAACTACAGAATAAATAATGTAAACCCATTCATGACTGCATATTGGAATGGCTATTCGGACAGGTATTAGACGGTGACATCATGTGTTTACTCTTGAACACAGCAAAGAATCAAACATTTCTGCTATTGCTAATAATAATAGGTAGTAGGTTGGTAGACAGCAACCGCCCAGGGAGGTACTACCGTCCTGCCAAGTGAGTGTAAAACGAAAGCCTGTAATTGTTTTACATGATGGTAGGATTGCTGGTGTGTTTTTTTCTGTCTCATGAACATGCATGATTTCAGGTACGTCTTGCTACTTCTACTTACACTTAGGTCGCACTACACATACATGTGCAAGCATATATACACACACACCCCTCTGGGTTTTCTTCTATTTTCTTTCTAGTTCTTATTCTTGTTTATTTCCTCTTATCTCCATGGGGAAGTGGAACAGAATTCTTCCTCCGTAAGCCATGCGTGTTGTAAGAGGCGACTAAAATGCCGGGAACAAGGGGCTAATAACCTCTTCTCCTGTATATATTACTAAATGTAAAAGGAGAAACTTTTGTTTTTTCTTTTGGGCCACCCCGCCTCAGTGGGATATGGCCGATGTGTTGAAAGAAAGAAAGAACAATAGTAATAATAATAATAATAATAAAAATATGATATAATTGAAGAAGGGAATTGTACAAAAATACGAGGGAGTGGTTGACACATCGTCAGTGTGACTTTGTTTATGCTGGAGTGAACATTAGTCTCCCTGCTCTTCCAAACATTTCACAATAATTCAGCGGTTGAGGCAGTGGTATTTAACCCCTTCAGGGTCCAAGGCCAAAATCTGAAGTGGTGCTCCAGTGTCCAAGAAATTTTGAAAAAAAAAAATTATTTTTTTCTTACAGAATTAAAGAGCATATTTTTGTGAAGGTAATAAGACAAAAAAAAAAAATTCTGATCAGTACTTACCGAAGATACAGTGCCAAGAAGTTTGTCAAAAATGATGTGGTGGCGGCAACATCGACGAATTCAGCATACGCTCATTACATTATTTAGCGGTTTTTGTTGTTTTTTCTTTTCTTTTCCAATTTTTTTCTATTCCTACTAACATTTGGGGCCTGAGAAACCAATACTGTATATAATGTATATATATAAACTCACTGTATTGAACACAATAACCGCACTAAAGTTATTATCATATTATTGTTTACCACTATTGTTTATTACAATAAACATGCACAAATCTTGTATAATACTAATGTTCTATCATATATTTACATATTTACAATCACTGGACATGGTTTTAGAACTGCTGGAGCTTGTGGAACTCCTTGAAACAAGGCACCATGCACAGAGGCACCTTACATTCCTCACACATAAACCGAGTGTCTTTGCGTCTTTGTTGCCGTAGTTTTGTTTGTGCACAGACAATGCATCTCTTCTGAGCAAATTTCTTCTGAGTTGAAGGAAGTTGTATTATGAAATGATCACCTTCCCTCCTCAAACGCTTGGGTATATCCTGAGGAATTCGAGGACCATGTTGTATAGCAGGTGCTCTTACCTGGTACTTCATTATGAGTTGTCTGACAACAGACAAACAAAATTCACCATACGGTGGTCTGTTGCCAGTCTTTATTTGGTACATATTATATGCATTGAGCATTGAAATGTCCATGAGATGGAAGAAAAGTTTCATGTACCACTTGTAACTCTTACGAACACAGTCAACAAAACCAATCTGCATGTCACATTTGTCAACCAAGCACATGTTTTGTGTATAATCAATCACTGTCACTGGTTTTCGAATACGTTTATTAGTCACTCGATCAACTTTGCCACTGTCTTGCATTTCATTACGGTGAATGGTTGTCAACAATGTGACATCTTGTTTGTCATGCCACCGTAATGCCATGATGTCATTGGCAGTAAACACCTGCACGTCATCACCACGAGCACCTGCGTTGAGCCTGGGCATATGTTTACGATTAAAACGCACTGTGCCACACACATCTGTCTTGTTCACTCGCATGAAATCACTGAGTAATGGGCTTGTGTACCAGTTATCGGTATATAATGTATGCCCCTTACCAAGATAAGGTGCCATCATGTTTCTCACTATGTCACCTGAGATACCCAATAACATCTTGGTATCTTTCAATGTTTTACTACCCGTGTATACAACAACATCCAACACCAGGCCACTGTCACAATCACAGAGTACAAACAGTTTTATACCAAAGCGTTTCCTCTTGCTCGGTATATACTGCTTGAATGACAGTCTACCTTTGAACAAAATCAAAGACTCGTCAATTACAAGATTCTTGAATGGATAAAAGTATATGCTGAACTTTTGTTTGAGATACAAGAAAACATTTCTAATCTTGTATAACCTGTCACTTTTGTCAGGCCTGGTTTTGTCAGAGAAGTGCAACATACGTAAGAGTAAGATAAACCTGTTCAATGGTATGATTTCACTGAAGACCGGGGTAGAAATTAGCCGATCTGTGGACCAGTATGCTTTTATATTATGCTTATAGACGTGAGGCATAAGCATTATTGTTGCAAAAAGCAAATACATTTCTGCAACAGTCGTCTCTTTCCACCTGTGTAGTCTTGACTGTGGTGATAAGATCGTATTTGCCATGGTGTACTCAAAATACAGTGGACCCCCGCATAGCGACTTTAATCTGTGCAAGAGGGCTGGTTGTTATGCGAAATGTTCGGTATGCGAATGAATTTTCCCCATAAGAAATAATGGAAATCAAATTAATCCGTGCAAGACACCCAAAAGTATGAAAAAAAAAATTTTTTACCACATGAAATGTTAATTTTAATACACACAAACTGAAAAAGGCATGCACAATTACATGACACTTACTTTTATTGAAGATCTGGTGATGATTGATGGGATGGGAGGAGGGGAGAGAGAGTGTTAGTGTTTAGAAGGGGAATCCCCTTCCATTAAGACTTGAGGTGTCGAGTCCTTTTCTGGGGTTACTTCCTTTCTTCTTTTAATGCCACTAGGACCAGCTTCAGAGTCACTGGACTTCTTTTGCACAACATCTGTCCATAGTGGCCTGTACCTCTCGTTCCTTTGACTTCCCTAAAGTGTTTCACAACATTGTCAGTGTAATAATCACCAGCACGGCTTGCAATAGCTGTGAGGGTGATTTTCATCCATGAAGGTTTGCACTTCAAGCCACTTTGCACAGATTTCCTTAATCTTTGTAGTAGGCAACTTCTTCAATTTCTCTCTCCCCTCCTCTGAACCAGTTTCCTCAGGTCTGGCCTCTTGCTGTTGAAGTTGATCTATCAGCTCATCAGTGGTTAGTTCTTCATTGTCCTCCTCCACCAACTCTTCCACATCATCCCCACTAACCTCCAACCCTAAGGACTTTCCCAATGCCACAATGGATTCCTCAACTGGCATAATCCTCTCAGGGTTAGCCTCAAACCCTTAAAAATCCCTTTTGTCTACACATTCTGGCCAGTTTCTTCCAAGCAGAGTTCAAGGTCTTCTTAGTCACTCCCTCCCAAGCCTTACCTATAAGGTTTACACAATTGAGGATATTAAAGTGCTCTCTCCAAAACTCTCTTAGAGTCAGTTGAGTTTTCTGAGGTCACTACAAAGCACCTTTCAAACAGAGCTTTTGTGTACAGTTTTTTGAAGTTTGCAATAACCTGCTGGTCCATGGGCTGCAGGAGAGAAGTGGTATTAGGAGGCAAAAACTTCACCTTAATGAATTTCATGTCCCCATAAAGTCGCTCTGCCACGTCTGTAGGATGACCAGGGGCATTGTCTAACACCAGGAGGCACTTAAGTTCTAATTTCTTTTCAGTTAGGTAATCTTTCACATTGGGGGCAAATGCATGGTGTAACCAGTCATAGAAAAAGTCCCTAGTGACCCATGCCTTACTGTTTGCCCTCCACAGCACACAAATTCTCCTTGAGGACATTCTTTTGCCTGAATGGTCTGGGAGTTTCAGAGTGATACACTAATAAAGGCTTCACTTTGCAATCACCAGTAGCATTGGAACACATCAACAAAGTAAACCTGTCTTTCATAGGCTTATGTCCTGGGAGTGCCTTTTCCTCCTGAGTAATGTAGGTCCTGCTTGGCATTTTCTTCCAAAACAGGCCTGTTTCATCACAAACACTTGTTCAGGTTTCAGTCCTTCACTGTCTATGTACTTCTTGAATTCCTGCACATATTTTTCAGCTGCTTTGTGGTCCGAACTGGCAGCCTCACCATGCCTTATCACACTATGTATGCCACTACGCTTCTTAAATCTCTCAAACCAACCTTTGCTGGCCTTAAATTCACTCACATCATCACTAGTTGCAGGCATTTTTTTAATTAAATCCTCATGCAACTTCCTAGCCTTTTCGCTTATGATCGCTTGAGAGACGCTATCTCCTGCTAGCTGTTTTTCATTTATCCACACCAATAAGAGTCTCTCAACATCTTCCATCACTTGCGATCTCTGTTTCGAAAACACAGTTAAACCTTTGGCAAGAACAGCTTCCTTGATTGCCTTTGTTGCCCACAATAGTAGCGATGGTTGATTTGGGTTTCTTGTACAACCTGACCAGGTCGGCGACACGCACTCCACTTTCATACTTATCAATGATCTCTTTCTTCATCTCTATTGGAATTCTCACCCTTATTGCTGTAGGGTTGGCACTAGAAGCTTTCTTGGGGCCCATGGTCACTTATTTTCCAGATAAAGCACCGAAAATACTGTAATAACACGAAATACTCCGATTGTATGCTTGGATGTTACCGCGGAGGCTGGCTGGTAAACAATGCCACCGGCGGAACATGTGAGGCTGGCTGAGGGCGCACATTGGACGCGTCTCGGACGAAGAGCGGTGAGCGGGTTTTTGGGCGGTATGCGAGGCAAAATTTTTGCGATAAAAGCGAGCGGTATGCGGATTGTACGGTATGCGATGCGTACGGTATGCGGGGGTCCACTGTACTTATTACTTTCCCTGACAATAATTTCCATCAATGGCTGGTCAAAGAATAATTCAAAGAATTCCAGTTCATTGGCCGTGGTTCCAAGGGGACAAGTAGGTAGAATTCCACTTTGAGAGTCATCAAAGTGGTGAGGCTTGGGAACAAAATTGGGATTTTGCTGCCAATCCCACATACGGTTTGCTGGTGGATACTGGACATCATAGGCTGGTTGTGCGGGTGGTTGTGGTGGGCTGGTGGCTGGCGCTCCGCTTTGTCCTTGAACTGACGAGTCAGCAGCGTGGCCTGGTGAGTCACGCATGGCGGTGTCACTACCATCACCACTAACACCATCCACTGATGCCTGTGGTCTATCCATGCCAAGTGTAGCCACATCATCCTCACTATCACTACCTAAAACTGGTGTTGGGCCACGGGATGTACTCCGGGATGTACTCCGTCCCCTGGGCACAGCATAGGGTACACTACCCGAGCGCATGCGGCGGCGAACATACCGATGCTTCACTGGTGAATATGATTCCTCACTATCACTACTCGAATGATCGTCGAGCGCAATAAAATCACAGTCCACGTCACTATCATCATCATTACTGAAGTCAGAGGCCTGGCCACACAAAAATATTAGTTTTCTCTTGCGATGAGGAACAACCGACCGTGAGTCACGAGTGCCCACACCAGAGTTAGAAGGTTGAGGATCGTCAGGGTTTTCTGCACTATTATCGATATCCTGGTGATTTTTTTCGGTCACTAGCTGATCAAAGCCGTAGAATTCGTCTTCATTTCCACTTCCATCAGTGTCAGAACTATCAGATAGGAAGAGGAGAGTCTCAATTTTCCGGGGAGTGAGAGCTGACTTGCGACGAGGCATGGTGAACAAGGGTAACTGAGCCGGCGTTCCCACAATGCTATGCGGGTGCCTAGATTTTTTGTTTATGGCGCACACCCACCATGCAGACCCGTTCTCTCACATGTAGGTCTATGAGCGTTTTTGCGCTAAATTTGACGGCGCTAGAATTTTGGCGTAGATCTACGGTTTGGACACTCAACGTGAAGCCGTAGATCTACGGGACAGACCCTGAAAGGGTTAATAACATATATGTTATAAATAATTGTACATGTTATTATTTTTTTTTTTTTTTTTTTTTCTTCAACAAGTTGGCCGTCTCCCACCGAGGCAGGGTGACCCAAAAAAGAAAGAAAATCCCCAAAAAGAAAATGCTTTCATCATCATTCAACACTTTCACCACACTCACACATAATCACTGTTTTTGCAGAGGTGCTCAGAATACAACAGTTTAGAAGCATATACGTATAAAGATACACAACATATCCCTCCAAACTGCCAATATCCCAAACCCCTCCTTTAAAGTGCAGGCATTGTACTTCCCATTTCCAGGGCTCAAGTCCGACTATATGAAAATAACCAGTTTTCTTGAATCCCTTCACTAAATATTACCCTGCTCACACTCCAACAGATTGTCAGGTCCCAAGTACCACTCGTCTCCATTCACTCCTATCTAACACACACAAGCACGCTTGCTGGAAGTCCAAGCCCCTTGCCCACAAAACCTCCTTGACCCCCTCTCTCCAACCCTTTCGAGGACGACCCCTACCTCGCCTTCCTTCCCCTATAGATTTATATGCTTTCCATGTCATTCTACTTTGATCCATTCTCTCTAAATGACCAAACCACCTCTACAACCCCTCTTCAGCCCTCTGACTAATACTTTTATTAACTCCACACCTTTTCCTAATTTCCACACTCCGAATTTTCTGCATAATATTTACACCACACATTGCCCTTAGACAGGACATCTCCACTGCCTCCAACCGTCTCCTCGCTGCTGCATTTACCACCCAAGCTTCACACCCATATAAGAGTGTTGGTACTACTATACTTTCATACATTCCCTTCTTTGCCTCCATAGATAACGTTTTTTGACTCCACATATACCTCAATGCACCACTCACCTTTTTCCCCTCATCAATTCTATGATTAACCTCATCCTTCATAAATCCATCCGCTGACACATCAACTCCCAAGTATCTGAAAACATTTACTTCTTCCATACTCCTCCTCCCCAATTTGATATCCAATTTTTCTTTATCTAAATCATTTGATACCCTCATCACCTTACTCTTTTCTATGCTCACTTTCAACTTTCTACCTTTACACACATTCCCAAACTCATCCACTAACCTTTGCAATTTTTCTTTAGAATCTTCCATAAGCACAGTATCATCAGCAAAAAGTAACTGTGTTAATTCCCATTTTGAATTTGATTCCCCATAATTTAATCCCACCCCTCTCCCGAACACCCTAGCATTTACTTCTTTTACAACCCCATCTATAAATATATTAAACAACCATGGTGGCATTACACATCCCTGTCTAAGACCTACTTTTACCGGCAAGTAGTCTCCTTCTCTTCTACACACCCTAACCTGAGCCTCACTATCCTCATAAAAACTCTTTACATCATTTAGTAACTTACCACCTATTCCATATACTTGCAACATCTGCCACATTGCTCCCCTATCCACTCTATCATTATTAATATTAATAAATTAATTAATAAATTATTTAATTAATATTATTATTATTAACATGTATATTATTAAATACCATTGCCTCAATCACTGCCTCTACCACTCCAGTCACACTCAATCTACAAGCACCAAACACAATGAATTATTGTGAAATGTTTGGAAGAGCAGGGAGACTAATGTTCACTCCAACATAAACAAAGTCACACTGACGATGTGTCAACCACTCCCTCGTATTTTTGTACAATTTCCTTCTTCAATTATATCATATTTATTATTATTATTATTATTATTATTATTATTAATATTATTATTATTATTATTATTATTACTATTGTTATTATTAGCTGTAGCAGAAATGTTTAATTCTTTGCAGTGTTCAAGAGTAAACACATGATGCCACCGTCTAATACCTGTCCGAATAGCCATTCCAATATGCAGTCATGAATGGGTTTACATTATTTATACTGTAGTTTAATAGCAAATAATGAACAAACAAAACACTCACCACACTGAGTGGTGGGAGGGCTGGCTACCAGTTGCGGGGATCGGAGGGAGGGTAGTAGGGACTCGCAGGTGGTGGGAAACTTAAATATGATTTGGCGGCTGGGAATTTGGTGGCTGGGAATTTGGCGGTTGGTAATTTGGTGGCTGGGAATTTGGCGGTTGGGAATTCGCGAATGTGTGAAGCTCGTGAAAGTTGAAAACGTGAATGTTGAGGGAGACCTGTACAGTGGACCCCCGGTTAACGATATTTTTTCACTCCAAAAGTATGTTCAGGTGCCAGTACTGACCGAATTTGTTCCCATAAGAAATATTGTGAAGTAGATTAGTCCATTTCAGACCCCCAAACATACACGTACAAATGCACTTACATAAATACACTTACATAATTGGTCACATTCTGAGGTAATCGTTATGTGGGGGTCCACTGTATATTTATTGAAGTAGTCCTTGACATTTACAGGCAAATACAGTATGTGAAGAGAGAGAGAGAGAGAGAGAGAGAGATAGAGAGAGAGAGATAGAGAGATAGAGAGAGAGATATATAGATGATGAGAGAGAGAGTAGAGAAGAGAGAGTGAGAGAGAAGAGTTGAGAGAGAGAGGAGAGATGTAGAGAGAGAGAGAGTGTAGAGAGAGAGATGTAGGAGAGAAGTAGTAGAGAGAGAGATGTAGAGAGAGAGAGAGATGTGAGAGAGAAGAGAGAGAGGATGTAGAGGAGAGAGGAGATGTAGGAGAGTAGAGAGATGTGAGAGAGGAGAGAGATGTAGAGAGAGAGAGAGATGTAGTAGAGAGAGAGAGAGATGTGTGGAAGGAGAGTGAGAGAGAGAGAGATGTAGAGAGAGAGAGAGAGAGAGAGAGATGTAGAGAGAGAGAGAGATGTAGGGGGATGAGTAGATGTAGAGAGAGAGAGATGTAGAGAGAGGAGAGAGAGATGTAGAGAGAGAGAGATGAGAGAGGGAGAGATGTAGAGAGAGAGAGAGAGATGTAGAGAGAGAGAGAGAGAGAGAGAGATGTAGGGAGAGAGAGAGATGTAGGGAGAGAGAGAGTGTAGAGAGTAGAGAGAGAGATGTAGGGAGAGAGAGAGATGTAGAGGAGAGAGAGAGATGTAGAGAGAGAGAGAGATGTAGAGAGAGAGAGATGTAGGAGAAGAGAGATGTAGAGAGAGAGAGAGATGTAGAGGAGAGAGATGTAGAGAGAGATGTAGGGAGAGAGAGAGAGTAGAGAGAGAGAGAGATGTAGAGAGAGAAGAGAGATGTAGAGAGAGAGAGAGATGTAGAGGAGAGAGATGTAGAGAGAGAGAGATGTAGAGGAGAGAGAGAGAGATGTGGAGAGAGAGATGTAGGGAGAGAGAGAGATGTAGAGAGAGAGAGAGTGTAGAGAGAGAGAGATGTAGAGAGAGAGAGAGATGTAGAGAGAGAGAGAGAGAGAGATGTAAGAGAGAGAGAGAGATGTAGAGAGAGAGAGAGAGATGTAGGGAGAGAGAGAGAGAGAGAGGAGAGAGAGAGAGATGAGAGGAGAGTGAGAGATGTAGAGAAGAGAGAGATGTAGAGAGAGGAGAGAGAGAGATGTAGAGAGAGAGAGAGATTGTAGAGAGAGAGAGAGAGATGTAGAGAGAGAGAGAGAGATGTAAGAGAGAGAGAGAGAGAGAGATTGTAGGAGAGAGAGGAGAGAGATGTTAGAGATGAGAGAGAGAGAGAAGATGTAGAGATGAGAGAGGAGATGTAGAGAGAGAGAGAGAGAGATGTAGAGGAGAGAGAGAGATGTAGAGAGAGAGAGAGAGAGATAGAGATGTGAGAGAGAGAGAGAGATGTAGAGAGAGAGAGAGAGAGATGTAGAGAGAGAGAGAAGAGAGAGATGTAGAGAGAGAGAGGAGAGAGATGTAGAGAGAGAGAGAGAGAATGTAGGGAGAGAGAGATGTGAGAGAGAGATGTAGAGAGAGTGAGAGGAGATGTTAGAGAGAGAGATGGATGTAGAGAAAGAATGAGAAGAGAGAGAGAGAGAGATGTAGAGAGAGAGAGAGAAGATGTAAGAGAAGAGAGAGATGTAGAGAGAGAGAGAGAGATGTAGGAAGAGAGAGAGAGAGAGAGAGAGAGATGTAGAGAGAGAGAGAGAGAGTGTAGAGAGAGAGAGAGGATGTTAGAGAGAGAGAGAGAGAGAGAGATGTAGAGAAGAGAGATGTAGGAGAAGAGAGAGAGTGAGAGAGAGAGAGAGAGATGTAGGAGAGAGAGAGAGAGAGATGTAGAGAGAGAGAGATGTAGGGAGAGAGAGTAGAGAGAGAGAGAGATGTAGAGAGAGAGAGATGTTAGAGAGAGAGAGAGATGTAGAGAGAGGAGAGAGTAGAGAGAGAGAGAGTGTTGTAGAGAGAGAGAGATGAAGAGAGTGAGAGAGAGAGAGAGAGATGTGAGAGAGGAGAAGAATGTGAGAGAGGAGAGAGAGATGTAAGAGAGGAGTGTAGAGAGTAGAGATGTAGGGAGAGAAGAGAGATGTAGAGAGAGAGAGAGATGAGAGAGAGAGTGTAGAGAGAGAGAGAGATTAGAAGATGAGAGAGATGTAAGAGAGGAAGATGTAGAGAGGAGAGAGAGGAGGAGAGAGAGAGAGATGTAGAGAGAGAGAGAGAGAGTGTAGAGAGAGAGAGAGAGAGAGAGATGTAGAGAGAGATAGAGAGAGAGAGAGAGAGATGTAGAGAGAGAGAGATGTAAGAGAGAGAGAGAATGTAGAGAGAGAGAAGAGATGTAGAGAGAGAGAGAGAGAGAGATGTAGAGAGAGGAGAGAGAGAGAGATGTAGAGAGGAGAGAGAGATGTAGAGAGAGAGAGAGAGAGAGAGTGAAGTTAGAGAGAGAGAGAGAGGAGAGAGAGAGAGAGATGTAGAGAAGAGAGAGAGTGAGAGAGAGAGGATGTGAGAGAGAGAAGAGAGAGATGTAGAGATGAGAGAGAGATGTAGAGAGAGAGATGTAGAGAGAGAGAGAGATGTAGAGAGAGAGATAGAGATATAGATAGATATTTTAGCAGGTGTTAAGTGAATGTTTAGGTATTTTCTAACCTTTTGAGAAAATAATAGATGGCATAGTAGGCAAGTTTGGAGTACCAGGGGGTAAATGATAATGGGGGTCTTTAACCCTTAACGGTCCAAACAGATCGACGTTCAAATTCGTAGTGCTACAAAAGTAGATCTAATTTTTTTACATATTTTCAAATATAACCAAAAAAAATGTGTAGATAAGTTTTTTTTTACACGTTTTCAAATGTAAAACAAAAAAGATCTACATTTTTTTACATACTTTCAGATGTTGAAAAAAACGTATATATACGTTTGGACCATTTAAGGGTTGATTGAACTGTGTAAAGAGAGAGGTTTGGTAATAGGCATTTAGTCCTGGCATTTTAGTTGCCTCTTATGACACACATAGCTTATGGAAGAAGAATTTTTTTCCACTTCCCCATGGAGATAAGAGGAAATAAAGAACAAGAGCTGTTAAGAAAATAGATGAAAACCCAGATGGGTGTGTAAATATATATGCATATACATGCATGTGTTGTGTGACCTAAGTGAAAGTAGAAGTAGCAAGATATACCTGGTATTTCGCATGTTTATGAAACAGAAAAAGACACCAGCAATTCTACCGTCATGTAAAAGAATTGCAGGTTTCTGTTTCACACTCACTGGGCAGGATGGTAGTTGGCTATCTGCCAACCTACTACCTAGTCTTCCTTCCTACTCTTGCCTGTTTGCTTTCAGCTCCCCTGATTCTCTCCCTATTTTTTGCAGTTTAATATGGGTTATATTTCTTCCAAGCCCTCTTGCACCCTCCCTTGGCCTCTCTGCATTCCACATTGACCTATGGTCTCTTTCATTTCTTGTTTCTTTTATTTGTTTGGTGTGAGTCACACCTTTGACTCTGTTGCTTGATTCTTCTCTTGTTCAGCTTGGCATCTAGCCCTTTTATTAGACTTCCCTCAAAAAATTTCTCATTCTATCATAGTTTCCATTTGCCTTCTGTTTTCCCATTTCCTGTTAATTACGTCCTCCATAATCCCTATGGGTTTAGGACTTCCCAGTGGTTATAATAATAATATTAATTACAAATAATCTTTTCATTTTGTCAAATTTGTATAGTACAATGGAACCTCAGTACTTGAACTTCATTCATTCCAGAAGGCTGTTTGAGTGGCAGTCTGTTTGAGTATCGAAGAAGTTCTTCCCAACCAATTTTCTTATTGGTTGGCTGTTATTGCTAATCTTTGTAGGCCCCATGGTGACTTATTTATACAAAAAATATAAAAAAAAACACCAAAAAGTGTGAAGAAACGAAAAATAGTTTCCAGCAAAGTTCTGGCAGGTTGTGTTTGTATGGTCGAGTGCTGAGCTTTGTTCGCATAGGGAGCTGTTCATGTACCGAGGTTCCACTGTATTTGGCTTTGCATTCACAAATACTGTCGATAAATTTTGTTTAACATAGTCTGGACGTTGAGTTTGCTCTTAGTTTTTTTTTTTAATGTACCAGCCATATCCCACTGAGGCAGGGTGACCTAAAAAGTAAAATGAAAGATTTCCTTTTTAAATTTAGTAATTTATAGAGGAGGAGTTACTAGCCTCTTGTCCTGGCATTTTAGTCACCTCTTACAATACGCTTGGCTTACAGAGGAAGAATTCTTTTTTCATGTTCCTGGAGTTTTCCATTACTATAGGCAACTAATATGTAGTTCTTTTTATTTTATCTCCTTAGGGAATGAACTTCAAGAGCCAGGAGAAGCACTTCGAGAGGGACACATCCGAGACAGTAACAAGACTACCCTTAAGGCTCTCTTACGTCAGTTTGACTATCCAGTCGTTGATGCAGGTATTGCAAAAGATAATCCCACATCTCTGCTGACATCAATCAGATCTGCCCTTAACCAGGCTGATATCTTGGTCACCACTGGTGGAGTGTCAATGGGCGAACGCGACATGCTGCGGCCTGTGCTCACTTCAGATTTTAATGCTGAGATTCATTTTGCTCAGGTAAATGTCTACATGTCACATATGTTATTATACTGTCTATTTCTATATTCCTCAATAAGTGGACAATTATTGCTGACTCACAATCTAGATATGTTATCTTGTTCATGTTTTTCTCTGAGAAACTAAGCACTCAAACCATGCAGGAGTAACAGTCAGATGATTCTTCAATTCATGCCGTACCAATGGGACTGCCAGTGGAATTGATGTATGTTTGCTATTCAACCACTGTGTCAGTGCAGAGGTACAAACAGTACAGTACATGAATGGAGCCCATGTATCTTGCAACTGAAGTAGCATTTTTTTCTTTGATGACGAGGTGTATACTTGCCACGTACATAGTACAAGCTATCTGCTCTGTTGTGGCATCCTTATCTGTTCATGTTAATCTGAAATTGAGGTTTCGTATAATAGAGTAAAAGAAATTAAATGTAAATATGGATGTGTATGTGGCAGAGGAATGCAACTTAGGTGAAGTAAATATCTATGTACACATGAATAGTTAGCTTTCATAAGTATGTCTAAACACTGGGATGGGCGGAGCACAACTGATGCTCTCTGACTCTTCCTGACAAGCAGACATGATGCCTAGCATTCATGTTTATACTTGTAAGCAGACAGCTGCAGGGCTTTCTTCAAAGAAGTATTCAAGTTTATACCTGTAACATAGAATCACATGTGTTGCCAGTGTTTTACATAATGGGTTAATTCTGACTTCAGATGCAGTTTCAGCATGTGAAAAAAAACCTTGAAAACTTTCATTTATAGAAATAGCAAATTTATTGTTTAGTGTATTGGATATACAGCCTCTCCTCAGTGACGTACTCATTTATTGACGACTCGGACTTACATCGGGCTCCCTGACCAGTATGCATACCTAAATAATGTATGTTAGAGCTGATTTCCTCTATTCTTTTTATTACAATATACAGTACACCACTGGAAATATAAACATATATGCAGTATAATTTTATACCATTTATTTCCACAGTACATTACTGTATAAACATTTAAAAATATACTAAAAATGTTATAAATGATGCAAAGGTGACATTAAAGCAATATCAAAGATGGTTGACACAAACCCACTGCCATTATAGTATGCTTCTCGTTTAGCAATAAATTCATTTACCGACGTGGTCTTAGGAAGAACTCCGTCGTTAAGTGAGGAGAGGGTGTACATTATTATATGAGGTATCTTTTATCATCTTGTACAGGTATTCATGAAGCCAGGCAAGCCAACTACATTTGCTACCTGTCAGTTTAATGGTCACAAGAAACTGATTCTTGGACTTCCTGGTAATCCTGTGTCTGCAGTAGTGACGGCAACGCTCTATATCTTGCCTCTGTGTCGCAAGATGAGTGGCAGAAGCACTTATGAAAACACATGCATCAGAGCCAAGGTATGTAGTGGGAAATAGCACAGGATTAGATGCATGAGGATTTTGAATGGAGAACTAGCCCACTACCTGTTATAAGTGTCAGATCAACCAGGCTGTGATAGCCATGAAAGCCTGTGGGCTGCTAGTAACAAAAGCCAGGTTGAACAGGCACTCATCAAGGATGTCTGAACTCGTTTCAAACTGAAAAGGTAGAGCAACTCTCAACACTGGTCACGTGTATATATATCTTCTTTCAACAGACTGGCCATATCCCACCTAAGCAGGGTGGCTCAAAAGGAAAAATGAAAGTTTCTCCTTTTATATTTAGTAATACATGCAGGAGAAGGGGTTACTAGCCCCCTGCTCCCGGCATTTTAGTCGCCTCATATGACATGTATGGCTTATGAAGGAAGAATTCTTTTCCACTTCCCCATGGAGAAGATGTATATTTATATTAAAAAATGACTAGTTTGAGAATGATAATATATGAAAGATGTACTTGTAAAGGAGGAGGTGTCTGGTGTCCTCAAGCGGGGTTGTCTTGATGCTACTAAAGAGTTCTAGTTCTGAGGAATTTGTTATCCTCTCCTTCCTTAGATCAAACTTGATTGCCTACCATTCCCCATGTACTGCATGACCAACTTCCTCATAAATATAATAATAATAATGTGCATCATTTCTTGAATAATATATTATCCAAGTTAATTTCATTATTTGTAAAGTAAAAGAATACAAGTGCAACTAATGTAACTGTGACATTTTATTGTGGAAACATTTCGCTCTCCAGGAGCTTTGCCAAGCCATTACGGCTTGACAAAGCTCCTGGAGAGCGAAACGTTGCCACAATAAAATGTCACATTAGTTGCACTTGCATACTTTTACTTACATATTTATACAATTTCATTATTTTGTGTAAATGATTTCAAACTTTGATGCTGAAGGTCTGTTATTTACATTAGTACCCATTGACTGTAAATTGTAGTATTTCATAAGTGTTGGTTAACCTAAACAGTCATTGGAAACCTTAGTGTATGTACTTATAATACAGTATTTTATAGAAGTCTCTGAGCTCTGTTAAATCAGAATAAATGTTAAAAAATATCAAAAACAGCACTCAAGCATATATTAGATATGTTGGGTACTGTACACACTATTAACAGATATATTGCAATAAATATTGAAATTAAAGAGAATTTAAAGTACAATTTATCCAATGGATTTTATCTGGTATATGAGAATTTGTTATATCAAGGTCCAGTATATCAGAGGTTTATTATACAGGTCCTTGGATTTTTACCATGATGACTCCTCTTCATTTTCAGTTGTCAACATCAATAAAACTCGACCCAAGACCTGAGTATCACCGAGCCTTACTGTGTTGGAGCCCAGGTATTGACCTTCCTGTTGCTCATTCCACTGGCAATCAGTTGTCATCTCGGCTGCTGTCTATGGCCTCGGCTCAAGCTCTTCTTAAACTTCCTCCGGCAACTTCTGAAACACAGAGCTTGCCTGATGGCACAGTTGTTGAGGCACTACTCTTAAACATGTGACGACCACCATCACACTCAGTAATTAACTTGTGACTTTGAAAATAAAAATTATAATGAATTTGCATAATGGTTAAGAGGTGCACTGTAATTGTAAAAAAAAAATTATGACTACATTAATATACAGGACTTATAAGCTAATAATTTATTTAATTCAACTTGTATGTTTGTTAAGAGGGGAACTCATAATTATTTATTATTCAAAGGTTTATTATGTAAATGTTCATAAGGTATGGGCATTGTATTCAAAGCTATCAATATCATCATATAATTATCTGTTCTGCATATGTTTTGGTAAATAATAGCTCAAGAGCTTTTTTTTTTTTCCTTTTCCAGGGATTTTTTGAACATTTCCCCAAACATTGCATCCACCTTGAACTTTAATTTTGAAAAATGCACTTTAAGTAGCTCTATAAATGGCTCTATTCCTTTTAGACATTTCTGCTCAAGTGCAGTACTGAGTGATTATTTCAGGTTGTATTTATTTATTTTTTTTTTTTTTTCAGTACTACACTACTATACATTACTTGCCATTGTATCCTCATATCAACCTGAAACTTTAAAGAAAACATAGCATTATTTTTTGAGTTACACTATAGCATTTAACAATTTATTAGTTGTATCTGTCAAGGGACTACTTTATTTGGTTCAGGTTTTATTGTATCTGTCAAGAGGCACAAATCATTAGCATCAAGGAACCTCCATTAAGGGGAAATGTACAAGAGTTATTGTAAGGGTTAGTGATGAAACAAAGGCTTGCAGAGGAAGTAGGATTTAGGAAGGGTAGGGTATGTGTAGACCATGTTTATTTTGAATCATATATAAGTGGACAGTCAGCTCTGTATGACCTTTGTTGGTTGTGCTTAATCAAACACCTCTTTACCCTTATCTGATAAGTGAGCACTATTTAGATAAGGGTAAAGAGCTGTTTGATTTATTGATCAAGAAAAGGCACATGAAGGTGGACAGGGGAACCTTGGAATAAGTAATAATACTAATAATGTAATCAAGGGAAGTGCTAAATCTAAAAAGGGTCAGTGCTGTGAAATAGGTGATAGGTTACTAAAAGTAGTAGAGAACTTTTATGCATATAGTGAGGCTCAGGTTAGGGTATGTAGAGGGGAGGTGGACTATTTCTCTGTAAAAGTAGAACTGTAGACAGGTATGCATGATGTGACAAATGGTTTAAAAAAAATGACAAGTTGAAGATCGAGACACTCATGCAACATATGGGAATCTTTATTGAGGAAACGTTTCACCACACAGTGGCTCCATCAGTCCAATACAAAGCAGAAAGGTGTAAGGAGAGGAGTTTGAGGTAATCAGTCCCTCAGCCTAGAGTCGATGTGTTCAGTCCATCAATCTTGTAGAATGTACAGTGTAGGGCCGTAGACATGGCTTATATACTGTAGTCAGGTGAGGCCTCCTGCTTCACCTCGCTTGACTACAGTACATAAGCCATGTCTACGGCCCTATGCTGTATATTCTACAAGATTGGTGGACTGAACACATCGACTCCAGGCTGAGGGACTGATTACCTCAAACTCCTCCTCTCCTTACACCTTTCTGCTTTGTATTGGATTGATGAAGCCACTATGTCCTCTAGCCACATAGTGCTTTCTCAGTCTTTTCAAGCTTTTCATCATGAACCAGACTGCGCAGTATTACCCTTGTAGGTTTAGCGCTTCTTTTTTATTATAATAATATCACAAACCAGAGAGACCATTTTTGCCATTGTAGGGGTAACACTAACACTTCCACAAATTTCAGCTTTCCTGCTGTGTGCAAATGCTTGATTTGTTCTTACCAACCTAATGGCCCTTTTTAGCAAGCAACATGTCATTTTTCATAAGATCCAAGATTTTCATTTTCTTGTCGAGAGGTCCCCTCAAGGGAGGTTTCCTGATGCTGGTGAGGGGCTCTTTGATCTAGGGAATTGGATCTGTGCTCCAGTTCCCTGAACTGAGCCTGAATACCTTCCATCCCCCCCCCCCCCCACAAGTGCTGTATAATCCCTACAGGGTTAATGCTCCCCTATTATAATGATAATTGTTGAGAGGTAGCACTTTACACTCCCTCTTAGCCATTTTTTTTCACAGAAAGGGTACACAAATAGTGAACGAACGAGACACAAGGCGAACAATACTCAAACAAGCATTGTTCGCTTACATGTCACTTCATTTACATGGATTCAGCGTAGCACACAGCAAATTTAAATTTTGCTTTTTGGAACTTTCTGGGATTTTTTTTTTTTTTCAAATATTTTCCATCTGCAGTTGGTTGAATCCACGGATGCAGAACCTGCAGAAATGGAGGGCTGACTGTGCTGTGCTTTGGTATTGTTGTCCTTCCATATTTCAACAGGATAAATTTATACAGTATTTAGAAATAAAAAATATTTAAGAATTTATACATTTTATTATAAAACCCTTTTATAGATGTGTAGATCATAAAAAATACTGGATTTGTGACGTGTGGAAGATCTTTATCTTCAAGATCTTATACTAGGCACAAGTAACCAGTACCAAGAAAACTGTCTTGTAATAAACCCAATAGCATAAAGTGGTCAAATAGCTAGCTTTGTGGACATTATCAACAGTAAATAATAGGTTTTAAATATACCTACTATCAATATTTAATTTCACCCAAATGTTAACAGTAGAAACTGAAGCATCTGCTGAATAAATTATAAAAAATACTTCAACTTTTGAATCCTGCTTTACCACTTGCAATTTACATGGGTTCAAATTATTTGGCAAGATTCCACTTACATGACTATCAGCCTTCAGAGCACAGGCTAAGACTTAAGACTAGAACTGCATACAAACAGCATTTAGTATAGAAAAAAATTAAACATGTACAGTATTATTTACATTTCGTGTTGCATATTAAAAAAATTTGTGCATAAACAACAATTTATAAATGACATGACATAGATACATCCACAATTGTTGTGAAAAATATCTAATATGTTTGGTAAAGAAAACTGAAATGATTACTTTAAACCATGGTTACTGTACTTACTGAAATTAGTAAATACTGCACTGTATAAATAATTTTTGAAATTTTACTATTTTCATTAAGCAAGTTTACATTCATAAAAGAGAACTTATGGTTTAAATTGTCTGCTTTTATTGCAGGAAAAAGCTTATTGGATAAATATTTCTTATTCCTGCATTTAATGTATACCATATTTTAAACAAAAATGAAGTCTGTTTTAATTTTTAAAACTAGTCACAATCAGACAAGACACACAATTAAATGTACCATTTGGACATAAAACCTTGTTCATTTAATTATATAAAAAATAAAAGTTTTATGGAAAGGATTTTATGAATAAATAACAACCCTCAGGATTTTTCCATAATAAAAATCTAGAGTACAAATTTGCATGGCAAATACAGTATAGTCTCCACCCACCCTAAAATTATGGGGTGCAGAAAGTGTAGCACATATGGGTTTTGTGGCAACAGACAATGAAACCTCACTGTAATGTCAAGATGTGGATCAATGTCTGGCTATGTATTATCTCATGGCAATCAAAGGACATCACACTTATTGTGGTTTATGAATGATTTAGTTAAGTGATAAGGGAGGTGAAAATATCAAGAAAAAAGTCTCCCCCATTACACGAGTGGAGCCTAACTGAAAAATTAAGTTCACTGACATCACATTTCTTATCTTGACACAAAGGTCCATTAATGAGGCATTATCATGAAGCATAGTTGTAAACTTTATTTATAGATTGAAATGTAAGTTTCATCCCAGATACCAATTTATTCACCTGAATAGGAATTACAATTCCAGCCCCTGTCCTCCCTTCCCTTGCAAATACTGTATTTACTACCCCCCTCAGGGAAGGTTCCTTGATGTTGGTGAGGGGCTCTTGATTTAGGGAATTGGATCTGTGCTCCAGTTCTCCGAATTAAGCCTGAATGCCTTCCACATCCCCCCCCCAGGCGCCGTATAATCCTACGGGTTTAGCGCTTCCCCTTGATTATAATAATAATAATGTATTTACTACCTCCTTGATTTGCACAAGTCCATTTTACACAAATATATATCATAAATGTATGTATGTACGTATATGTAGTCTGCATGGAAAGTAATGACACTGACTACAGGACAAACTTTTGATCAATAAAACATGGCAACAGATCATTGCAAGTCTGGACTTTTGTATACCACTTGCAGGTGGGGCCATGCAGATATAAGAGTGGGCTCATCTGCCTTTGAGTTGAACTCTGCACTATGTTCAATGAAGTTCAGGTGATAGCATATGTGACTGCTAATTATTTTGGTAGATAACAAAATACAGAACTGTCTTTGTCTAACATTATTATACATTATCATCTGAGTTTCACTGAACACAGTACAGAGTTCAACCCAAAGGTGAATGAGACCACTCTTGAAACTGCATATCCCCAAGATTTCTAGCAAGCTCAGACTTCACTCATCTGTTTCAATCATTAATGGTTTATCCTGCAGCGAGCATCATAACTTTCCACACAAACTGTATATATACACACACTGTAGTTGCATATTTTAAAACAATTTTAACTTTGATCTTTAAATAATTTTATTTGTATTCAATATTCTTAACTTTTATATTAAACAATTTTTTTTTTACTTCCAATAAGCCATTTCCCACAAGCACTGGAAGGTTCATTTACAAAATTCTTTGTAAATGAAATCTGTTACATCTTTGTATCATTAAAAAATATATATGAATGCACATAAAGAACTACCCGAGTATTCTTTGCTGTGTTGCACAACAGAATTACCAGTAGTGATTAGGTTTACTATTCTTACCTTAGAGAAAGCCACCACCTGATAATGATAGAATGAAATCTTAAATTATACACAGTGGTCACTTTATTAGGTACACCTGCTCATTAATGTAAATATCTAATCAGCTGATCACATGGTAGCATCTCGATGCCTAAAAGCATGCAGACATGATCAAGAGATTCAGTTGTTGTTCAGACTGAACGTAAGAATGGAGAAGATACGTGATCTAAGTGACTTTGACCATGGAATGATTGTTTTTACTAGACGGTGTGGTTTGAGTACTACAGATACTGCTGATCTCCTGGGATTTTCACATACAACAGTCTCTAGACTGAAAAACAAAACATCCAGTGAGTGGTAGTTTTGTGGATGAAAATGCCAAATTAATGAGTGAGGTCAGAGGAGAATGGCCAGACTGGATCAAGCTGACTGGAAGGTGACAGTAACTCAAATAAACACGTGTTACAACAGTGGTATGTAGAAGAGTTTCTCTGAATGCACATGTCAGACCTTGAAGTGGATGGACTATGGCAGCAGAAGACCACACCAGATTCCATTTCTGTCAGTTAAGAACTGGAAACTGAGGCTACAGTGGGCACAGGGTCACCAAAACTGGACAGATGAAGATTGGAAAAATGTCACCTGGTCTGACAAATCACAATTTCTACTGTAGAATGCAGATGGTAGGATCAGAATTCAACGTAAACCTTTGGGATGTGGTGGAATGGGAGATTTGCAGTATGATCATGCAGCCAACAAATCTGCAGCAACTGCATGATGCTATCATGTTAATATGGACCAAAAACGTTTCCAACACCTTGTTGAATCCGTGCCACAAAGAATTCAAGCTTTTCTGGAGGCAAAGGGGACCCTACCCAGAACTAGTAGGATGTGCCTAATAAAGTGGCCATTGAGTGCATTTTACAATAATGCATTTGGAGTAGTTTTCATTCCAATACCTATTTTGTAGACAATTATACATGTATAATTCCAAAAGTGTTCAAAGATAATTTTAAAATATATACGTACATTGGAACCTCGGTATACAAACAGCTCCCTACTCGAACAAAGCTCAGCACCTGACCAAACAAATACGACCTGCCAGAACTTCGCTGTAAACTATTTCATGTTTCTTCGTATTTTTTGGTGTTCTTTTGTATTATTTGTATGAATAAGTCACCATGGAGCCTACGAAGATTAGTGATAACAGTCAACCAAACAGAAAATTGGTTGGGAAGAACTTGCTCGATACTCAAATGGAGTGGCACTTGAACAGTCTTCTGGAATGAATTAAGGTCGCATGCCTAGGTTCCACCATATATAAAAGAGTTTATCATACAAAAACTTAATTTAACAACAATAAATTTTATATGGTAATACAATTTTGTAATAAAATATATATCAAAGCTCCATTAAAAAGTAATTGTGGATAAACATTTCATTATCATTTATGAAACTTGGTAGAAACTTACAGTGATAAGACAGATATGTATGAAGACAAAAGATACAATAAAACAATCACTTCAATAATTTATCACAGAAATATATATTTCACAGAAGCCTGTATTGATAATCTAATATTTATAATTTGCAAGTGTAAATTATCTAAATATCATATTCAACGTATAAAAATTCATTATTTAACTTTTCTGTTCTTGTGTGCAATATTATCTGGTAAATTTCCACATTCATATCCTAAATTTCAGAGATGCTGTAGGACACATCTGCAATGGAAGGATGCAGGTCTCAGTACTGTGCTTTTTTTTTTTTTTTTTTTTGAAGTCATTAATGATGCTAATTATTATTATAATCAAAAAGAAGCGCTAAGCCAGAAGGGCTATACAGCGCTGCAGGGTAGGAAAGGAAGCGAGGGTATTGGGCGGCAGAAGGGAGGAGGGATGATCAGTAGGTTACAGAAAACAGCGGGGCAGGGGATAGTACGGGGGTAGAGGGTAGCAAGAGATTGAGGTAGAAAGGGCTGAAGGTATCAGAATTTGTGAAGTAAGTCAGTTGTTGTCAAAAAGTCAATGAGAGAGTCCGGATGAAAGGTGGGTCCATCAGCAAGAAGGGAAGGTAAAGAGAGAGCAGCGGAGTGAAGACGACGACGGAGGTAAATTCTGCGTGCTCGTTGATAAAGTGGGCAGTCCAACAGAATGTGGCTGACTGATAATGGAGCCTGGCAATTCTCACAGAGAGGAGCAGGGCACCTCTCCATGAGATATCCATGAGTAAGACAAGTATGGCCAATGCGAAGACGGGAGAGAGTAGTCTCCCAACCTCGACACTGGTGATAAGAAGACGGCCATAATGATGCTAAGTATTACATTGTATTCCGGTTAGCTAATTAGCAGATAAGTCACAATAAGTAATTTATTCCAGATACAATTTTTTAAAAAGGCTAAAAGAATATTTCTATAATACTGAATTCCTTTTCAGTAACACTTGTAAAAGCTACTTTTTTTTGGAAAAGAAGCTATGTTGGTGTCTCAAAGAACTAACAAATTTCAATATCTGTTATGATATGTCTTTTCATTTTATCAAGCTAACATTATGACACAATATTTCCCTGTTACTTGACAGAGATGAGGTTTAAAGAAAAGTGATGCTAAGCAAAATAATTTTCCCACAGACTCCTTTCTTACATTCACAGATCTATTCTAGGAAAAATATTTCCAGTATTCTTTTCTTATCAAATCCCAATTTTAATGGAGGTACAGTGGAACCTTGGTTTTCGTATGCCCCAGTTTTCGTAGGATTCAGTTTTCGACAACTTTTTTTGATGAAATTTTGTCCGTTTTCATACATCCACTTGGTTTTCGTAGAGTTGAAAATGGTCCCATGCGTTCACGACTCAGTCTGCCTTTGTTTCTCGCTGAGCGAGCATCACCTCGTGCATTCATCCGAAGCATTTCGTAATAATCCATTGTTTTTTGTGCTTGTTTATTGAGTGAGACTGCTAAATAAGCCACCATGGGGCCAAAGAAACTTCCGAGTGCCAGCCCTCTGACAAGGAAGGCGAGAAACACGATAGAATTCAAGAAAGAACTCATAGCAAAGTACGAAAGTGGCATACGCATGGCCGATCTTGCCAGGATGTACAGGAAGTCCTCATCAACGATCAGTTCCATCCTGGTGAAGAAAAAAGAAATCAAGGAAGTTGATGTTGCAAACAATCGAAGATGTTGAAAAGTTGTTGTTGGTGTGGATCAACAAAGAACAGTTAGTGGGAGATAGTGTTTAAGAGGCAATAATTTGTGAAAAGGCAAGGTAGTTGCATGCAGATCTTGCAAAGAAAATGCCTGGAACGAATGCTGCTGTTAGTGAATTTAAGGCCAGCAGAGGCTGGTTCAACAAATTCAAGAAGCGAACTGGCATACACAGTGTGGTAAGGCATGGCAAGGCTGCAGGTCTGGACAAACATGGGGCCGAAGAATTTGTTGATGAATTCAAGGAGTATGTAGAGGCTGAAGAATTCCTCCCCCCTACAAGTCTTCAATTGTGACAAAACAGGCCTCTTTTGGAAGAAAATGCCAAAGAGGATCTACATCACACAGGAGGAAAAGGCACTGCCAGGACACAAGCCTATGAAGGATAGGCTAACTCTTTTGTTCCATGGTAATGCTAATGGGGATTTCAAAGTGAAGCCTTTACTGGTGTATCACTGAAAATCCCCAAATGTTCAAGAAAAACAATGTCATCAAGAGTAAATTGTGTGTGATGTGGAAGGCTAACAATAAGGCATGGGTCACGTAACAAATTTTCATTGAGTGGGTCAATGAAGTGTTTGACCCGAGTGTGAAGAAATACCTCCTGGAAAATCAATTGCCACTCAAGTGCCTCCTGGTATTGAACAATGCTCCCGCTCATCCTCCAGACTTGAAAAATCAATTGTTGGAGGAGTTTAGTTCCATCACAGTGAAGTTCTTGCCCTCTAATACCACTCCTCTCATCCAGCCCATGGATCAGCAGGTCATTTCAAACTTCAAAAAACTCTACACCAAAGCAATGTTTCAAAGGTGCTTTGAATTGACCTCAGACATTGAACTGACCCTAAGAGAGTTCTGGAGGAATCACTTCAATATCCTCAATTGCATAAGCCTTATAGATAAGGCTTGGCAGGGAGTGACTTCCAGGACGATGAACTCTGCTTGGAGAAATTTGCAGACAGAATGTGTCCTCAAGAAGGATTTTGAAGGGTTTGAGGCTGACCCTGATGACCCTATGCCTACTGTGGAATCTATTGTGTCTTTGGGAAAGTCCATGGGTTGGATGTGAGTGGCCAGGATGTGGAAGAGTTGGTGGATGACCACAGGGAAGAGCTAACCACTGAAGAGCTGCAAGACCTTCAACTGGAATAGCAACAGACTGCAGCTGAAGAAATTGTTTCAGAGGAAGAGGAAGAGAGAGGGGAGAATGTGCCTTCTTCAGTGATTAAGGACATGTGTGCAAAGTGGAGTGAGTTGCAAAGTTTTGTAGAGAAATATCACCCTAACAAAGCTGTTGCAAGCTGTGTTTGCAACATGCTCAATGACAATGCCTTGTCTCATTTTAGGCAAATCTTAAAGAGATGCCAGAAACACCTCTCTGGACAGATTTTTTGTGCAACAGGGGTCCAGTGACTCTCAAGCTGGTCCTAGTGCCAGTAAAAGACAAAGAAGGGAAGTAACCTCAGATATGGCCTTGGTACCTGAAGTCCTTACGGAAGAGGATTTTCCTTCCAAACAATAACCTCTCCTCCTCCCTCTCCCCTCCTCACCATCTTCCATATGCCAACAAAAGTCTTCAATAAAGGCAAAAGAGATGTTAAATGTTCATTTATCCATTCATTAGTCTTCTTCTTTCAACAAACCGGCCATATCCCACTGAGGCAGGGTGGCCCAAAAAGAAAAACAAAAGTTTCTCTTTTCAAATTTAGTAATTTATACAGGAGAAGGGGTTATTAGCCCCTTGCTCCCGGCATTTTAGTCGCCTCTTACAACAGGCATGGCTTACGGAGGAAGAATTCTGTTCCACTTCCCCATGGAGATAAGAGGAAATAAACAAAAACAAGAACTAGAAAGAAAATAACAGAAAACCCAGAGGGGTGTGTATATATATACTTGTACACATATGTTGAGGTGGTTTGGTCATTTAGAGAGAATGGATCAAAGTAGAATGACATGGAAAGCATATAAATCTATAGGGGAAGGAAGGCGGGGTAGGGGTCGTCTTCGAAAGGGTTGGAGAGAGGGGGTAAAGGAGGTTTTGTGGGCAAGGGGCTTGGACTTTCAGCAAGCGTGCGTGAGCGTGTTAGATAGGAGTGAATGGAGACGAATGGTACTTGGGACCTGACGATCTGTTGGAGTGTGAGCAGGGTAATATTTAGTGAAGGGATTCAGGGAAACCGGTTATTTTCATATAGTCGGACTTGAGTCCTGGAAATGGGAAGTACAATGCCTGCACTTTAAAGGAGGGGTTTGGGATATTGGCAGTTTGGAGGGATATGTTGTGTATCTTTACATGTGTATGCTTCTAGACTGTTGTATTCTGAGCACCTCTGCAAAAACAGTGATAATGTGCGAGTGTGGTGAAAGTGTTGAATGATGATGAAAGTATTTTCTTTTTGGGGATTTTCTTTCTTTTTTTTGGGTCACCCTGCCTCGGTGGGAGACGGCCGACTTGTTGAAAAAAAAAAAAAAAAAAAACACATGTGTAGTGTGACCTAAGTGTAAGTAGAAGTAGCAAGACATACCTGAAATCTTGCATGTTTATGAGACAGAAAAAAGGACACCAGCAATCCTACCATCATGTAAAACAATTACAGGCTTTCGTTTTACACTCACTTGGCAGGACGGTGGTACCTCCCTGGGCGGTTGCCGTCTACCAACCTACTACCTAGAATTTCATTAGTCATTTATATTTATTTCTCATTGTTTTCTGTATGTAAAACTATATTCTCTATAAAATGTAATTTTTGTTAATATTTTTGGGTGTCTGGAATGGATTAATTGGATTCACATTATTTCTTATGGAAAATATTGCTTCAGTTTTCGTACGATTTGGTTTTCATCAGACTTTTTAGAACAGATTAATCACGAAAACTGAGGTTCCACTGTAGTAATGTATTAATAGACACCAACAGCTTCTGAACATGAACAAAAATGGTAGAATAAATATAGCACTGCCATCCCTCAAAGCACAGTAAAGATGACAACTTTAGGAAATGTATGGTGGATGTTAGATGTTAATGGAGAAAAAGATTTATCAATAGGTTAAATGGAACAGAGTACACAACCACTTGATTTCAAATTAATTTATGGATTTTCTTTAACTCACAAGAGTTAAAATAAATTGCAGAGAGCATTTTGAAGGGAGGACTGAATACATAACTGAAGTCTCATTGGCTCATCAAACAATAACACTCCTTTGTGAGTGTCATGAACCTATCTTAGATTTTATAAAATTTAACATAATTTGATGAAGTAAACAACAAGTCTGGGCAATAATTATATTGTACCAGTATTAGAAATCTAATTTTGTCTTTAACTGTGAAAATTTTTCAATATTTCCAGACCTTTAGTCATTTACTAATTTACTAAATTCCAACACTGTGCAGTGAGACCTACATGTTTAGCAAACATTCAGCAAGCAGATTTTATACCCCGAGATGTCACACTGCATACAATAATAATTGCTAATGCACATTATTTTCTTGTTGACAAATACACAAACTGTTTATTTTAATCCAATACAGTATTATTATTTGTCTCCGTAAAAAGAAAATATGTATACAGTACTGCATGCTTATATACAAAATGTAAGACCACTACTGTACTGTACAGTGGACCCCCGCATAACGATCACCTCCGAATGCGACCAATTATGTAAGTGTATTTATGTAAGTGCGTTTGTACGTGTATGTTTGGGGGTCTGAAATGGACTAATCTACTTCACAATATTCCTTATGGGAACAAATTCGGTCAGTACTGGCACCTAAACATACTTCTGGAGAGAAAAAATATCGTTAACCGGGGGTCCACTGTATTTGGTTAAGACACTAAGAGCCGCTGAGTGACCCTAGGTTGAAGTCTATTAAGCATCCATGCTTACTTGGTATAACAAATAAAAATCTTTAGAATACAGGAACTACCAGCATATGACATACAATTTTTTAACTTTCACTTAGATATTTGAAATTCCAACAAATAACAATTAGCTCGTAATACTTTATCGTTTCTCTATACATGTAATTCATCACTAAGAGGTCAAGAATTAAACGGTGAATATGACTCAAATTAAAAATCTATAACATGTATACACAGTATTTGCAAATCTTAGCTTGTCAAAAATTTAATGGATAGCTTCTACATTTAGTTTAATTTCAATAATGTCATTTTATATACAATATCATTATAATTATAAATACTAATTAAATAGTCTCTACTATAAACTCCCAGTTCATATAAGATTCCTTACATTTGAGGCTCACACCTCTTCCCAACACTGGTATTCACTTCCTTTACAACATCATCAATAAATATATTCAATAGCCATACTTGGTGACACCATAAGAATATTTCAGATGTCAATGCCCCCAAGGCCTGGTCCAGACAGAACCTCCTGGTAGATGGCTTGATCAACTAGGCTGTTGGTGCTAGCCACATACAGTCCAACATGTGTACACACAGACAGGTTTATCAGCAACTGACTTGAGGAACTTGAAAGTTCTCTCTCAAAGATAACTAGAAGCTTGTTAGTAATCCCCTCATGCATGAAGAAAGGATGTGGAAAATTCTTGGTCCTTTTATGCTTATTGAATTATCTCTAAGTGTACTCATAGCTAAGCAGATGATATCCAAAGCTCACACATTGAGGGACCAGGAATCAATCCTGGCATGGGTGAACTGCTGGGAATGTTTCCTTACAACTGCTGCCCCTGTCCTTCCTAGCACAAAGTAGGCACCTTGGTGTAAGTCAACTGCTGTGGGTCACACCTGGGGAAGGAAATTAAAGGATCCCAATGGAAATAAAGCTGGAAAACCCCAATGATGCCATGGACTTCATGGGGTTATCCTGGGTAGTTAACCCTCCACATTAAAAATCTGAAGAAAATCTTATCTTTTCCCTGCTTTTCACTGGAGTTATTTTACACTGTCAGCTGAGCCTCTCATTTTCAAAGGAGGTGACTTATGTGCACACAGTTGAGACCAATCTGGAGGTTCTCTGTACAGTACATTCTCCAGAGCTGTAATTTAACCTGACTTAAATGGGGCCATTAAGAGTACAACAGTATTAGAGCCTAGAGAGCAAATGACTTGAAGACTATCATCTATGATTTGGCAGTCTATCATTTTTGTTGCAGTTGTGATAATGTGACACCATTACAATAACACTGTGGTTGATGTGGTGATACCACCACAGAAACACTGTGGTTGATGTGGTGACACCACCACAACAAAGATGTGGTTGTTGTGGTGACATCACACATCTCTTAGACCTACTGTTACTAGAAAAACAGTCCCCTTCTTTCCTACATACTCTAAAACCACACTATCCTCATAAAAAACTCTTTACATCTTATAATAACTTCACACCTATTCTGTACAATTGCAACATCTGCCACAATGCTCTCATATCTGCTTTATCATATGCCATTACTAAAGCTATATATGAAACAAAAACACTGTTAACCCTAATCTAGGTACAATATTGCTCACTTATATGCTTTATGTAAATAATTGGTCCACACATCCCCAACCTTTTGTAAATTCTTGTTCCTTTGCAATCCTACTTTTGATATTACCCCCCCCCCCCCATCCCTAACTCTTTCAATGAAAATTCTACCATACACTTTATCCAGTATGTTCAACATTTATTTTTGTATCATCCCCATTGTCTCTCCTGACCCCATTTCTCTTATTCAAAGGAACTACATATGCTCTCTGCCAGTCTTTTGGTACCTTATTGTCATTCATACATAAAACAAATACACCAATCAAGTCAAAACTACTATATTCCAACCTGCTTTCAACATTTAAGTTTTAATCCCATCTCTTACTGTTAATTAGCCCCTTTTCATCCTACTATAGGTCCCCCACTTTAATGCATTCCTGAAAATCATTTGTTCAAGCTTTTGGAATTCAAAACCTACTTTCCCATAAACACTATCTTATAGCTGAAAATGCATTCTCCAACCATAATAATCCACATCTAATTTATTTTCAACAATAAAATATAAACATTGTACATACTCTGATGATTCCTTCTCTTTTTCTATTTCCTCCCTTATTCTCTTCCTATTACCTTATCCCTTTCACTTCCTCCCAACTCTCTCTCACTCTTGACACAACACTACACAAGAAGCAGCAAGAGGACTGCCTTTCCCTCTCATACTCTCATATCTCATGTGACAACACTACACAGGTAGCAGCACAGGGTTGCCTCCATCCCTACCACTGAATCTGACACAACACTCTTTACATATGCTCTTCACCTCACTATTATGGTGAGGGTATTAAGTGCTTGGGCATATGGTGTGGGTAAAGGTGAAGGATATTGCATGCTCAGGTTAGGGAAAGAGGGCGGTCACGTAAACTGAGTTGAAGAATGTCAATCACTGATCACATACTGGATACACTCAGCTGCTGCCCAACAAATAAACACAATTATTATATCTACAATTCTTGACTAATCTTTACCAAAAAACTTTGCACCCAACACATATGCATCACATGAACATACACAAAATATTAATGAATTTACCAAAAAATAACAGAAAAAATAATATTTATATTATAATTCAGCTGTAATAAAATCATAAGCATTCAATCTACAGAGTTTTACCATTCTCCACCAAACAAACATGAGCCCTTCATACATGCATAAAAATGAACATGTACAAAACAACCTTAAACTATTATCATGTACATATGTGGTCACTCTGTAAACTGTTTATATTGTGGATCTGTGTTCAAAGAAGACTGGTACACCAGCCTAGTAATTGGTGCTTTTCTTCAGGCCAACAAGACAAGACCATGTTGAACAGTCACAGCTAATAATACATCTAACATATTAAAAAAAATATCTTGGGTAAATGAGGTACAGACATTTTATGCATATAACATGCATGAACAGTACTTAGGTGGCATAAGCGTAATAATGTTGAACTTCTCACAAGCATTCATGAAGCCATAATGGTTGGATAAAAAAATCACTTAAAAACTCATAGTGATGATTAAGTAAACATTATAAATGCAATTGGTGGACAAATCTGATTTGCAAACTGTTTCTATGGAATTCGCCAAGAGATCTGTCAGATAGTACTGTAAATCACTGCTCAATGCATTCAATGTTTCAGCTGCATAAAGGTAGGACACCTTACATATGGCTAAAATCAGACAAATTCTAGTGATACAAGAACCACATCTGTCATCAACTGGTGAGATCCAAAGCCTAAGCCCTAATCCTCAATGGCTAAGGGGAAAACACTTCCCTTTCCACTGCCTAATACAGGTAGGGAGAAATATGCTTCAAAGAGGTGTTATTTATATAATCACACAACTAGAAGGCTTGGTCAGTGCAAAAGATACAATTTTGGTGTAAACATTGTGACGAAGCACTGTCTTGAACTATGCTTCAGGGAGTACTGTACTACACCCCAAAACTCATCTACAACAATGATAAATAGTTGTGTATGTTGCAAATAACCAAAAAACAGTAAAACTAAAGAAAACTCTAATTTAACACTTGATGGACATTAAAACTAATTTGGCGTTAAGCATAATTTCTGCTGCCGAATGCCTAGGCATCAGGGACCTAATCTTCAAAATTTCCCATTTTATCTTGGTTTGTAGATTTTTGTGATTTGTTTAACAGTGAGGTGTCAGCCAGCTACAGTTTAAAGGTTAACAAAAGAAAGCAACAACACCCAGTGGAAAGTCTGAACAATAGTAAATTAATATTTTCTGAAGCTGGTCATAAATTGTGTACACCCAATTTTACAAATATATACTCACAGAAAATTTACTGTGTCTCATTAACAGTAATAGGCCATAATTAATCTTGCTCACACACTGAAAGAAAAGGTTAACACAGAATATGTATAAAATCTATTAACTGTACAATCACTGAATTACTAATTACACTTGTTCAAAATATTTAAAAATCTCATGAACACTTATTGTACATGTGTTGACAAAGAAGACATTATTCTTAGAGTAGTCTACTACTGCATACATCTTGTGCATTGAACAGCAATCAAGCATGCATCTTTCTCCAGTCACCACCCCTGACTGCTATGAAGTCTTTTCCTTCAGGATCAATATTAATTCCACACACATGATGTTTTAATATACCGTACCGAAGCAGTTATATTCTAGATGTCAGTACATATTACAGTAGAGGAATCAATCCTCAAATCCAGCACCCTTGGTACTAAGACTGAATTATTTTTCAGGATTTTCCAGTTATGAGGGATAAGCTAATATTATATATCTATTTTAGGCCACAATCCCAGAAAGTCTAAAATGTTCTGGTAGTTTTAATTAAAGTTGTGCAATCTAATGGTTTCAGAGTTTTGATAGTAAGGTTATTGTTAATGTCTTAATGTCAGGGTTAAAACACTGGTATAAAAATTTTCAGTAGTACCAAGCCAGCATGTGTCCTGAACAGTATACTCTCACAGCAGTGTTATTCACATCTGTGTTTGCCCTGATACCACTAGACTCTACATGTGAAATACGATTAGCTTTAGCTAGCTAACTAGCACTCTTTCTCTATCTTTCTTTGTCCATTCACAAAATAATTCAGGCAAACTGTAAACAAGTGCAAGTTGCATCTGTTGTTGGCTGGCAAGGTTTGCATGGATCCCACACTTTTTTCTGAACAAGTGGTCATGTACAATATAAACAATAAACGATAATACACAGAATATAAAAGAAATCAGATATGAGTTCCTTAAGCCACTGCAGTTTTTCAACCCGACAAATACATCATCATCTAATATATCTGGTACTCTTCACTTAGCCTTTGCACTGATATACCCTTGTAGCAACTCTGCTTTAACAATATACAGATAATTATGTTTCCTCTTTGTACTACTAGCCATGCAGCTATCAGCAGCCACTACTTAGTATGGATATAAAGAGGAAAGCTTGACAATCATTACATTCAAAGGAAGTACTACAAATGTGGGTTTGTCATGTAATGATGAATGCTCATTATATGATAAAGGAGAGGCCAACTTTAGAGGGTATAAAGCAGAAGGGTACATGGCATACATAGGGAGGAAGTCACAGTTGGTGCAGTAAATCAGTGTCAGCCAGACAAAATAAGAATCTACATTAAAGGAAGGATTTTCAGAACATATTTTAAATAAGCCATTATGCTAACATGTAGTGTACCAAATAAGCTGTGGGTCCTGGGCCTCACTGTACACATGTTGGATGTGAACATTTAGGATACAGTATTATTATTATAATGAAAGAAGCAGGATACAGTGGTCAAAGTGGAATCACCTAAGATAAAAATTAACCCTCCCGTTCTTTCTTTCTCTTCTCCAAAAGTAATACAAATATATGAAATAAGCTGATCTGCAGGCATAACTGATAGACATTTATTTTATATCGCTAGTAAATTAAAAAAATGTATATTTAAAAAAATATAACTTAAAATATTTTAGTACAGTAAATGTGCAGTGACATTATCATAAACAATGTGTCCGAACTCTGTTGCTTCCAAGCTTGACATAATTTGCAAGTGTGTACTGAAGTTTTCATTGCTGGTGCACCTGGGTTATACTCTAAATGGAGTGTAATCAATTTACACTACCCCCTTCTCCACTAGTAGTAACCTCACAGACTTATTAACTACAACTGTGAAAGGTAAACGATGAGTCTCCTGTAAGTGAGAGTAAGTTGGAAAGAATGCTAAGGCACTTAAATGGGCCTTTTGTAGTGAATGGTTTCAAACTGCCTGTGAAGACTGCGATGATTATAATTTTATGCATGGATGTCATTGTTCATGTTTTCAGTGGTTGAGCAAAGTATGCAAGTTTGGAGCAGATGTTCTTCGTGAGGGTAAAAGCTCTGACTTTCAGATAGCATTGGTGGATAACACTTCTGTGGAAGTAATTGGTGCTGTGAATGCTGTTGGTAATATTTTGAATGATTTTACTTATAGTAAAATAATTCAAAGTATTACCAACAGCATATACAGGTAGAAGAGAAACTAAACTCAGCAGTGAGCTGTGAAGCCTTGTTGTCTCTCCTCAATCTTTTGTAAATGTTGTTATGAGGAGGAAGGGGAGGAGATGAATGCTCCAAAAGTGCTTGATATCAGGATTAACAAATCATGGAGTGAATATTGAGGCTTAGGATCATCAGGTCCTGACTGTCAAGCCAAACCCAGTGTTCCAGTGGACAATAGTGCTGTTGACCACACAGCTGAATTAGTATGGGATTCATTAAGTTCATTCCCAGTAAAGTAAGTAAAGGAGACTAAAAATTATGCTTTGGTGCTTAGTTTCCCAAATGCTGAAACAAAACAGGAGGCTGGAGTTTTCACGATATCCATGTTTTCCTGCTGATGCTAGTTTCTAAGTCTCTGAACCAGGGAAAATGCTGCCTAAGGTAACTGTGGTTATTCTTCTACCTTGCTCAGATAATGAAATTGTTTCTGGTATTCAGAAGTCAAAGAGCTATCCATAAAAGGTTGTGTTCTTAGAGTTTGTTTGTTTAACTATCAAGGTGGTAGCAGGATGGCTGTACTGAAGGAGTCTCCTGAAATCCAGAATGCTATTATTAAAAATGAACAGTATGTATTTGTTGGGTTGACAAGGTGCAAGATTGACAGGGTTGGATGACCTAGTGTTACCTTAGCAGGGAATTTAGCCATACTGCAGAAAAATGTCCTCATCAGGACAGTCTACCTAGGTTTGCTTCTTGTGCTGGAGATCACAAGTCTAGAAATCACAACAAATCATCTTCCTGTTGCATCAACTGTTGCTACAGGGATGTTCCTCGGGTCACAATTCACTACTTTACATCTAGGGTGGACTGTTTGGAGACAGTGTCACAGGTCCATTAATAGAAAATATAAATTTTACATCCTCAAGACACTTCCAATCCTCCAATCCTTACCTTGAAAGGTAGAATCTTTGAACATACATACATACACGGAGGGAGGGGGTAAAGGGGGTTTCGTGAGCAAAGGGCGTGGGCTTCCAGCAAGCGTGCGTGAGCATGTTAGATAGGAGTGAATGGCAATGAATGGTTTTTGGGACCTGGCGAGATGTTGGTGTGTGAGCAGGGCAATATTTTGTGAAGGGACTCAGGGAAACCGGTTAGCGGACTTGAGTCCTGGAAATGGGAAGTACAATGCCTGCCCTTTAAAGGAGGGATTTGGGATATTGGCAGTTTGGAGGGACCTCTAAACTGTCGTATCTGAGCGCCTCTGCAAAGACAGTGATTATGTATGAGTGATGGTGAAAGTGTTGAATGATGATGAAATTTTTTCTTTCTTTCTTTTTGAGTCATCCTGCCTCGGCGGGAAACGACCGATGTGTTAAAAAAATCAACAAGAAATATAATCATTATGTTATTTACGTCTGACAGAAACATAGCTGTTGGAGTCAAAAAGAGCCTGGGGGAATTGCTCTCCCCAGATTCTTTTTGATTTACCATATTCTGAAGTCAGCTGCTGCTCATGGTGGTGGAGTTGCAGCTCTTATTAATTTTTGTCAAGTGTTCATCATACACCAATTAGTCAAGACTGTTTTGTCATTTGAGGTAATGGAATTGGCAGCAACTTGTGTGACTGATGATTGTGTATCATTCTGGCACCAATGACAAAGAGTCCTTGTTTCTTGATGAACTTGGTTTTCTCATCAAATTCTTTGTAAAGAAGAGTGGTCAACTTCTTTTGTAGTGACTAACTATTGGATAGATTGTCCACAACAGAAACTCTTTTCACACAAGTTCCTGGAGCTAACAGAATTAAATAATTTTGAGAATAATGTATTATCACCTGCCCACATAGGCAGCCATATATTGAACTTCGTTCTAACTACTGTCAATTTTCGGAGCATCAATGATGTTTAGGTAATATCTTCTGATATTACTGTGTCTGATATCTCGTCATTACTTTAAGTATTGATATTTCAGTGCCGCCTCACTGGGAGTGCATACTGTCTTTCCATAATTATACTATTATCAAAAAGAAGCACCAAACCTACAAGGGTCCATAATTATAGAAACCTTGATCTGGGTGCATTTGCACTATCTGCTGACCAGTTAGCAAAGATTTTTAATGAGGTGTCTGTGGTTGTGCCTAGTAAGTTCTGTCCTTTGATCACTAAAAGGATCTGGATGTATGTCTTTGCCCCTTGGTATGATTCCTCTGTTGCCCAGCTACAAAGATCTTATAGATTATGTAGAAGCCCTCAGAGCTGTCCTGAAAAGGGCATCAGCTGGGAAAGTGGAATACTAAAGGGTATAAAGCGAACCATGTGGTAATCAGGGGCTCCTTTTTAGCTTGCTTTTTCATGTATGTGAACCTGCTTTTTCTATCTGTGATTTTACTTTTCAACTGGCCTCTGACTTCTCTGATTATTTTGGTCAAAAAATAGAGAATATTTGTTGGGATCTGGATTCAGCTCAAGCAGGTGCAGAGTTCTCTGTGATTATTCTGGTTTATAATGTATAAAGAATGACGTTTTTCAGTTTGCTCTTGTTTGCAAGAATGGGGTTTTGGAATATATCATGGGTTCTAATAAAGTACATTGTGAGTTAGATCCTATAACTGTTTCAAAGATATTGCCCGCACATAAAGGTGCAGTTTCTTTCATAACTGTGTTGATCAAATGCTTTCAAAGCAGACATTTTTCAAGCAACTGCTCCTCAAGAAGCCTTCCCTGATTCAGAAAACAGGTCAAATTATGTCATGCTTCTAATCTTATGTTCCTTTCTAAGTTGACTGAATATGCAATTTTTAAATAAACTTTCTTTTTCTGGAGAGGAGCGATGTTTTATCATTTGTTCAGTCTGCATGCAAGCCATTTCATTCAACTGAGATGACTTTGAGCAAAGTTTATGATTTGGTAATGAACACTTGTTTAGGAAATGTGTTGCTGCTAATTTTGTTGGACATATCTGCTGCATTTGATACCACTGATCATGGACTGCTGAAAAGTGATCTCAGCTGTGACCTTAAGGGTACTGAATTCTCTCTTCTGAAATCATCAGTATTTTTTTTTTTTTTTTTAACAAGTCAGCCGTCTCCCACCATCTGAGCCATCTCTTTTGCTCTATGCCTTTCTTCAGTGCTCTATTCTTGGACCAGTATTGCTTACTGCTCATGAGTGGCTTACTGTTGGATGCTGATGATGCACAAGTCTACATCTGGGTTTTAACCCATTCATTGTCGAGACCCCTCCTCACAAACTTGCTCACAGTGTCGAAGAATTTAAAAAAAAAAAATTATTGTTTCTTATGAAATGATAGAGAATCTTTTCCCGATGGTAATGACACCAAAAGTACGAAATGTGATGGAAATTACGCTCTCACGAAGTTAGTGGTCTTGGCAATATACACGCATCAGTGATTTTGCCTACTCTAAGCCCTATTTTCAGCCAATTCCATTGTTCCAGTCAACCAAACTCAGAGCTATTTCACTAGAACTCCATTTGTCCTAGCGACTGAGTACAAGAAACTGCCCATTTACCGATTTCAACTAGCCAAAAAAGTGGTCAGAAATTGGTAATTTGGCCAATTTCACATAAATTTCAAAAGATGTCAATTTCAAAATAGGGTCCAGAATAAACAATGCAGACATTCCTGGCATTAAAATAACATTTTCTATGTTCATTAATCACATCTCCAGGCCCCTCTTATATTACTCTTGTTTTCCATTTTGAATTCACACAAAAAACAGAAGATTTACTGTTATGCAGACTACTGCATTATTGTAATAATTGCATAATTAATGTCAACCCACTTGTGACTACATATTAGACTGGCCAGTTAGACATGTATTGGATGGTGGCATCATTTGTTTACTCTTGAACATCGGCAAAAATCAAACATTTCCGCTACTTTGAGTTCAATTTCAAGGTACTTTTCATCGTGAAACCAATCAAAATCATCTCTATTTCTGTAATATATCTTCCATTCTATCAAATGAGATGAAGAAAACAAGAAGACAATCATAAATACCATACAAAAATACACCTCAAAATCGGCATTTTAAACCAAAAACATGGTCGGATTTTTTTTTTCTCATTATGCACTGCAGGATTTTTTTTTATACTATGCACACTGACCACACAGACCCCGCTAGAATTTTGGTGTACTACTACGGCACCAACACTGGCTTGCAAGCTGTAGTACTATGGCACCAACAGTGAAACGGTTAAATGTAGAAGATGCAAAACTTGGCTTTAGTTTTCTTTTGCTGGATATTTAGATATGGATAACAAATAGGCAACCAAAACAAAATGAGGGTAAGACATATTTTGATTATCAGGGAAAATTTCAGGGAAGTAGATTGAAGATTTTGGTGCCTTTGATTGTGGTATTGTCAATTTGCAACTTGTGGAATCAGTGAGGGATCTAGGTGTCTAACTTGATTCTTCATGATTTGTTAATACACATCAACCAGTGTTAAATCTTGCAATTTTCAAATTAATCTCAATGCAGTCATAAAATATCTTAAGTGTAGTATCTTAGTCCTTATCTACACATTTGTTTCCTCTTGAATTGACTTTTTGTAATTTTTTGTTAGTTTGCTAAAAAGACTTCAATCTGTATTGAGTCATGCAACTAGATTGGTATGTTCACTCCCAACTAGGGTTCCCACTGGTCCCTCCATTTGGACCCGCACTGGCTCCCTATCAAGGCAGGAACTAAATTTAAACTCTGTTTATTAACATTTAACTATTAAACATAAAAGATACACTCTAATATGTGTGTATCTTTTATACTGGGCTCAGGAATGTTTCTGTGAATTGCCACCAACCTCATGCTGTTGGAGAGAAGTCATCACAGAAAGAGCCTTTTCTTATGAAGTTCTTATCTTGTTCAACTGTTTGCCAGTGTCTGTTAAGTCAGAACCCGTTCATGCTTTCAAGTTTTAGTTGAAAGTACAACTCTTCTCTAGAACTTAAGATCCTGATAATCATACTGTTATTATTGAGTATAAACCTCAGCACTTCATCTGTGCTGTTGTTTTTGTATTTATGGCTTGGTATGTGAGTGCTTGTGAATTTCTTGAAAGAATAGGTGCTCAAGAATAACAAAATCCAAGTTGTTGCTATTATTATTATCTTTTATTCTCTCATTTGTATTAAAAAGTTTAAGTAGAAAACTATGATTAATGTTAATGGCTCATCAGAAGCATTATGCTACACTATTCTTCAGTTATTTTTTCTGGTATAAGTGATAAATGTGTCCCTAATCATTACTTTGTGATATGAATTATGCTTAGCAATGGCACCCAAATTAACAAAAACCATTCTGGGAACTAGGCATGCAAAAAAGTACCTGATTTGATTTAATTTTTCTACACTGGGAAATCCTGAAAATTAGCACATTCTTTGTCGAAAAGAAGCCGAATTTGAGGATTTATCTTCTCTAAGTATTTCGGTGCCCAACATAATTTAGTCTAATTTATCCAATTTATTTTTAAAAGCACAGTATAAGCAAATAATAAATATGACATCTCTCGATACAATTTTTGTAAAACACAGCATTATACGAGACTCTGTAGTAAATGTATCACCACTGTGCTTAAATTCAGTAAATACTGTAACATTACTGAGCTAGTATAAATTTCACTGAAAATTCAGTACAAGACTAACTTGCCTTAATGAGTGCCATAAACAAGCATCTCCAGAGAATGTATTGGGGATAAGTTGCTTTATTAATAAGAAAAGATATGAGGTAAGATTGTATTAAAGCTAAGTAAGATGCAGAGCCTTGAAAAGAGGCTATGTGAAATAACTGTCCCTCAAGGCTCATTATTACTCAACTCATTAATAGCTCGTCAAATTAACTTTTCTGCTGCTCTATTTGAATTTTACTGCCCTAACTACAGGCTGCTAAAAGCAACAGCCTGTTTGACCAGGCAGTCAACAATAAAGTCTGACCTCAGGTTGGGCTTTGAAAGTAGAACTCTCAAAACTGGTCTTGGGTAACTATCCTTATTTTAGAACAGCAAGCAAAGCATGACTTAGCTTGTGGACTTATACCACAAAATGTACTACCAATTGCCTTAACTATAATTGGTCACCTATATCATAGACAAAAAGCCTATATTCTAAAAGTATCTTTCTGCAGTTGCATATGTATGCCAAAAAATAATAAAAAAATATCACTTTAACCAGCAGGCAACAAAAAAATTGCTGGTGTCTATATTAAAACAATGTATCAGCAGCATATAACAAAGTCAAGCCTATAAGTACAGTATCTCATTTTATCTTTATCACTGAGGCAGTAAATAGGTTACTAAAGGAAATATCAAACACTCCACTGCTATGAAATTTATGTACAAATAGAATTATGAGATATATACTATGTAATGTCTATCTACTGTAGGTACTTCTGGAAGAGGCTATCTGTAATAGGAAAATAATTTAATTTTTTTTACCAAGCCAGCTTTTTATATATTCCTTAATGGGTTGGTAATACTGTAATCTGAGAAGTATCATTTCTCGTGTGGAGCGAACACCTCGAAGTAGGGATGATTCACTTTCAAATACAAGAATCACTGAACAAGTAAGGATAAAGACAACAAAAATAAAAGCTACAAGAAATACTCTAAGAAACGTTTTTACACTAAGCCTACTTATCCTACCCCTTAATAGCCTTTGGGCCCCTCCCCTTGTAAGATCCTGTGGAAGAGACAAGTTGGGAACTTTAAGTTTCTCTCTTCTGACAGGTGCCAAACTACTTCTTTGAGGACTTTCTAGACATTTGTCTTCTTTATCTATTAGAGGAGGCTGAAGGTCATTTTGATTATGAGGTGGTCCTAAGGTCTCTGTTGATGAAGTATCACCAAACTCACTTGTGTGACCTCGACCACTGTAGTCACAATAGAGTTGTTGCTGAAGCATTGCTTCCTCCCCTGAAAAGCATTTAGTAAAATTGGGCAAAAAGTAAGGAAAGCAATGTGAAACTTATAATTTTGGATATACAAAACAATCCTATTACTGTCTATTTGTAATGTAATCTAAATTAGTTTGCTGAGTAGCTTCAAGGCAAACTAGTTAAAACACCCTTTACACCATCTTCTAATGATCAAGTCAACAATTTCCTAAAGGTAGGGACAATGATCTAATTAATGGGTTCACTAGTACTCATCAAAGCAAATCATAACATAAATCTGTCCAGCATGTAAAATTTAAATAAAGCATTCACACTGCAAAAGCCCCATGCTACCTAAGAAACCAAAAATAGCTCCATAATACTGTAAATATTCTATAAGTTAGGCTTTGCTATTACTAGCTATATGTCATGCACAGCCATAACATATTACATATAATTTATTAACATGCAATAAATGACATTCTCTATGCAAGCACAGGATCAGAGAATATATTTTCTTAGTCTACATACCTATTTTTTTTTTTTTGAGATAATTTAAATTTAGCATGTTTAACAGACTAAATGGCTTCACCAAGTTTCATTTAACAAGCAACAGCTTAAATCCTTTCCACAAAAACTTTTAACATTAAAAAATTACGGAATCACAAAGTAACATTATTAACATTGAACGCATAAACTATGATAAGTGTCAAAGCAATTTACATTAAAAGGTAGTAATTAATACAACTAATTTTGTTGTGGAAAATCAGACTACAAAAACTTACTTTCAAAGAAATAACAGAGAAATTTATACACAAACATATGTATAATTTGTTTAAAATAAGTCCTTTATTATAGAAAATATTAAAAAACCAATCTTACCATTTCCTCCAGGTTCCTTACTGTTTCCAATTACGTCCCTTTCTTTATCCTTGTGTTCTTCATCTTCCTGTTTTCCCTGGGTCTCCAAGCATGGTTCAAGACTACTCTCAGCGTCCATAACTAAAACAAGCATACATGCATTATGTCACCCTAAGCAGATCAGCAGTGTTGAACCTTAAGGCCTCTGTAAGACCTACTGTCCTATGCCAGGATCAACTAATCTTTTGGTCAGTACCAGGGGATGTATCTGAAGCAAGAAATGATATGCTGAAAATTATTTATCCAGTAGAGTCTGAGTTACATCTCTTTCTTGGACATTCCTACAATGAATCACAAGAGAGAATGCATGTTTATGTATATCATGTAATTTGAAAATTGCAAATTCAATAGCTCAAATATGTAATAATGAAAGGGTTGTAAATTATGCCTCAGATTTAGTGCTTTCTGTGAGTATGATACTGTAATCATATATATGTTATGTGAAAATGTTTGCTCTTTGAGAAATGATTAACTCCAAATTTAAGATATAGTAAGGAAAGTGACTGTTTTTTTGCCCATGCTGAGCCTATCTTAAAATATCTGTGTTATCATTTGACAGATGTATTCCAGTTTAGATTCCCTACCAGATAAAAACCAGTTACTCTTACCAGATAAAAACAGGTTACTCTGAGTTTATTAGTTTGACACTGAACATAATCACCAATCCCTCACAAACCATAACACATTACTTTGAAAATTTTGTTTAAGCAGCCTTAGAGGAAAGACCTTCTCTATGCTGGGATATATGAACCTCTCTATAATCTAGCTATCTCTACCAATACTGCCTTAAAAAGTTTTTGATTTTCAGTCTCATTATAAATACAGTGGACCCTCGGTTATCGGTCGTAATCTGTTCCAGAAGGTCGGCCTAAATCCGAAAAGGCCGAAAACCGAAATAATACTTCCCATAAGAATTAATGTAAATCTAATTAATCCATTTCAGACACCCAAAAATATTAACAAAAAATACATTTTTTAAGGATTAACTATAGTTTTACATACATAAAACAATGAGAAATAAATATAAAGCACAAATTTTATTGATAAATGAACATTATGTACGTTTACTGAAGACTCTTGTTGGCATATTGAAGAAGGCAGGAGGGGAGAGGGAGTTGGGAATCCCCAACACCCTCACTCCACTGTGTAGTGTTGTCCCCTTGGGCTACACAACACAGCCATATTATTACACTACACAGCCATATTATTACCATGTTCACTAAGTTTAATCTTTTCTAACAACTACCTTTAGATGCCACCATAAACAAAGAAAGAAGCAGAAGTGAATAATTCATGCCGAGAATTGTAAACAAACGCTTATGAAGGGTGGTTACTGGGCGAGACGCCAGATTCACAGTTTTCTCTAATGCTGAATCAGAAAAAATGTAATATTTACCCTCCACCCTCCTCCTTGATTCGCCAGTACTCTTCACTCGATAGCATATAAACATTGCATGTTTATATGCTATGTTCATATGCTATATGCCTCTTCAAGGGGGACTCCTTGGCATGGTGAAGAGGTTCTTGGTCTGAGGATTTAGACCTGTTGGTCTCCTTCCTCAGACCGAACCTAATTACCCTCCAATCCCCCCTTCCCTATCCCATCCTCCCCTTTTCCCTTTCCTCCTCCTCCTCCCCACCCCTCCCTTTTGCCCTTCCTCGTTTTGGCCTTTGGGATTTTTCCCACAGGCGCGCTAGTTCCTAGGTAGGGGAAAAGGGTACCAGGGTCCATCCCATTCCGTTGGGTTCTTGGCAGTGGTGTAGTTATCCGGTTTAATCGGATTGCCTCGATGTTCCGGAAACCCTCCAATCGGTGGTGGCTTTGGGTGTCTTCGGAGACCGTTGATTCTCGGAAGCCAACATTCGATTCTGGGGAGGTGTCCGAGTAGGCATCCTTTTGTCGCTGATAGCCGGCAAGAGTGCTATCCCGTTCTTTTCTGCCACTGGGTAGCTCGGCAGCATGTGACTATGCGTTATCCCGCGGGATTCTGGTTTATCCCTCAGGATTGCTCCGGTGACGCCGTGTTTTCCATTTTATCTTTATTCTATTGCGGTTTCTTGTTTCTTAAGGGCGTGGAATAATTTGAGCATACATAACCCATTCACAACTACGACACTACTACAACCCAACCCATCTCTTTGGAAGGACCTACCCTCTCTGGGAATCCCGCCCCAGTGAATTTGCCCTCGCTCTTCACCTGACGTACTATAACGCCAGGACTTCTCTTCTGCTTCAGAATCTCCCGCTAGACTGAGTGGTGATCTTTGCACCTACCCTCGTTGAGGACTGATTACTCATCTTCTGTACTAGTCTACTGCTCCTCAAGTTATGTCCTGGAATTTGTATTGAAAAGCCATGGATGGCGAAACGTCTACAATAAAGATACCCAGATGTTGCACATGTGTCTTACTCTCATCTTGTCGGTATTATATACCATTCGTACACAGTTTTACCCTGTTGGCGTTTGCTTACAGGAACCAAAATTACACTCTGCTGTTATCTCTCCCATCTCAGGCTATAATTTATTGTATTCTTCAGATCCTTTTCCTGATGGGACCTTTAATGAAAGTGCCCTTCTTCTACACACTGATATTCCGTACCATCAGCTATTTGTTCGTATTTCGCTGCATTACACAGCAGCCCATATCCACTTGAATAGGTGGTATACGCTCTGTTCTTTATATCTCTCTCCTTCTCGGGCATTATCTATTCCGGATATTGCCTTTCTTGTTTCGTCATTACCACCACTGATCCTGTTACTTGGCGATTTTAATGCCCATCATTTCCTCTGGGGGAATCTCACTGTGATTCCCGTGGCATTCAGTTAGAGGCTTTTCTTGCCACCCACCCCCTCCATGTTTTAAATACAGGTACATGTATTCACACCCATTTTGATCCTCGGACTCACACTCTCTCTTGCATCGATCTCTCAGTCTGCTCTTCCTCCGCCGCATTAGACTTCACCTGGTCTGTTCTCCCGGATTTACATAACAGCAATCATTTCCCAATCATTCTTACTTCCCCTTCATATTCACCACCTCTTCGTAACCCACACTGGCAATTTGATCAGGCAAACTTGAACCTTTACTCACAACTAACTGTTTTTAGTGAGGTTCCTTCTTCGTCCTCCATTGATGAGCTTTTACACCTCTTCTCGTCCTCTGTTTTAACCTCGGCTTCTCATTCTATACCCCAAAATTCGGGCAGGCATTCTCAGAAATGCGTGCCTTGGTGGTCTCCTGCTTGTGCTCGTGCAGTAGTTTGAAACGCGCTGCGTGGGGCCGGTACCGGGACAATAGAACCACAGAGAGACTTCTTGATTTTAAGCAGAAGCATGCGATCGCTCGCCGTGTCATCCGTGACGCTAAACGCACTTGCTGGCGAAATTATGTCTCCACCATCACCTCTGCTTCCTCTATGAGTGCAGTCTGGAAAAAAGTACGAAAACTGAGTGGTAAATATTCTCCTGACCCGGCTCCTGTTCTGCGGGCTGCCGGTGTTGATATAGCAAACCACTAGATGTTGCCAATGAAATTGGCACTCATCTGGTCCGTATTTCTCAGGGGCTCCATCTATGCCCCTCGTTTCTTTCCTCAAAGTCTGCCAGAGAGTTAGCACCCTTGGACTTTTCTTCTCTCAGAGAAGAACAGTATAATGTGCCTTTTACACTTCAAGAACTGGAGGCAACACTCTCAGCTTGCCGATCATTGGCAGCTGGGCCCGACGACATTCAAATTCGTATGCTACAACATTTACATCAGTCAGCCCTTGCAGTCCTATTACGCCTTTTCAATCATATTTGGTCACAAGGAGTTCTTCCAAAGCTGTGGAAATCTGCCATTGTTCTCCCTTTCCGCAAACCAGGCACTACGGGACATGAAGCCTCCCACTATTGTCCCATTGCTCTTACCAGTGCAGTTTGCAAAGTGATGGAACGTCTGGTAAATAGACGTTTAGTGTGGTATTTAGAGACACACAACAGTCTCTCCACTCATCAATATGGCTTTCGTAAGGGATGTTCTACCATAGACCCCTACTACGCTTGGATACGTATGTTCGTAATGCCTTTGCGAATAACCACTCAGTTATTGCCATATTTTTTGACCTTGAGAGGTCAACTTGGAGGTATAATATTTTGGCCCAAGCCCACTCCTTAGGCCTCCGAGGCAATCTACCATCCTTCCTTAAGAACTTTTTAACTGATAGACATTTCCGTGTTCAGGTTAATAATGTGCTCTCCCCGGACTTTATCCCCCAGGGATGTGTTCTGAGCACAACACTTTTTCTCCTTGCTATTAATGATTTGGACTCTAGTCTTCCATCAAATATTTGGTCATCACTCTATGTTGATGACTTCGCTATTGCCTGTGCAGGCGCTGACTGTCACCTCATTACAGTTTCTCTCCAGCATGCGGTCGACCGTGTTTCCAATTGGGCCACCACACATGGGTTTAAATTTTCCAGCAGTAAAACCCACCAAATTACTTTCACTAGACGCTCTGTCACCTCCATCACCCTTTGTACCTCTATGGCTCCCGTATCCCTGAACATGATACAGTCAAGTTTCTGGGCCTCCTCCTTGACCATAGGTTATCCTGGAAACCTCACATTACCTCTCTGAAGGCAACTTGTCACAGCCGGCTGAACCTTCTTAAAACCCTTGCTCATCTTTCATGGGGAGCTGATCGTCGAACCCTCCTTCGCCTACATTCCACCCTCATTTTATCGAAACTTGATTATGGTGACCAGATCTATTCAGCGGCATCTCCTGCTACTCTCTCTAGCCTTAACCCCATTCATCACCAAGGATTACGTTTATGCCTTGGTGCTTTTCGCTCTTCCCCTGTTGAGAGCCTCTATGCAGAAGCGAACGTTCCATCCTTATCCGATCGCCGTGATGCCCATTGCCTTCGCTACTATGTACGCTCTCATGATCTCCGCAATCCTTCCATTTATAGAATGGTCACTGATATTAGTAGACATTCTTTATTTGTTCGCCGCCCCTGTTTACTCCGTCCCTTCTCTCTTCGCCTTCATTCGCTCTTGTCTTCTCTTCAATTACCACCTTTCTATGTTCATGTAGCATCTCATTTTTCCCTACCCCCCTGGGAAGTTCCAACTGTTCGAGTCTGTTCTTTCTCTCTCCCTTGCTCAAAAGCCCAACTGTCTATGGTCGCTTCCCGCTCTCTTTTTCTTGACCACTTCCACTCTCATTCTCATGCCATTGCTGTGTACACAGATGGCTCTAAGTCTTCTGACACCGTAGGATTCGCAGCAGTGTTTCCGGACAGCGTCGTTCAAGGGCATTTACTATCTTCGGCTAGTATTTTTACTGCTGAATTGTATGCCATCCTTGCAGCACTTATCCGTATTGCATCTATGCCTGTGTCATCATTTGTGGTTGTCTCAGACACCCTTAGCGCTTTACAGGCTATACAGAAATTTGATACACCTCACCCCTTAGTCCTCCGTACGCCGCATCTTTACCAAGCATAAAGATATTGTTTTTTGTTGGGTCCCTGGTCATGTTGGCATACAGGGCAATGAACAGGCAGACACTGCTGCGCAGTCAGCAGTACATGACCTACCAGTTTCATATAGAGGTATTCTATTTACAGACTATCTTGCTGCAATATCGTCCCACCTTCACACCCGTTGGCAACAACGTTGGTCTACTATGCTCGGTAACAAACTTCAATCTATTAAACCGAGTATAGGTTACTGGCCGTCTTCTTATCACCAGTGTCGAGGTTGGGAGACTACTCTCTCCCGTCTTCGCATTGGCCATACTCATCTTACTCATGGATATCTCATGGAGAGGCACCCTGCCCCTCTCTGTGAGAATTGCCAGACTCCATTATCAGTCAGCCACATTCTGTTGGACTGCCCATTTTATCAACGAGCACGCAGAAATTACCTCCGTCGTAGTCTTCGCTCCGCTGCTCTCTCTTTACCTTCCCTTCTCGCTGATGGACCCACCTTTCATCCGGACTCTCTCACTGACTTTTTGACAACAACTGATTTACTTCACAAATTCTGATACCTTCAGCCCTTTCTACCTCAATCTCTTGCTACCCTCTACCCCCGTACTATCCCCTGCCCCGCTGTTTTCTGTAACCTACTGATCATCCCTCCTCCCTTCTGCTGCCCAATACCCTCGCTTCCTTCCCTACCCTGCAGCGCTGTATAGCCCTTCTGGCTTAGCGTTTCTTTTTTATTATAATAATAATAATATATGCTATATGCTACGTAATGTGTTTCTTACATAATTTTAAAGAAAATATCACAGATGGATTAATGAAAATGTTGACATTAACCTAAAATAAGACAATGTGCCCAAGATTGATTATAATTAACCCTTTCAGGGTTTCCAACGTACTAGTACAGCTTACGCACCAGGGTTATTGACGTACTAGTACGCATAAATTCTAGCGCCTTCAAATCTAGCAAGAGAAAGCTGGTAGGCCTACATATGAAAGAATGGGTTTATGTGGTCAGTGTGCACAGTATAAAAAAAAAATCCTGTAGCACACAGTGCGTAATGAGAAAAAAAACTTTGACCATGTTTTTGGTTTAAAACAGCAACTTTGCAGTGTATTTTCATATGGTATTTATGATTGTATTCTAGCTTTCCTGGTCTCATTTTATAGAATGGAAGACATATTACAGAAATTTAGATGATTTTGATTGGTTTCACAATGAAAAGTACCTTGAAAGTGAGCTCAAATTAGCAGAAATGTTTGATTTTTGCCAAAGTTCAAAAGTAAACAAATCATGCCACGCGTCCAATACACGTCAACTGGTGAGTCAAATATTCTTTCACAAGTGTGCTGATATTATTTATACAATTTCTACACTAATGCAGTAATCTGCATAACAGTCAATCTTCTATTTTTTGTGAGAATATAAATTCAAAGAGGAAAGCAAAAGAAATGTAAGAGGGGCCTGGGGACATGACTAATGAACAGAGGAAATGTTATTTTAGTGCCAGGAATGTCTGTCATGTTTATTCTGGACCCTATTTGGAAATTGGCATCTTTTGAAATCTGTGTGAAATTGACAAAATTGCTAATTTCTGACCACTTTATTGGATAGTTGAAATCAGTAAATGGGTGGTTTCTTGTACTCATTCAATAGAAAAAATGGAGTTCTAGCGAAATAGTTTGATTTTTGTCGACTAGTACACTGGAATTGGCCAAAAATAGGGCTCAAAGTGGGCGAAATCGCCGATGCGTAAACATCATCGAGACCGCTAACTTCGCGAGAGCATAATTCTGTAAGTTTTCCATCAAATTTCATACTTCTGGTGTTTTTATGATCAGGAAAAGATTCTCTATCTTTTCATAAGAAAAAATAATTTTTTTTTTTCAAAAAATTTTCGACCCTGAGAACAAATTTAGGAGAGGGCCTCTTGGCCCTGAAAGCGTTAAACATACATCGCATATAAACAGTGCATATTTTCATACACCATGTAACGTGTTTATTATATAATTTTGAAGAAAATATCATAGATGGATTAATGAAAATGTCTACATTAACCTAAAATAAGACATTTAACTCTTAAACTGTCCAAACATAGATCTACTTTCGCACGCGTAGCGCTCCAAACATAGCTCTACATCCAATTTTACATTGTTTCTTGTGTAAAAAAAATGTAGATCTACGTTCGGAGCACTACGCGTGCAAACGTAGATCTACGTTTGGACATTTTAAGGGTTAATGTGCTCGAGTGATTTATTACACGTCCAATACGGCCATTCTCCGAAATAAAGGCAATAGCCGGGATAGAATTTCGGCCAAAAAAGCGGGCGAAAAGCCGATTGGCCGATATCTGGAACAGCCGATAACCAAGGATCCACTATACTGTATTAAATGGTAGGATACACTGGAAGCAGTTTTACATTTTATGTTTTCATTAAAATTTTAAATTACAGAATATGGAAAACCTTTTTCACAGTAATATATTTTTGTGTGAGACTAGTAGGCCCTTTTAGAGTGCCTTTAATTAATTGTAATTTTTTTAAATGCTCTCACACTGCAGTATTATTGATGATTTGCTACAATTTATTTAGTGCCTGACTATCATTACAAATACCAAAGATGGAAACATATTTGCCACCTCTCATTCAACAGCTGTCTTACCAGAAAAGGACACACATCACAAAATTTAAATGACCAATCACATTTTTTTCCTTAATTTTCTTTATCACAGTCATTACATTAAACTCATTCTTTCTACTGATTCTTATTTTTCAGAGAAGGCAACCAGTCAAGTATACATTCATTTATATACCAATCAAACAACCACATGAAAATCTTTTAGGAACCTTCAAATCTGAAGGTAGTTGAAATATCTGGGGTGCATCTAGTTTCTATGTGAAGCCATCTCCTCAAGGAAGTTCTCAGAGAAAACAAAGTATGGAAGATAATTATAATACAAATTCTTCATCATGGCTGCTGCTTCTAATCTTTAGTAAAAAAAAAAAAAAAATTTTAAGCTGATGTATTTCATGTGAATAAATCAAGTGAACTAAGTGAAGAAATAATGATAAGCAACTTTAGTATGAGTTTCAAACACCTCTCTTCCATCTTAGTCCCCAGTATCAAGTACACAGAGTTGCAAGCCAAAATGAAAGACAGCTTTTGAGGGGTTGGAAAGAGGATAGCCTGAATAATACCCAAGCTTTTTCTATTAAAAAGATAATACTGAAAGAGAAAAGTGTATATACGATTGACTCTCTTGTAATTTGTATTCCATGAAACAGAAATGGGCCCAAGAAATTAAATAAAAATACTTTTTACACCCTGGTACATGAACATGATCAATAATAAATAAATCAAATAACATTACAAAGGAGCTTTTTTCATAGCAGAGATGCAGTCTATAATGTTCGAGCAAAGAATATACAGTAGTACATTATAAAATCTATAACTACGATCTATAGTGTAACATAATGCAAGAGCGCATGTAGCTTTGAAAATCATATTTTTTCATTATCAAGCATATTTCATTGCCAATGTGAAAAATACATATTCTTTAAATAAGCCAAAAAAAAAAAAAAAAAAAAAAGAGGAAACTGTTTACTGTAAAAAAATTAATTACCTGTGAACTTTTAAATCATGAAAGTATATGATATGAAAGACTCCAAAATTAATAATTAAATAAATCAGAAAAGTAAAAATACAGACAGCACAATATTCTATGATTACATAATTATAATATAAACAAAATATAAACATGATAATGTAAAATTACTTGAAAATGTCAAAATCATCAGATCAGTAGTAAATATTGCTGTACTTTCAAATCTAAAAATATAAAGTAAAATAAACAATAAAAAAATTAAAAGAATTTATACAAAAATAATTCATTTCAAAAAAGCAGCCCTGCAAAATGCAACTAATGCAAGCTGACACTACTCCCCGAAGGATTTAGTCTAGCATTCTTTTTTGAACATTACTCTGGATGCACTCTAAACTGAACTGCAGACTTCATAAAACTAGCCTATCAATCCTACCTTTAGTGTCCCTAAAGAAAGAGCCCAATATAGTCTTGGATTAAACATGCTGTGACTCAGGACATGAATCTAGTTGGACATTGTCTTTAAAACACAATAATGCTAGATTATTACAAGTATTTTCCGACAAATTACAGCACCATCTTCTGCATATTTTCAGTATATACCATTTATTATTTATTCTTGGAAACTAATGAGCTTGCATTGACAACACTGTGTTGGACAAACAAGGATCAGATGAATCAAGCATGGAAAATCCTATCCTAGCCTAGAATCAGCTAATACACCCATAACAATCTTAATGCTCGGACTTACAACTTGAATCAAGGATGGATGATGAGCGTGATTTATTCTCCTGTGCCTCTAAGAGTGGCTCCAAAAGTGATAGTGGTGGCAAGGTTGATTCTGGACAGTAGGCAGCACCAGGTCCTTTAAAAAATAAATGAAAACCATTAGAAACAATATGAACAGAAATATGCAACATTCATCTGCAATCCTGCTTTCCATCTTACCCTTAATTCTTTTAAAAATAATTCTACCACACACTTACCTGGAGGGTATTCCGGGAATCAACGCCCCCATGGCCCAGTCCATGGCCAGGCCTCCTAGTCGAGGAAGCTGTTATTACTGGCTGCATGTAATCAAACATACAAACCATAGCCTGGCTGATCGGGTACTGACTTTAAGTATCTGTCCAGCTCCCTCTTGAAGGCAGCCAGGGGTCTACTGGTAATTTCCCTTATGCCTGGTAGGATGTTGCTGAACAGTCCTGGGCACTGGACATTTACTGTGTTTTCTCTTACTGTACTCATGGCACCCCTACTTTTCATTGGGGGTATGCTGCAACATTTACCCAGTCTTTTGCTTTCGTAGGAGTGATTTCTGTGTGCAGATTTGGAAACAGTCCCTCTAGGATTTTCCATGTATAGATTATGATGTATCTCTCTCACCTGTGCTCCAGGGAGTACAGGTCAAATGACCTGTACCAAACCTCTTTCTATGTACAAATAACTTGCACATAGGAGAATGAAGCTTATGTTTTGGCCTAACTTACACCATTAACTAGTCACACCAGTGAATAGTTCAAGTCAGACTGAAATGTCATCATAAGTTTCATTCTCCTATGTGTGGGTTATTGGTGTATTATTCCAGTCATGGTATTATGCCTTTCTAGTCTTCTCTTTCTACACAAAGTTCAAAGGCCTCTCATTATCATTTACCCCTGGCACCCCCAAATTTATCTACTATGGTTTCTATAATAGTTACTCCGACTTTAGAATTTAGGTCCTTCACCACAACTACTCTCTCAGTTGGTTCAAAACTACCTAAACACTCACTTTAACATCTCCCAAAATCTCTCTCCTCTACATTCCTCTGTTCTCCAGGCACATAAACACTTGGTATAACCCACTTTTGGCATTTGACCCTTATTTTAATTTATATAATACTTGAATTATTACATTTAATACCTCTTTTTCTACCATAACTGATCCTTCAACATTACTGCTACTCCCTTCTTAACTCTAATTCTCTCAGATACACTTGACTTAATCCCATTTATTTCTCCCCACTAAAGCTCTCCTTCCCCTTCAGCTTTGTAATTCGTAGGGCCAGAACCTCCAGCTTTTTTTCATTCATAACAATGACACTCACTTCTCTTATCATCTGCACTACATCCCCGCACATTCAAACATCCCAACTTGAAGTTCTTTTTTTTTTTTTCAATACACTGGCAGTCTCCCACCGAGGAAGGATGACCCAAAAAAGAAGTAAACTATAAGGATTTTCCTCTTTTTACATTTAGTAATTTCTTCTTCTTTTTTCAACAAGTTTCTCTTTCTAAATTTAGTAATATATACAAGAGATAAAGTTACTAGCCCTTTGCTCCCAGCATTTTAGTCACCTTTCTATACCATGCATGGCTTACAAAGGAAGGAATATTTTTTCCACGTTTTCTGTGAAGAATAATTATAACTTGGAAATTTACGAAAAGTAAAACTGTAACCCAACCTCTCCTCCCCCTCTCCCCCCCAAAAATCTTAAAAACTTCATAGACTGACTAATTACAATCATCTGTAAAAGATGGAGAGAAATACCTCACCTCCACAGCCCCCATTTATGTGGTTGAGCCCTTCAGTAGAGTCTTGTGAGCCTGTGTCAGCCCCACACAATACATCCTCATCCAAACTACTGCTTCGGTCTATATACGGAAGAGGCCGGTGGACTCGACTCATTACAGCTGAAGCAAGCAAACTGAATTGTACATTTAGATGAGTAATGGGGGTAAGGGGGGAATACTATACATGGAGACTACACTTTAAAATGGAGTAAATACTCTATGTTCAAAAAGATTATGTTACAATGATACTATACCATACAGATAAGCAACCGAAGCATTAACATAAATAAATTTAATGAAGATATTTGTACAGATGGGATGTGGAGCAAAATAAAAAGGGTTTAAGTTCCAGTTGAAATGCTTTGAGTTTTTCAGATATATAACAGTATCCTTTCTAAATGATTATAAAACATATTTGCTTCTTATTAAAAAAAAAAATTATTTTCAAAACACTATGCATAAACATTACATTTGAAAAGCCCAATGTACAGCATTTTGGGCAACTTAGACAAGAGTAAAACTGTTAGGTAAAAGGACACAAGTGCAACTAATGTGACATTTATAGTGGAACTTTATCAAGCCATGTAACGGCTTGATAACTGGACATAATCAATGATGTAACTAATGAAGGCAATGATAAAAACATAAGGCTGTGCGGTCTGTGTTTCATTTACATTTTGAGAAATTGTAATGTAAGCAACACAAAATTAGTTCTGAGCAATGCAAGACAGAACAAATCAGAATTTTGCCAATAACATGGAGTTGCCACTGACAGTCTAATTAAAATTATTCTTGTGAAAATGCTTTTAGAGGAATACCACACTGGCTGCTATACTAAAATTTGCTGTCTAGTACAAAAGCTTTAAAAGAATATCATAGCTACTGAACCAAAATTGATATCTTAGTACATGTACTGTCCCATATGCTTTCATGCATATGGAAAAGTAAGAAAAAGACCTTATTAATAAGAAGCTGCAGATGTAGCTTAAACAAAAGTGAATTGCGTGGGAAGATGATAAAAGTACTCGAATGAAAACCATCACTCATCAATAGCAGTTAGGATGTTTCAACCCACTGCATAAATATATACATTTGAACAAAAATTAATGCAATGCTTCCTGTATGGTATAGATATGGGAAAATAAGTCTAGCATGCAAACAACTATATGGAATTTTCTTCTGATCATATACAAGCATGATACCTACTATTATGCAGTATAGGCCAAGCTTCATGGAACACTTGGGTGGAAGGTGACAACAAGATCGGCATTATACTTGTATTGAATATGAGAGGTATCAAAGTTGAACAAAAGTACTATTATTGGAAGGTGTAAGTGATCAAAGTTAATAAATCTGATGTATTTACTGTGTGAAACAAAGCTCAAAATTTAATGAGTTGATGATTTTTAAGAGTTTTTCTACTTCCGGTGCCCAGCACACAAGAAAATGAAATTAGTAGAGAGAATATGCCTAATACTGAACTAAGAATGGTATGGTATGATACTGACATGTAACAATGTATCAGTATTTTTATCAGCAGAATTGATATTGGCGAGTACTGGTTAATGTTGATATCAGTATCAGTATCAGTGGGTAACGGCTAATTTTGATGATATAAGTATCAAGCTAAAATTGAGTATAAGCAAAGATTTTGGTATCATCCCACCCCTAGTGCAGTAATATATATTCTGGCCTATTCCAAGAATGAAGAAATATACACTGAAATATGATCTCTGTGGCAGCAGATCTTGCATGCTCAGTACCATTTGTGAGTATATGTCAGATCAAAGCAAAACAATTTTGGATGGGAGGTGAAGTGGTCATTTGACATACTGGAGTGTGTGCAGACTAACATTCACAAAGGGAATCTGGGGAAAATGATCTTTTGGATTCGAATTATGGAGGTTGGAAGTGTAGCATACACTCTGAAGGATAGGTGGGGATGTTCCACTTCGGTGGGTTATTTGAAATATAATTTCGCACATTTCTGACAAGACAGCTATTGAATGAATGATGATGAATGTTTCCTACCCTGGGGTCACCCTATCATAGTGTGAAATAGCCAATGTGTTTCAAAAATTACATTCTACTATTTACCCAAAATTCTGCAAGGTTCATCTTAGAGTAAAAATCATGACACCATTCACAACAAACCCACAAGTTTTGGAATAAATCTTGAGAATACATTTCAGTCCATCCTGGAGAGTTGCAAGTGAGAGGAGAATTGGGACAAAAGCCAGAATTCAGATCATATGTAGAGCTTGGGAGATAGCCAAGGACAGGTCAGGAGAAGTGAGGAGAGTTAATGTTAAGATAACTCACAGCTGGAAAAAAAAGAAAAAAAACATGCATGCAAAAATACAACCTGGAGAGTGAAGTAGTAGAGGCAGAATCCATACATAGTTTTAAGAATAGGTACAATATGGCTTTAGGAGCCAGGAGTGTGTGAACCTAGTAGCGACCAATGAAGGGGACAGGGCCAGGAGCTGTAACTCAACCCTTGCAATTACATATAGGTAAGTACATTATTTTGCCTTCTCTGATTTTTATTTACAGAATCTTAATAACATGAAGTCATCATGCTAATACTTTGGCAACAATTTAATCACTAATACCTCCAGTTTTCCATATTTCCTATTCTTCTTGCCCTCTCCAATATTGATGAAACATGCCACTCCCTTTAGAGACTTAATTAACCCTTTGACTGTCGCAACCCCCAATCCTGAGGTGTCTCCTGGTGTCGCAAAATTTCAAAAAAAAAAAAAAAAAAATTTTTTCTTATGAAATGATAGAAAATCTTTTCCCAATTGTAATGACGCCAAAAAAAACGAAATTTGATGGAAAACTGACGGAGTTATGCTCTTGCGAAGTTAGCGACCTCGGCGATATTTACAAATCGGCAATTTCGCCCACTTTGAGCCCTATTTTCGGCTAATTGCATTGTTCCAGTCGACCAAACTCATAGCTATTTCTTTAGAACTCCATTTTTTCTATCGACTGATTACAAGAAACTGCCCATTTACCGATTTCAACTACCCAATAACATGGTCAGAAATTTGTAATTTGCCCAATTTCACGAAAATTAAAAAATATGACAATTTCAAAATAAGGTCCAGAATGAACAATGCAGACATTCCTGGCTCTAAAATAACATTTTCTTTGTTCATCAGTCATGTCTCCAGGTTCCTACGATATTACTCTTGCTTTCTATTTTGAATTTTTATTCAGACAAAAAATAGAAGACTTACTATTATGCAGACTACTGCAATACTGTAATAATTGTATAAATAACATCAACCCATTCATGACTGCATATTAGAATGGCTAGTTGGACATTTATTGGACAATGACATCATTTGCTTACTTTTGAACATTGGCAAAAATCAAACATTTTCCCTACTTTGAGCTCCATTTCCAGGTTCTTTTTATAGTAAAATCAATCAAAATCACTCTACTTCTATAATATGTTTTCCATTCTATCAAATGAGACCAAGAAAATGAGAATACAACCATAAATACTATACGAAAATAGACCACAAAGTCGGCATTTTAATTAAAAAAAATGGTCGGAGTTTTTTTTTCTCATTATGCACTGCGTGCTCCAGGATTTTTTTTATGTGGTGCACACTGACCACACAGACCCATTCTCTCACATGTGGGCCTACCAGCTTTCTCCTGCTTGATTTGAAGCCGCTAGAATTTATGAGTATATATACGTCAAACACGGTACCTCGTAAGACGTATATATACGGCCGCGACAGTCAAAGGGTTAAGAACACAATAAAGTATTTGCCTTGTTGACATTAATGATGCTCTTTTCTGTCATTTTAGAGATAATAGCTGGTCCTCCGATAACTATGTCTTTTTACTCCCATTTAAACTTCCACCTGCAACTTGATAATGGTCCAGGATGAACCGAAACACCATCTAAAGATCTGCAGTATCTCCAAATTTGTGAGTTATTTGTTAAATATTCCCTGCACAAAATTATGACTTTTATTCTTTATAATACCATCATAAGTATCAGAGTCAGCTGGTGTAGTTGGAAGTGAAGTTGATCTCCCAATGTTTCTGAGAGAGACTCTATTTACAGTTGGTGGTTCTCTTAAGATGCTTGAGCTTTCCTCCACCACTTCCTTTTCACATCTTCCTGCATACCGAAAGCGTGAGCCTCGTGAGAAAAAAGATCCTCCTGTTACTACCACACCCTGTTTGTTGGAGTTTTGTAATCTGTGAAAAAAAACAAAAAGATATAAAGGTAAGTGAATAAAAAACACAGAAATATAAATAATTATCTAGATATTAGTGAATTTTTTACATCAAAGGATAATATAAAATATACATAGAAACTAAGCCTTACTGAAAGTTTATCAATAATTTTTCTGAATAGTTTATCCAATTTCTGAAGAAATGTGGTCATCACAGACTCGATATTCCCAGCAGGTGCATTAATCAACAGAGATTCCTATTTTTCCTCAGCTCCTTAACACTTTTGGGAGGGTGTGTAAAGGTAGAAAGTTGAAAATGAACATAGATAAGAGTAAGGTGATGAGGGGTATCAAATGATTTAGATAAAGAAAAACTGGATATCACATTGGAGAGAGGGAGTATGGAGGAAATGAATGTTTTCAAGATAACTGGGAGTTGACTTGTCAGCAGATGGGTTTATAAAGGATGAGGTTAACCATAGAATTGATGAAGGAAAAAAGGTGAGTGGTGCATTGAGGTATCTGTGGAGACAAAAAATGTTATCTATGGAGGCAAAGAAGGGAATGTACAAAAGTATAGTGGTACCAACACTATTAAATGGGTGTGAAGCTTGGGATGCAAATGCTGAAGTAAGGAGGTGGCTGGAGGCAGTGGAGATGTCCTGTCTAAGGGCAATGTGTGGTGTAAATATTATGCAAAGAATTCGGAGTGTGGAAATTAGGAGGTGGTGTGGAATTACTAAAAGTATTAGTCAGAGGGCTGAATAGCAGTTGTTGAGGTGTTTTGGTCACTTAGAGAGAATGGATCAAAGTAGAATGACTTGGAGAGCACATAAATCTATAGGGTAAGGAAGGAGGGGTAGGGGTCATCCTCAAAAAGGTTAGAGGGAGGGGGTAAAGGAGGTTTTGTATGCGAGGAGTTTGAACTTCCAGCAAGCATGTGTGTGTTAGACAGGAGTGAAAGGAGACTAATGGTTTTTGGGACCTGGCGAGCTGTTGGAGTGTGAACAGGTTAATATTTAGTAAAGGGGTTTAGGGAAACCGGTTAGCCAGACCTGAGTCCTGGAAATGGGAAGTACAATGCTTGCACTTGAAAGGAGGGGTGTGGGATAATGACAGTTTGGAGGAACTTCTAAACTGTCGTATCTGAGTGCCTCCTGATAGAATTTGAAGGTTTGTTGAGATCTGTTATTCTCATAACCTAAAAATTATTGATATAAACAAGAGATCGAGACAGAAAATTTAAATACGTATATTTTTTTTTTTTTTTCAACAAGTTTGCCGTCTCCCACCGAGGCAGGGTGACCCAAAAAAGAAAGAAAATCCCCAAAAAGAAAATGCTTTCATCATCATTCAACACTTTCACCAACTCACACATAATCACTGATTTTGCAGAGGTGCTCAGAATACAACAGTTTAGAAGCATATACGTATAAAGATACACAACATATCCCTCCAAACTGCCAATATCCCAAACCCCTCCTTAAAGTGCAGGCATTGTACTTCCCATTTCCAGGACTCAAGTTCGACTATATGAAAATAACCGGTTTCCCTGAATCCCTTCACTAAATATTACCCTGCTCACACTCCAACAGATCGTCAGGTCCCAAGTACCATTCGTCTCCATTCACTCCTATCTAAAACGCTCACGCACGCTTGCTGGAAGTCCAAGCCCCTTGCCCACAAAACCTCCTTTACCCCCTCTCTCCAACCCTTTCGAGGACGACCCTTATAGATTTATATGCTTTCCATGTCATTCTACTTTGATCCATTCTCTCTAAATGACCAAACCACCTCAACAACCCCTCTTCTGCCCTCTGACTAATACTTTTATTAACTCCACACCTTTTCCTAATTTCCACACTCCGAATTTTCTGCATAATATTTACACCACACATTGCCCTTAGACAGGACATCTCCACTGCCCCAACCGTCTCCTCGCTGCTGCATTTACCACCCAAGCTTCACACCCATATAAGAGTGTTGGTACTACTATACTTTCATACATTCCCTTCTTTGCCTCCATAGATAACGTTTTTTGACTCCACATATACCTCAATGCACCACTCACCTTTTTTCCCTCATCAATTCTATGATTAACCTCATCTTCATAAATCCATCCGCCGACACGTCAACTCCCAAGTATCTGAAAACATTTACTTCTTCCATACTCCTCCTCCCTAATTTGATATCCAATTTTTCTTTATCTAAATCATTTGATACCCTCATCACCTTACTCTTTTCTATGTTCACTTTCAACTTTCTACCTTTACACACATTCCCAAACTCATCCACTAACCTTTGCAATTTTTCTTTAGAATCTCCCATAAGCACAGTATCATCAGCAAAAAGTAACTGTGTTAATTCCCATTTTGAATTTGATTCCCCATAATTTAATCCCACCCCTCTCCCGAACACTCTAGCATTTACTTCTTTTACAACCCCATCTATAAATATATTAAACAACCATGGTGACATTACACATCCCTGTCTAAGACCTACTTTTACCGGGAAGTAGTCTCCCTCTCTTCTACACACCCTAACCTGAGCCTCACTATCCTCATAAAAACTCTTTACAGCATTTAGTAACTTACCACCTATCCCATATACTTGCAACATCTGCCACATTGCTCCCCTATCCACTCTATCATATGCCTTTTCTAAATCCATAAATGCAATAAAAACTTCCCTACCTTTATCTAAATACTGTTCACATATATGCTTCAATGTAAACACTTGATCTACACATCCCCTACCCACTCTGAAACCTCCTTGCTCATCCGCAATCCTACATTCTGTCTTACCTCTAATTCTTTCAATTATAACCCTACCATACACTTTTCCTGGTATACTCAATAAACTTATTCCTCTATAATTTTTACAATCTCTTTTGTCCCCTTTCCCTTTATATAAAGGGACTATACATGCTCTCTGCCAATCCCTAGGTACCTTCCCCTCTTTCATACATTTATTAAACAAAAGTACCAACCACTCCAACACTATATCCCCCCCTGCTTTTAACATTTCTGTCATGATCCCATCAGTTCCAGCTGCTTTACCCCCTTTCATTCTACATAATGCCTCACATACCTCCCCCACACTTACATTCTGCTCTTCTTCACTCCTAAAAGATGGTATACCTCCCTGACCAGTGCATGAAATTACCACCTCCCTTTCTTCCTCAACATTTAAAAGTTCCTCAAAATATTCTCGCCATCTACCTAATACCTCCCTCTCCCCATCTACTAACTCCCCTACTCTATTTTTAACTGACAACTCCATACTTTCCCTAGGCTTTCTTAACTTGTTTAACTCACTCCAAAAAAATTTTTTTTCTTTTTTTTCATTAAAATTTTTTTGACATTTTCCCCCTCCCATTCTTTTATCTGCTCCCCTTTTGCACTCTCTCACCACTCTCTTCCCCTTTTCTTTTTACTTCCATATCCTCTGCTTTTCTTATAACACTTCTGCTTGTAAAAACCTCTCATAACCCTAACTTTTTCTCTTTTATCACACCCTTTACTTCATCATTCCACCAATCATCCCCCTTTCCACCCCCCCCCACCCTCCTATAACCACAAACTTTGCCCACATCTAATAACTGCATTTTAAAACTATTCCAACCCTCTTCAACCCCCCCACTACCCATCTTCGACATCCCCCTTTCTGCCAACAGTCGCTTATATCTCCCCCAAACTTCCTCCTCCTTAGTTTATACACTTTCACCTCCCCTTTTACTTGTTTTGCCACCTTCCCTTTTCCCATCCCTCTTACTCTAACTGTAGCTACAACTAAATAATATCCGATATATCGTTCCCCCCTCTATAAACATGTCATCCTGGAGCCTCCCCATCAACCTTTATCCCCCAAATTTACATAATCTAAAACCTTTTTCATTATGTCTACTAACCTTGTATTTTTAAATTATCCTCTTTTCATAAAATATGTATTGCTAATTAACCAAATTCTTTCTACACAAGCTCAATTAAAGCTCCCCATTTAAATTTCCCGGGCACCCAAAATTTACCTACTACCCCCCATAACATTTTTACCCCACTTTAGCATTTAATCCCCAACCCCATTACTTCAATTTGATTCAAAACTCCCACATATGTAAACAAATTAAAAGATATAAAAAACTTTAGCATAAAGCAAGAAAACTAACCTACTGTTTTCCCGGGAAACCCTAAATTAATATTTGTTTAAAACTGTATATACAATGTATGTCAGGATCTTCTTGGAGTATCCAGAGCCAGTACTGAACCTATAACTGATCAAATCTATAAAACTCAAGAAGATTTAAAGATTTGCAACTATTCAACTATGTTGAATAGTGATTAAAGTATTTTCTTTCGGAGATTTTCTTTCTTTTTGGGTTACCCAGCCTTGGTGGGAGACGGCCAACTTGTTGAAAAAAAATATATATATAAAACATGAAATAACTTTAAAACACTTGAAATTTTGCAAAGTTTCCAGACATAATGGAGAGATGCAGTGCTCAAGGAGAATGTAAACAAACTGGGTGGGGCGCGGTGACCATATTTAGAAAATCAGGTGGGGGAGCCGTATAGCGAATTTTGGTCATAATTTGAAATGTCCACATTAGTGAAATGCTGCAAGGCAGGGCCCTATTGTAGTACTTTATTGGGTAGTTGAAGTAAGTAAATGGGCAGTAAAAGGAGTTCTAGCTAAACAGCTATGAGTTTATCTACTCAATACATTTGCAACATCTGCCACATTGCTGCCCTATCTACCCTATCATTTGCTCCCACAAATGCCTTGATACTCCACCCACCTTTTTCCCTTTGTCTATGGTTCATCTTGTCTTTACAGACCCATCTGCCAGTCCTTTCCTTTCCTAAATGGAGGATATGAGTTATCTTCACAAACAAAAAATTAAATACATTTCCATTACTAGTTAGAATATGTTTTACTTAACATGAATATTTATAAATAAATGTTTCTGCAAAATTAGTGTTGCCACTGAATACATACGTGTAAAAGAGTCTCTGCTCAACTGCACATCTCCAGAGGTGTCTGCAAGCAGAAGCTGTTGGGCACTTGAAGCCTACAGTGTGCTTCTTCTGTAAGATTGACAGAATGCAAATAAAAGCAGTCACTAAATTAAAGCATAATCAACATATGTATACACCATAATTACCACAATATTAGACACATAACTAGAAATATGATAAATATGTAAAGGTGTACTGGTATGTACATGTACTGTGAAATGTTGCATTCTATTACCAAATATTAAGCAAGAATGTCATGCATTAAATCCAGTGCAATAAAAACTGGAGATTTAACATATATGAACTTCTACATACCTTAGTTCTTGCATCCTAGTGAACAGCATGTGAAGCATTGTGAACCATCAGTTCAAGAAGCAAAACAGTTTATCTAAAATAATTGAGAAGATTGGTAAATAAAATCATTTTTCTTTTATTAACAAATCGGCTGTTTTCCCACCAAGGTAGAGTGGCCTGAAAAAGAAAAACTTTTACCATCATTCACTCCATCAGTCTTGCCAGAGGTGTGCTTACACTACAGTTATAAAACTGCAACATTAACAACCATCCTTCAGAGTTCAGGCACTGTACTTCCCATCTCCAGGACTCAAATCTGGCCTGCCGGTTTCATAGAATGCTTTCATAAATATTACCCTGCTCAAACTCCAACAGCACATCAAGTCCTAAAAATCATTTGTCTCCATTCGCTCCTAACACGCTCACGCATGCTTGCTGGAAGTCCAAGCACCTCACACACAAAACTTCCTTAACCCTCTCCCTCCAACCTTTCCTAGGCCGAACTCTACCCCGCCTTCCCTCCACTACAGATTTATACACTCTCAAAGTCATTCTATTTTTTTCCACCCTCTCTACATGTCTGAACCCCTCCTCAGCCCTCTGGATAACAGTTTTGGTAATCCCACACCTTCTCCTAATTTCCAAACTATGACTTTTCTGTATTGTATTCACACTACATATTGCCCTCAGACACGACATCTCCACTGCCTCCAGCCTTCTTGTTGCAGCATTCACCACCTATGCTTCACACCCACATAAGAGCGTTGGTATAACTATACTCTCATACATTCCCCTCTTTGCTTCCATGGACAAAGTTCTTTGTCTCCACTGGTAAATAATATGTACTGTAAAACTGGTTTATACAAGCTGGCACAATTGTTATATAGGTAAGTGCTGAGATCCTGATACAATTTGAAGGTTTGTTGAGATCTGTTATTCTCAAAACCTAAAAATTATTGATATAAACAAGAGATTGAGACAGAAAATTTAAATACGTATATGTAAACACAAATAAACAGATATTATAACTTTAGCAATAAATGCAAGACTAACTAACCTACATGCTGCTTTCAGGAACCTAAATTAATATTTGTTTAGAACTGTATATACAATGTATGTCAGGATCTTCTTGGCGTATCCAGAGCCAGTACTGAACCTATAACTGATCAAATCTATAAAACTCAAGAAGATTTAAAGATTTGCAATAAGAGTGGCGCTGAAACCAAAGGATATGGATTAAGAGCAGACTTGAGTAACTCAAATTAATAATGCTAGAAGAGAGGACCCCAGGGAGGACATGATTATGGCATACAAAATAATTAGAAGATTGGACAGAGTGGATAGGGACAGACTACTTGAGATGTGAGAAGGAATGAGGAGACATAGATGGGACAGTGTAATTAAAGATGAAGATGAACCATAGGGATGTTAGGATAATATTTTACACTTTGAATTCTCTGCATAATATTTACACCACACATTGCCCTTAGACAGGACATCTCCACTGCCTCCAACCGCCTCCTCGCTGCAGCATTTACAACCCAAGCTTCACACCCATATAAGTGTGTTGGTACTACTATACTTTCATACATTCCCTTCTTTTACTCCAGTAATAACGTTTTTGTCTCCAAATATACCTCAACGCACCACTCACCTTTTCTTCCCTCATCAATTCTATGGTTAACCTCATCCTTCATAAACCCATCTGCTGACACATCAACTCCCAAATATCTGAAAACATTCACTTCTTCCATACTCCTCTCCAATGTGGTATCCAAATTTTCTTTATCTAAATCATTTGATACCCTCATCACCTTACTCTTATCAATGTTCACTTTCAACTTTCTACCTTTACACACCCTCCCAAACTCGTCCACTAACCTTTGCAACTTTTCTTTAGAATCACCCATAAGCACAGTATCATCAGCAAAACGTAACTGTGTCAACTCCCATTTTGTATTTAATTCCCCATAATTTAATCCCACCCCTCTCCCCAACACCCTAGCATTTACTTGTTTTACAACCCCATCTATAAATATATTAAACAACCATGGTGACATTACACATCCCTGTCTAAGACCTACTTTTACCAGGAAGTAATCTCCTTCTCTTCTACACACTAGGAGGAGAGATAGCAGAGACTGACACTATTCACAAATATGGGAAACCAGTTGATAAGAATAAAGAGGTAGAATCAGGAGTTATGACTCAACCCATGCAAACACAACTAGATGAGCAGAACAAATAGGTGAGTGCACATGCAATGAATGAATAAACTGTACCATAAAGCAGTATACTGTATGTACCATAAAGCAAGGGTTAATTTAGTTATAAAGTAGTAATAACATATATCAAATTATTTCAATATTATACAAACAAACTGTACCTCAGCAAAAATAAGATGCACAATGAACATCTTGCCCTCATAATTAAGCTTCTGAACATCTCCCCACCGGAAGTGATGTGTTTTGCGGGAGCCCTGAAACGTCAAGACTCCAGTGTGGTTTAGGCCAAGATAAAGTTGACTCCCTCGGTGATCCTGATAGTAACAAATCTAACAGTTAGAATAAAAAAAGTGCAGAACAATTTACTACGGTGTAAGCAAAAAAATTCTTAAGAAAATCTACATATGCAAAAAATTATTCAAAACACTTAGTTTAGAAAATCATTAGCATATAAAAATACATCAGTACTACATATGCAAAAAAAAGCAAATAATAAAAATGCATAACATACATTGTAGTGTCTGAATGTTTACGTGAAAACATCATTACATTCTTAACTGTATGCAGAATATGTATAGCCAAAAGTTAAAGAACCTCTTGAGTGCTCCAAAACAGAAGTGTTCTAAAGATAAGGCTAAGGGCAATGCTATTGTTTCCATACCTATTCCAGTCATTATTTTGAAGTTAATAAAATCTTCTTAGTTGAAGAAACACTCAACTCACTAATAAAAATAACTTATAGAAAATTATGATTATGCCTGGAAGGAATAACTATGCATGAGTGGACACAAGCCCAACCAACTAAATCAAGCCCCGCTTGTTTTGTGATTTGTTTACAGCCACATTACGATTTCATAAGGCAACCAAAGTAGAAGCCAGTATACATCCCTAGCTTCCAAACTAGCTGGACTCCCGTGTTTTTCAACTACAAGTGAGTTGTTTGTACAGAAAGAAGAATAAAAAGAATTCATACATTACACCCTACCTCGGTGAGAAACGGCCAGTGTTAAAAAAAATAAAATTCACAAATCCTCAAGAGTGCTAAAATGTTGCCTATTATTAACCAAAGAAACCACAAAACCTTAAACAAGAAATTACCAACTAATAGTTTCAAACACGTCTGTCTATGAGGCCAAGCAAACTGTACTTTATTAAGAGAGCAAGGCTACCTATAGAGTGCAAAACAGTGATATTGTTCAGCTCCCCTAGATGATGAGCAACTGATTTCACAATATGGAAATCTTTTTGCAAAATACCTGTACATACCACTAAACTACAAATTCTTGATTCAACCCATGAATTTGCAGTTAAGTTTGCATTCTGATCACAGGTCAATGGATAGCATAAAATTCAGCTTACTAGCAAGGCCTATAAAGACAATGGTTCAGGTAATGTAGATTTCAAAGGATTCACAAAAAAATATTCATGACTGGCAAAACTGTCACAAAGATCTTCCTGTTCATAACACTTATTGATACTTGGATTATTAAATATACAGCTTTGTTACTGTCCATAGGCACTCACACAATGAGTCAACATTTGGTCTCCGATTTTTCCCTGGATTTAGTGTTTTTTGCCACTTTATTAATATACTACACTGTTATTAACAATGGCCTCTAAAGCAAGTGTTGGTACCTAGAGGAAATGCGTGAATCTGGGTGTCAATCAGAAACATGAACTAATAATGAAGGAGAAGGTTGGTTTGTCATTATCACGTCTAAGAGGAACATGATGTAGCAAAGCAACATTGTCTGATATATGCAGAAGCAAGGACAAATTTACAGCATATGCTACTAAGTTTAGCATGGATGTCAGCCAAAAAGGTTCATCAGGTCCTTGGAAGCAAATAAAAATGGCCCAAAATATAAGGATTAAAGGAGCATTGTATATTATATGGTATATTCAATAATGTTCCGTTTGTGCTAATGTCCGTTGTATTGATCTTCACTCTGCTAAAAGGCTATAAAAGCACATGGACATAGAATTTTGGGCAAGTGATAGTTGACTTCAGCATTTACATAATCACCACAGCTTGAGTAATGTAAAAACCTATGGAGTGGTTGATGTACAATTATCTGATACACAATGAGGAGCTCCTTTTACCTCTGCTGTATAATGTTGATGAGACTGGTTTCTTTTGGCTTTCACTCCTAACACTTTAGCCTTTCAGGATGAAAATGGATACTTAGGCCCTAAACTCAGCAAAAACTGCTTCTCTGTATTATTTTGTGCTCATGTTGATGATAAGCACAATTTGAAACTGTCACTCTAGGTAAAATTAGTATAACCATATGTTTTAAATGATTATATAGAAGAGATGCAGTTATCTATTACAAACGTAAGAAAGGCCAGTTTAACTGGGAGCAAGGGGCTAGTAACCCCTTCTTCTGCGTAAATTACTAAAAATAAAAACAGCTTATAAAGTTGGGATGTCTAAATGTGCATGGATGTAGTAAAGAGCTTCAGTGGGGAGAAATAATGGGATTAGGCAAGGAGTACCTCTGTGTGTGTGTGTGTGTGTGTGTGTGTGTGTGTGTGTGTGTGTGGTGTGTGTGTGTGTGTGTGTGTGTGTGTGTGTGTGTGTGTGTGTGTGTGTGTGTGTGTGTGTGTGTGTGTGTGTGTGTGTGTGTGGTGTGTGTGTGTGTGTGTGTGTGTGTGTGTGTGTGTGTGTGTGTGTGTGTGTGTGTGTGTGTGTGTGGTGTGTGTGTGTGTGTGTGTGTGTGTGTGTGTGTGTGTGTGTGTGTGTGTGTGTGTTGTGTGTGTGTGTGTGTGTGTGTGTGTGTGTGTGTGTGTGTGTGTGTGTGTGTGTGTCTGAGAGAGAGAGAGAGAGAGAGAGAGAGAGAGAGAGAGAGAGAGAGAGAGAGAGAGAGAATGAGAGAATGAGAGTATGAGAGAGAATGAGAGAATGAGAGAATGAGAGAATGAGAGTATGAGAGAGTATGAGAGAGTATGAGAGAGAGAGAGTATGAGAGAGAGTATGAGAGAGAGTATGAGAGAGAGAGAGTATGAGAGAGAGAGTATGAGAGAGAGGAGAGAGTATGAGAGAGAGAGAGAGAGTATGAGAGAGAGAGAGAGAGTATGAGAGAGAGAGAGAGAGTATGAGAGAGAGAGAGAGAGTATGAGAGAGAGAGAGAGAATGAGAGAGAGAGAATGAGAGACCACTTCATCATGAGGAGCCAGTCTATCAGCATCCTGTCGGCCAACATTAGAGGTTTCATCACTAATGTTGGAGAGCTCACACATAGCTTTGTGAACACTCGACGTCCCGACATGATAGCTTTTGTTGAAACATTTTTGGATGACAGGACTCCAGAAAATTTTGCAAGAATTGCTGGCTACACCTCATGGATGAGAAGAGACAGGCAAGGGCAAGGAGGAGGTGTTGCTGTGTGCAACACCTGTGTGTTCATGCCCAGCACATTGATGTTGCCACCCTTACACATCTTGAAATGATGTTCTTCAAGCTCTGTATAAACACTAGTACCTCTGTACTAGCATGTGCAATGTACAGACCTCAGTGGCAACATGCAGACCCCATCAACTTCCTAATGGAAAATATTGACTCCCTTCTGCTACAACACAACTGTCAACATATTATAATTGTTGGTGACCTCAACCAGCACCTTATACAGAGGGACTTTGATGACCTTCTTGCAGTGTTTGACATGAGAAACTTTGTTGATTTCCCTACTCATATCTCTGGCTCCTCCCTTGACTCAGTAGTGAGTGATCTGGCAGAAGGCATAGTCACTTGTCAACCCCTCAGCTACGTTGGATCGTCTGACCACAAGGCTGTTTTTACGACACTTAAGATCCCAACAGAACGAGGTGAGGAGTCCACACGCACAACCTGGCTATGGGAAAGAGGTAATTGGCCAGCCCTTTGCTCTGAGCTCGCCACCACCGATTGGAATGCTCTTCTCCAAGGGGATGTTGACAACCAAGTGAAAGCCTTCACTGGACACATCCTTAATCTACAACAAGAACACATTCCTCACCGGCAATATGTGACGAAGCCTACAGATCAGCCTTGGTTTGGCTTTCGTTGTAGAGAGGCTGCTACTGCTAAGTACAAAGCATGGCGAAGGTATAAGAGACATCCTACCACCTATAACAGGAACTTGCACAGGCAAGCCTGTAGGCATATGGGTGATGTTCAAAATTGGGCCATTGCTAAATGGGAGGTGGACACTAAAAGAAAGCTTGCATCAGTAGGGTAGCTCCAAAACCTGGTGGTCCCTGGTCAAGGACAGACAAGGTTATCTGCCTGATGAACTTATTCCACCTCTAAATCGACAGGATGGGACCACCTCTACTAGTAGTCAAGAGAAGGCGGACCTCTTTGCTGAACACTTGCTACCAAAATGCAAGTTCCTGATCCAGCAAGGGTCCCTCCTTGGCTAGCTGCAAGAACTGTGTCAAAACTGTCAGTGGTGACAATAAGGCAGGAGGAGGTGCATTTCCTTCTTAAATCGCTGGACCAAGAAAAGGCTGTGGGCCCAGACAAGTTGAGCCCAAGATTGTTGAGAAGATGTGCAGACCAGCTAGCAGCACCTCTAACTTGCATCTTTCAGCACTGCCTAGTACAGTGTAAATGGCCCTCTCTATGGAAAGAGGCAAATGTAGTCCATGTTCACAAAAAGAAGAGCAGAGCAGAAATCAGCAACTACAGACCAGTGTCACTCTTGTCAATCACTGGTAAGATCCTTGAGACAATAATCTCAAGACAAATGACAGAGTTTTTTGACTACCACTCACTACTTTGTGATCGTCAATATGGCTTCAGGAAAGGTTACTCTGCTGCTGATCTGTTGTTAAACCTCTCCACTAAGTGGCACCAGTCACTGGATGAATCCAAAGTCAGCTGTGTGGTAGCACTGGACATTGCTGGCGCTTTCGACCGGGTGTGGCACCAGGGCCTCTTAGCAAAACTTCAAGCATTGATAATTGCAGGCTCTACGCGATGTCTCCTCAGTGATTACCTTCATGGTAGATCTCTAAGTGTAGTTCTCAATGGAACGGAATCAGCAAGACATCCTATTGGGCAAGTGTCCCACAAGGAAGCGTGCTGGGTCCATTGTTATGGAATGTCTACTTCAACGACCTTCTTCATCTCATCCCAGAATCACATGCATATGCAGACAACTGTACACTGACATTCACTTATCCAAGAGAAGAAATGCCAGCTGCTCTAAGCTACATCAATCACCAGCTGAGAGCTGTATCAGCTTGGGAAATAGATGGCAAGTAACATTTGCACCTGAGAAAACGCAATGATGATCGTCTCTAGGCACCATGATGGTAATGCTGGGGCAGTAGTAAGGATGAATGGGAGGGTGTTGGCACCTGGAGAAGAAGTTGATATCCTTGGGGTGAAATTTGACTCCAAACTAACCATGAAGAACCATGTTGTAAATCTTGCAAACAAGGCAGCCAGGAAGCTTACAGCACTTCGCCGTATCTCGCATCTGCTTGACAGTAAGGGTTGCAAGATCCTGTACGAGGCACAAGTACACTCACACCTTGAGTATGCTCCACTTTCTTGGTTTGCCTGCCCCCCCTCTCATCTGCGACTGCTTGACAGAGTAGAGAACAGAGCAAGACGTCTCATCTCTCGCCTGGACCCATCCTGGATAGATCTGTCATTTCAGCAGAGCCTTCAACATAGGAGGGATGTGGGTGGCCTTACTGTTATGTACAAGGCCAATATTGTCAAAATACCACACTTGGATCCACTTCGAGGACAGCGTGAAACAAGCTTTTATGCCACAAGATGGGCAGAAAGCAGCAACTTCACTCTGGCTGTACCCTTCTCCAGAACATCACTCCATCTGAGATCATACATACCCAGGATGACTCGAGTATGGAACACATTTGTACAGCATAATTATGTCAACGAGATAAAGTCAGTTGATCAAATGAAAAGCTGGCCCACAGATGGCTCCAACTTCATCCTGTACCCTACTTGTATGTCTCATAACAATAAAAACTTTCAAAAGAGCTGATGTAGTAACACCTTTGCTTTCCAAAAGTTTGGAATCCCCAACGTAAATACTTGTCAAAAAAAAAAATGAAGAGTATGAAGAGAAAAAATAGAGTATAAAGTATAAAAGAGAGAGAGAGAATGAGAGTATAAAGTATGAGAGGAGAAAGAGAGGAAATAGAAGTATAAAGAGTAAAAGAATGAGAGAGAGAATGAAGAGAGAATGAGAGAGTATGAGAGAGAAAAATGAAAGAGAGATGAAGGAAAAAAAATGAAAAGAAGGTTGAAGAAAAGAGAGTATGAGAGAAAATGAGAGATGAAGAGAATGAGAGAGAGTAGAGGAGAAGAAGAGAGAGGAAAGAAGAGAGAGAGAGGAGAGGAAGAGAGAGAGAGAGAAGAGAGAGAGAAAATGAAAGAGAATGAGGAAGAATGAGAGAGAGAAGAAAGAAATGAAGAGAGAATGAAGAGAGAATGAAGAGAGAATAAGAAGAAAAGAAGAGAGAGAGAGAGAAAGAGAGAGAGAGAGAAGAAAAGAGGAAAAGAGAGAGAGGAGGAGAGGAAGAAGAGAGAGAAAGAAGAATGAGAGAAAAATAGAGAAGAAGAAAGAAGAGAAGAAGAGAAAGAGAGAGAATGAGAAAATAGAAAGAAGAATAGAATGAGGAATGAAAGAATGAAGAGAAAGTAAAGAGAGAGAAGAAAGAGGAGGGGGGGGAAAAAATTGAATCAGTCATGGCGGGAAAAATGGGGAAAATTAATCCATAAATTCACAGATTAAAAAAAGGTTTTATCCAAAAAAGGGGGTTTTAACTAAAGTATTGGTAAGATGGGGGATATTTTGGAACTTTTAAAGTTGAGAAAACTAGGCAGTGCTTACATGCATTGGGGAGGGAAAGAAAACTTTTTTGAGTGAGAAGAGCCCGATTGAGAGTGGGGAATGGGGGAAGAGGCAGGGGGGAAATAAAAGGGATTTAAAACAGCTGGATTGATGAGAACAGAGTATAAATGTTAAAAGCAGGGGAGGAAAATAATTTTGGGAAAATTTGGACTTTTGTCCAATAAAAAGTATAAAAGGGAAATCCTAGGATTGGGGGAAAATGTCTATTTTTCCTTTCATAAAAGGGAAAAAGAGCTAAAAAAAGTTAAAAATTAAGGGGGGAATATAAAACTGCAGGGGATGGGGTCATCCTAGGAAAGCTTGGAGGGAGGGGATGTAAAGGAAGTTTTGGTGTGAAGGGCTAGCCATCCAGGGAAACATTACTTTTTTCCCCGATGACACTGTGCTTTTTTGGGAATACTGAAAAAAGTTGCAAAAATTGGGGGGCAAAATTTTGGGGGATATTTAAAGAACGAATTTTTAAAGTAAACAAAGAAAAACCAGGTTATGAATAACAAAGTTTTGGGAATGGAAGACTGATACAAATTTGGGAAAAAGGAAATATAAGGAATAATGTGTTCAGTATTTTTTTAAGTGGGGTTGCTGCACTGGGTCTATGAAAACAAGGGGAACCATAGAACTGATGAGGGAAAAGGGGGGGGGAGGGGGGTGGGTCGCACGAGGCATCTGTAGCAAAAAAAGTTTTCCTGAGGGAAAATAGAAATTATGAAGCTAGTGGCTTTCTTTTTCTTCAGTAAAATTTTAAAACATGTAAACTACATTTTGTATACTGCAAAAAAAATTACTTTTTTTTCTTCGAAAGGGGGTAAATGCGCACAAGGAGGAAGCTGAGGGAAAAGATTCGTGTCTGAGGGAATTGTGGGGGGAAATATTATTGAAAGAATTTTTTGCTTGGAGATTTTGGGGGAGATGCAGTTCACTAAATGTATTATCCCGAGGACTGAGGGGGGATTTGGGTTTGTCATTGGGAGGACAAAGTAAAAAAGATGGCTTTGGGGGTGTATAAATCGTAGTGGGAAGGGGGGTGGGGGGGGGGTTTTCCTAGGGAAAAGGAAAAGGAGGGAGGGGGGAAAGACTTTTTTTTTAATGGACTTGGCTCCACAGGGGTTATTTAGCATATTAGATAAATTTTAGGGAAATGGTTTTTTGGGGGCTGATAGCGTTAAAATTGAACAAGGTTTCATTTTTTGAAGGATTCAGGGAAACCAATTAACTGGGCTTTAGCCTGGGTGGGGAAATACAGTGCCTGCACCTGAAGGGAAATGGGGATATTTGCAGATTTTTGGGGGCACTGAACTGTAGTATCTGTGAGGGCACCCACCTCATGGAGATGGCTTGTGTTTAAAAAAAAAAAAATTTCAACTGATTTTTTTACATATTACGTCCCCAAAAACAGCACCACTAAAACTTTTAAAATTTATTCCAAGAACATCAAGGTCTTTTTTTTGCTGCTTGATAAACACCCTCACCCATGGGCTGAAAAATTTAAGCAGCAGTGTATTTAAATTAACCCTTCAGGGTCCAACCCCCGTCTGAAAAATTGTCCACAGGGGCCAAGATTTTTAAAAAAAAAATTTTTGTTAGTTTTTCATATGAAGTGGTAGAGAATCTTTTTCTGAAGGTAATAAAACAAAAAGTACAAAATTTGATGGAAAACTGACAAAATTACGCTCTCGCGAATTTTGCCGCATCAGCGATAAATTTTGCTGCATCAGCGATATTTACGCACTGGCAATTTTGCCAACATTGACTCCCATTTTAGGCCAATTATATTATTCCAGTTGACCAAATTCTTAGCTATTTTGCTAGTATTACTTCTATTTTATCAATTGTGCACAAGAAATTTCCCAATCAACTATTTCAACTACCCAATAAATTGATTGGAAATTGGCAATTTGGTGAATTTCAAACAAAGTTCAAAACATTCCAATTTCAAAATAGAGTCCAGAATAAACAATGTAGATATTCCTGGCCCTAAAATAAAATTTCCTCTGTTTATTAGTTATGTTTCCAGGCTTTACAAATGAATTCCACTGATTTTTTTATTCACATACTGAATTTTTATTCACACCAAAAAATAGAAGATTTACTGTTATGCAATATTGTAATACTGTATTTGTATAAATATCAGCACATTCCTGAACATATATTAGACCCATCAGTTGATGTGTATTGGGCATGTGACGTCACTGTATATCACTCTGTTTCTGTAATATATCTTTCAGTCTATCAAATGAGACCAAGAAACCATGAATATAATTGTAAAAAAAACATGAAAATAGTACACTGCCAAGTCCCTGTTTTAATCCAAAAACATGGTCTCAGTTTTTTTTTTTTTCACATTATGTACTGTGTGCTGCAGGATTTGCTTTATATGGTGCACACTTAACCACGTAGATGCATTCTCTCATATCTAAGCCCAAATTTACCATTCACAGCTTATCTGAGTGAATTGAGCTCATGGCGTAGAACTACGGCTTGGACCCTGGCTTTAAAGCTGTAGAACTACGGGACGAACCCTCAGAGGGTTCAGGTTATGTTACTGCCTTCAAATACCACGTCCTTGATCCAACCCGTGAATCAGGGCGCACAAGATGATTTTGCTACAAATAAGGTGTGGAACCGGCAGGATGATGCGTATTTGTTCCAGATTTATTACAATTTGATGATACTAACAGTGGATCTCAGCCAAACTAATAACTTTGGACAATAAGTCACCCAGCTGAACTTCCTTGGGTTATCCCAATTTAAATCTACATCAAGTGTGCATTTCATGTGCCCATACCAACTGTGTGCCCACAAAACCATTGCAAAAACAAATACGTATTTGTATTTTTTTGTACACTAGTTATCTCCCACTGAGGTAGGCTAACCCCCCAAAAAATGAGGAAACCCATTCACTATCATTCATTGAGTTGCTGTGTTGCCAGAAGTGGCTGATATCACAGTACAGATGACCCTCCACACTGCAAGATCCTTTCCTCATCGTGAAGGGTGCACTGTACTTCCCACATCCAGGACTCAAGTCTAGGTAAGTGGTTTCTGCTGAATCTCTTCAGAATGTTACCTTGCTTATACAACAACATGTATTCAATGTACACAAAACAAATAAAAAAATTTCTTATGATTCTAATTATCTTGATTCTTTCCAGTTATTTTTTGATGAGATACTTATTAAGACTAATGTGGATCAGATAAGCAATTATTACCAGTGCACATTAACTGACACAGTTTCACGGAGCTCTCAGCTTCAACATTGCAACACTAATGATAATACCACATGCTAATAAGAACAATATATGTATTCCCCTGCTTTGAATACTAAAACAACTTCCAGCACATCTAGTATAAGAAACTAGTGTTAGGTACTGGAAAAAATTTTGAAAAAACACAATCATAATTTTGTGCAAATAAGTTACAAAACATAAATATTGCTATATGCATTTGTGCTACTGTTACTGAGGAGTAATCCTTTTCACCAACTTCGACTCTCCATAAAATTGCAAGTTTTCTCTGGTTTTCATTTTTCTTTTCATATGGTAGTTCTATTTAGAAAAATATGCATTTTTAAATAGCAAGAAATATTTTTTTTCCAAATTCTGCCACAAACACTGGAAATAAAAAATTCAGGACCTACCACAATCAAGGAGTTAAATAAGGTGGAGCTCACAGGGTTAAGATATGCCAGGATTACACTTCACTATACTAATTTTCAATGGCAAACTCTGCCATTTCTCCAGTATCTAATTTTTACTGGTGACAACAGAATATACAGTGGACCCCCGCTTTACGATCACCTCCCAATGCGACCAATTATGTAAGTGTATTTATGTAAGTGTGTTTGTACGTGTATGTTTGGGGGTCTGAAATGGACTAATCTACTTCACAATATTCCTTATGGGAACAAATTCGTTCAGTACTGGCACCTGAACATACTTCTGGAATGAAATAATATTGTAAACCAGGGGTCCACTGTATATATATATATATGCATTATACTGTTAGAATGAACTGTTTCTATCAGTTTTCAGTGTATAATTAAACTTGAATTTAACTTAGAAAATAAAATTCAAAATACAAACTTCATTTTACATGTCAAATGCTTTAACAGAGAATACTGAAAATGAAGTTAAATCAATATATTGTTAGGGAACTAGCAAAATACATACTAGACTATATCTAACCTCTGGCAGCCATGCTGTAAATAATAAATAATGCAGGAAAAAAGTTATTTTTGAAGTGCTGAGACATTAGTAAACCATTCTAAACAGACAACATATATATTACCATACCTACAGTAAATAAAATGACATTATGTATAAATATTGTACACACAAAATTAGATAATGTACTTATAATTTCTGAAAGCATGTAACTTGACTCTTTTATCTCAGCACACAATTATATACCATCACGTGCTACATAAATTACTAGAGAAAAAATCTGAATTTTCAGAGCATATTATCTAAATCATCCTTATAATGACAAAAGCAAACATTACATTTTATACAAATAAACTTTATGGGGAAACTACAATTAGTTACAAATTAGATATACATAAGTTAACGAGCATTTAATTATATAGTACTTATTAAAAACATCAATTTAATGAACAGTATATTAACAACAACCTGACTGTTAACTCAAGACTTAAAAAAATACAGCATTGTCAAAGTAAGTTAATGATTTAGATTTGTTACATATGTTTAACAAAAATCTAAATTAAATATGAATGAACATACTAAGCAATGAATCACTATGAAAATATCTTGGTAAGACGTAACAAGAATCCGGTTATAAATGTAAAATGATAAGCCAATGAGAACAAGCTCTCCACAACTACTGCTGCATACCAACAGCAATCAAAAGAGTATCAATATTAATCATTTAACAACAGATACCTACTGTATCAATCTCCTGATAATTTGCATGATAAAGGAGACAAGAAGAGTAAAAAGGCAGTTTACCAAATTTTTTCTCCTTTGGAATAAAATTTTTAAAACAAGTTATGATGGAAATGAATTTTATTATTTTTTAATATAGCGGCCTCGAAAGCAAATTTAGTGACTAAACAGCCTGTTTTCATGAACCACCAGTAAACCTTTCCCTCATTCAGTGATTCTGAGGCAATTCATTATTAACAAGATACTATGACCTTTTTTATGATAACACAAGTCCAGTGGATGAAATTAACAGAGTTCTATGGCAACCCCTAGCAAGTGAAAGTAATTATTTCTCACACTAGCTCTCTGCAGAAAATATTAGCATAATAAAGCAATATGCACATAGTAAAATTTACATCCTCTCTTCACTTTCACACAAATGGCTTTTCTAATGCTGTTATTTCTAATTACTGTTATTTCCGCACAAACTATATACAATGGAATACATGTTTTGAAGCCCTAGTTGATGAAACTATAGCTATTCTCTATAAAATGTATTTTTTGTTAATATTTCACATAAGAAATAATGTAAATCCAATTAATCTGTTCTAGACACTCAAAAATATTAACAAAAAATACATTTTATAGAGAATAACTATAGTTTTACATACATACTAGGGCAAATGAAAACCGAGGTTCCACTGTACAGTATATTACTGTCAGTTATAGAAGATTTTTTATATCACTGTGACACAAAAAACTTCAGAAATGGGTTTTCTTTGGGGGAAAAAAAAGACAATAAAGAGCTAAAATCCAAACCCAAAAAGTGCTTTTAGATTCATCAGAATGTTTTGGAGTAGCAAACTCCATTATCAGTGTTGCAAACACTTGATACTCTGAAACATTTGGATGATACATGAAGCGCTTGATTATTGAAGAGGTTTACCATGGTTTTCCTATTTTGGTTCTTATTCGTCCCAGGCCCCCAAACCCCACCACACAACCACACACAAAAAACACAACAAGTTGTGTGTTGTGTGTTTTTGGGCCCCAGGTTTCAGTGTGTTTTGCCCACTCGACACCTCCCGTGTTCATGACTCCTGCTGCTTCCGAAGGGTATTCCCTGAGCCATGTGGTGCCTTCCCTGTTATTCCTCCCTGGCCTCCAGTTTTTGCACAAATCGCTTGTGGAAACTGTGTAAAAATGCCTTTTTTACAGTCAAAGAAAATGCATTCTACCCACCCCCCCTCTCTTTCTTACTGCTGCACCCGTCATAGAACTTAGTATGTTGGGACAGGGTTTTTTCCCGTCCTAAACCCCTTTTTGTTACTGTTGGTGCCTTTTCTTTCTGGGGTTAGGTAGGTTAGGTAGGTAGGTTGGGTGGGTTGGGTAGGTTAGGTAGGTAGGTTGGGTGGTTAGGTGGTTAGGTAGGTTGGGTTAGGTAGGTTGGGTTTGGTTAGGTATTTTTGGGTGGGTTGGGTAGGAGGGTAGGTAGGTAGGTAGGTGGTAGGTGGGTGGGGTTAGGTAGGTAGGTAGGTGGGTAGGTATAGGTAGGTAGGTAGGTAGGTAGGAAGGTAGGTAGGTAGGTGGGTGGGTTTTAGGTGGTAGGTGGGTGGGTAGGTATTAGGTAGGTAGGTAGGTAGGTAGGTAGGTGGGTATGGTAGGTAGGTAGGTAGGTAGGTAGGAGGTAGGTAGGAGGTAGGTGGTGGGTTTAGGTAGGTAGTAGGAGGTAGGTAGATGAATGGTTCAGAAAACCCGGACTTTTTGATAAATTAGACACTGTGCAACTCTTGGGTATCTTTATTGAGGAAACTTTTCGCACACGTGGCTTCATCAGTCCTACAAAGGGAATTGAAAGAACAGGGGAGAATGAGGTAATCAGTCCCTCAACCTTGAGTAAATTGGGGTCAGTCCATCAATTTCTCCACCATATGGTGTATTCATCAAGATTGATGGATACCACATCGACTCAAGGTTGGGGACTGTTACCTCATCCCCTTCGTTCTTCCCAAAAATTCCCCTTGGGGTATGGCTAATAAACCCACTGTGTGGCAAAACGTTTCCTCAATAAAAACCCCAAAGATTTGCACATGTGTTAATTAAAACAGGTAGGTAGGTGGGTGTGTAGGGTGGGTGGGGGGGGTGGGTGGGGGGGTGGGTGGGTGGGGTGGGGGGTGGGGGGGTGGGTAGGTAGGTGGGTAGGTAGGTATAGGTAGGTGGGTAGGTAGGTAGGTAGGTGGAGGTAGGTAGGTAGGTGGGATGAGTGAGTGGTGAGTAAAGTGAGTAGTGAGTAGTGAGTGAGTGTGAGTGATGTGATGAGTGAGTGAGTGAGTGGATGATTTGGGGATGAGTGGTGGGTGAGTGGGTGAGTGAGTGAGTGTGAGTGTGGTATGAGTGAGTGGTGTATGAGTGAGTGGGTGAGAGTGTGAGAGTGTGAGTGTGTGAAGTGGTGTGTGAGTGTGTGACTCACCTAATTGTACTCCCCAATTTGTTTTTGGCAGGGGTCGAGACTCAGCTCCTCCCCAGCCTCTTCATGATCGCTACGGGTCCCCTTCTCTCTGCTTCCTGGCTTTGTCATACCTCTTTTTAAAAACTATGTATGGTTCCTCCCCTCCAACTTCACTTGCTAGGCTTTTCCCGCTTGCGACAACTCTTGACTGAAAAAATATTTCCCTAACGTCCTGTACTCGTCGGTCTTCAGTTCCAGTTGTGACCCCCTTGTCCCTGTGTCCCCTTTCTGGAACATCCTATCTCTTTTCCCCACCCTGTCTATTCCCCGCATTTCTTTTGTCGTTATCATGTTCCCTGACCCTTCTGTCCTCCAGTGTCGTCAGTCCGTTTTTCCCCTTAACCTTTCCTCGTACGACATTCCCTTGACCTCGGGGATACCCTTGTTGAAAAACCTTTGTACTTTCTCTAATTCATGACGTGCTTGACCGGTGTGGGTTCCGACGGGTGCTGCTTTCTCCAGTATGGGCCTAACATACACAGTTACATGTCTTGAAATTCCTCTTTAAGGTATGGGAAAAACGCTTTTCCGGTTTTCCAGGCCCCGAGCTGCAGCGGTTTTTTGGTTGATGTGTGCCCCGGTGATGTGCTCGGGTTTAGATCACCCCAAGGTCTTTCTCCCTGAGGAGGTTGTAGTTTTTGTCCACCTCCCTGTACTCTGTCTGCGGTCCTTTGCCCCCCCCCAATTCTTCTGACTTTGCATTTGGCTGGATTGATTCGGAAGCCATTTACGGGGACCACATGTCCAGCCTGTCCAGGTCTCTTTGCATCCTCCCTCATCCTCACCGATTTAAATTTTTCATAAACTTCACGTCTTTGCGAACAGGGAACTTCAGTCATTCCTTCCATCATGCTTTCAATATCAAAAATAGCACTGTCCTAAAAACTGACCCCTGGGGACCCCGCTCCGTAACAGGCGCCCCCTGTGATCCCTCTTCACTCCCAGACCGTTGCTGCCCCCCTGTAGGTATTCCCTTATCCATTGCGTCCCCCCCCTTTTACATGTGCCTGATCCTCCAGCTTCTGCACTAACCCTTTGTGGGGAACTGTGTCAAAGGCTTCCCGCGTTGGAAAACGCAATCTACCCACCCCTCTCTCTCTTCTTATTCTTTACCTTGTCAAAAACTCCAGGAGGTTTGTGATACAAGATTTGCCTTCCATAACCCATGCTGGTTTTTTTTTTATAACTTGTTCCCTTTCCCGGGGTTCGACCACTCTCCTCCTGATAACTTCTCCCTTACTTTGCACACAAAATTCCCGAGACACAGGGGTGTAGTTTTGTGCCTCGTTTCTGTTTCCTTTCTTAAATATGGGGACTACATTAGCTTCTTCCATTTCTCAGGGGTAGTTGCCCCCGTTTCAAGGGGGGTGTTGAAGATTGTGGTTAGAGGCACGAAACATCTTGCTCCCTTTTTAAGGACCCATGGGGAGAGTTTTCCGGTCCCCTCGCCTTTGAGGTGTCAAGGCACTTAAGAGTTCTTTCACCCCCTCCTCAGTTGTTCGTATGTCATCCAACACTTGTTGGTATTTCCCCCTTGATGTTCCCTTCTGTGCTGTCTTCCGCAGCCCTTCCTGTCTCTACGTAAAAAAATTTTTAAATTCCTTTCAGCTCCTAATACCTCCTGATATTTCTTTGAGTTCTCCACCTTTTTGTCCCTTTAAATTTATCACCTGGTTTTTGATGTTGTTTTCCTCCCGATGTGGCTATAAAAGTTTCGGGTCAGTCTTTTTCTCGGTTTCTATGTCATTTTCAACTGTCCGGGCCTCCCTCCTTACCTGTGCGTACCATTCTGGTTAGAGATCTCCATTTTGTGTGTTCTCGCCCTTTTGTATTT
>NC_069402.1:58509284-58558138 GCF_026875155.1 Cherax quadricarinatus
CATTTTTGCACCAAAACTCTTTGTGGAACTGTGTCAAAAGCCTTCTTGGGGTCCAAAAAAAATCAAACCCCCCACCCCCTCTCTCCCTTTCTACGCTTTACCCCTTCATAGAACCCAGTGGTTGGACACAGGGTTTCCCGCCCAAACCATGCTGGCTGTGTTGAGAGATCATTCCTTTTTAGTGTTTTCCCCCCCTTCTCCTGAAATCTTTTCCTGATTTTTCATACTATACTGTCTGACACTGTCTGTAGTTTAGTGCTTATGTCGTCCCCTTTTTTTTAAAATTGGGGCTACATTTTGCTGTCTTCCCCGCCTCAGGGAATCTCCCTGTTTCGATAGATGTATTGAAATTGTTGTTAGGGGTAACACAAAGCGCCTCTGCTCCCTCTCTCATACCCATGGGGAGATGTTATCTGGCCCCATTGCCTTTGAGGTATCTAGCTCACTCAGAAGCCTCTTCACTTCTTCCTCGGTTGTGTGCACTGTGTCCAGCACTTGTGGTGTGCCCCACCTCTCCGTCTTTCTGGAGTCCCTTCTGTCTCCTCTGTGAACACTTCTTTGAATCTCTTGTTGAGTTCTTCACATACTTCGCGGTCATTTCCTGTTGTCTCTCCTCCTTCCTCCTTAGCCTGATTACCTGGTCCTTGACTGTTGTTTTCCTCCTGATGTGGCTGTACAACAGTTTCGGGTCAGATTTGGCTTTCGCTGCTATGTCATTTCATATTGTCTTTGGCCTCCCTTCTTATCTGTGCATATTCGTTTCTGGCTCTACGACTGTTCTCCTTATTCTCCTGGGTCCTTTGCCTTCTTGTGTCTGTGTGTGTGTGTGTGTCTGTGTGTGTGTCTGTGTGTGTGTGTGTGTGTGTGTGTGTGTGTGTGTGTGTGTGTGTGTGTGTGTGTGTGTGTGTGTGTGTGTGTGTCCTGTGTGTGTGTGGTGTGTGTGTGTGTGTTGTGTGTGTGTGTGTGTGTGTGTGTGTGTGTGTGTGTGTGTGTGTGTGTCTGTGTGTGTCTGTGTGTGTGTGTGTCTGTGTGGTGTCTGTGGTCTGTGTGTCTGTGTGTGTCTGTGTGTGTCTGTGTGTGTGTGTCTGTGTGTGTCTGTGTGTGTGTGTGTGTGTGTGTGTGTGTGTGTGTGTGTGTGTGTGTGTTGTGTGTGTGTGTGTGTGTGTGTGTGTGTGTGTCTGTGTGTCTGTGTCTGTGTGTCTGTGTGTCTGTGTGTGTGTGTCTGTGTGTGTGTGTGTCTGTGTGTGTGTGTGTGTTGTGTGTGTGTGTGTGTGTGTGTGTGTGTGTTGTGTCTGTGTGTGTCTGTGTGTGTGTTCGTGTGTGTGTGTGGGTGTTGTGTGTGTGTGTGGTGTGTGTGTGTGTGTGTGTGTGTGGTGTGTGTGTGTGTGTGTGTGTGTGTGTGTTGTGTGTGTGTGTGTGTGTGTGTTGTCTGTGTGTGTGTGTTGTGGTGTGTGTCTGTGTCTGTGTGTGCTGTGTCTGTGTGTTCGTGTGTGTGTCTGTGTGTGTGTGTGTGTGTGGTGTGTGTGTGTGTGTGTGTGTGTGTGTGTGTGTGTGTGTGTTGTGTGTGTGTGTGTCGTGTGTGTGTGTGTGTGTGTGTCTGTGTGTGTGTCTGTGGTGTGTGTTTGTGTGTGAGTCTGTGTGTGTCTGTTGTGTGTGTTGTGTGTGTGGTGTGTGTGTGTGTGTGTGTGTGGTGTGTGTTGTGTGTGATGTGTTGTGTGTGGGTGAGTGTGGTGTATTTTTTTTTTTCAACAAGTCAGCCATCTCCCACTGAGGCAGGGTGACCCAAAAAAGAAAGAAAATCCCCAAAAAGAAAATACTTTCATCATCATTCAACACTTTCACCACACTCACACATTATCACTGTTTTTGCAGAGGTGCTCAGAATACAACAGTTTAGAAGCATACACATATAAAGATACACAACATATCCCTCCAAACTGCCAATATCCCAAACCCCTCCTTTAAAGTGCAGGCATTGTACTTCCCATTTCCAGGACTCAAGTCCGACTATATGAAAATAATAGCCGGACTCGAGTCCTGGAAATGGGAAGTACAATGCCTGCACTCTAAAGGAGGGGTTCAGGATATTAGCAGTTTGGAGGGATATGTTGTGTATATTTATAGGTATATGCTTCTAAGCTGTTGTGTTCTGGGCACCTCTGCAAAAACAGTGATTATGTGTGAGTGAGGTGAAAGCGTTGAATGATGATGAAAGTATTTTCTTTTTGGGGATTTTCTTTCTCTTTGGGTCACCCTGCCTCGGTGGGAGATGGCTGACTTGTTGAAAAAAAAAAAAACACACATTCTTAGGCTGTAAGAAGGCATTTGATACTGTACCCCACAAGAGGCTGAGCCAAAAACTTAAAATTCTGGGCAAGAATAACAGGGAATATACTCAGGGAAGGAGTGTCAGAATAGGGAAAATAACTAGCAGAGTTCCACAAGAATCAGCTCTAGGACCAGCACTATTTATGATTTGTGTGAATGACGTTCTAGATGGGATTGCTTCAGATGTATCCCCATTTGCTGATGTAAAACTGATGGGTAGAATAAAAACAGATGAGAAAATGGAAAGGCTCCAAATGGATCTCGACAAACTGCAAGATTGGTCACATAAGTAATTGCTTGAATTCTATCTTAGCAAATGCTAGGTAATGAAGACTGGAAAAGGAACAATAAGACCAGAAACTGTAAACAGATTGGGTTGGGGTGGACAGAGGCTGCAGACTTTACTTAAAGAGAAAGGCCTAGGGATAAGCATAATGCCTGGTATATTGCCAGAGACTCCTATCAGCCAAATAACCTTTGAAGCCAATGCTCATCTGGCAAATCTGGGAATAGCCTCCTACAGGAATCTCAACAGTCATTTTGGACCATTTATACAGCATATGTCAGGTCCACTTGCTTCTACTTACACCTATCTAACATGCTCACCCAAGAATGCTGGATGTCCAAGCCCCTAGTACTCTAACCCCCACCCTCTAACCTTTCTAGGATGACCCATAGCCCTCCTTATCTCTACCTCAAATTTATACATCCTCCTAGAGTCATCCTGTTGTCCTCTATCATCTCTAAATTAACAAAGCACCTCAACAACCCCTAAATTAACAAAGCACCTCAACAACCTGCATAATATTCACACCACACACCACACCCTCAGCATAATATTCACAACACACATTGTCCTCAAACATGTCATCTCTACTGCCTCCATCTTCTTTGCTGCAACATTCAAAACCCATGCTTTACACCCATACATCAGTGTTGGTACCACAATACTCTGATGCACTTCCCTTTCTGCCTCTATGGATCAAGTTGTTTTTTTCTGTAGAGGCTTCAGAAACAAAGCACTTCATCCCTGGATTAAAAAAAGGGGAATGTATCAAGGTATAGTGGTATATGGATTTATCAGCTACAATTTAATTATATCTTGAGACAGGAAACAAGGAAATAAACAGGCAGACAAAGTCAAGAATCAGGAACAGAGTTAGAAAGACAGGGAACCTAAGTAACTATGTATATGGTAATGGAGGAAATTATGAGATGGAAAAATGTAGTAGACAACAAAGCTTAGGCAAAGAAAATAGGGTAAGAGTAATGCCCTCAATTTCTTACATATGCTATTCTATGAGTAATTAAGGTCAACCAACCATCTACTTACATATAGTATTCACATTTGATTATTTAAAATATTGGTATTTCCCACCAAGGCAGGGTGACCTGAAGATGGAAAACACATTCACCATCACTTATTTGCCAATTGTCTTTCAAGAAGAGCATGGATATCACATTTCCAATGATCCAATGATATGCAATATCCCCACCCATCCTTCAGATTGCTATTGGAATATTTCTTATAAACTGCAATAATAAATACTATTTATAATCTCAGAATCTGTTAATTAAAGATTAGAATTTTTTATCAAAACCCTAACAGCTGGTTAACAGGGTTTAAGCCTATCAACCATACTATGGTCATTAAGGCTGCACATAACCTTTTTACCACCAGACAAGACTACTTTAATCCCTAAAAAGAGGGATTAAAGTAAACTCTCAGTTTATATATGCCCAGAGAAATATACCTCTTAGTATATATACCTTGTGTGGGTCTTCACACAGTGTGGAGGTACAAATTTTGCTGCACTCCATAACAAGTGCTACACTCAATTATTGGTATTTATGATTCTTCCTCTGGCACTGTTAACATGTCACTCCCTTTCACATATCACACTGCTAAAATGTCTTTTAGAAAGCACCCTTGCCCTTTACTAGCATCTACATAATCTATCACACCATGTGTGTGATGTAAGTATTACAAAGAAAATAAGACACTCAGCAACAGCTGGATAAAAAGAGAGAATGATGAGATGAAGCAGTTGATATAATTCTATGCCAAAACTACAGATTCTCATTATAAAATATTTTCAACTATTACTGCAACAAAGCTAATTTTTCTTGGAAAAAACTTGGCACAAGCAAAAACTGAACCAAATCTCCCATTCTTTTTTTGTAAAAAAGCCAACTAAATGTTAAAAATAAAATAGCCATCATAATAAACTTTCTGGAGAATCATCATTATACTACTAACATTTGCTGCAAGGATGCTGGTTACTGCTCAGACCAAAGTGCTGATTCCATAAGTTTTGGAAATGCATGTGTGTCTGAAGCCCATCACAAGATTATGTGGATGTCTAAATTTGTGTGTATAGAAGTGGTAGGATCAACTGTTAAAATACATTCACTGGTGAGTATTGAAGTAAAGGGGTGCCTGCAATTGGCTGATTACCCTAAAGGCCTGATCTGTAACTAACCAAGAAAACATAGCCACAATTTCTGCAGCAAGTGTCAGCACTGCAGGATGAGTCATAGTGAAAGCCCTTCAAAAAATTAATAACATGAAATAAGCCAGAAGAACCTGGTCTGTAAATAACAGTTCTCAGTTGGGGAAGCACACAAACAATGATGAAGTTGTTCCAAAACCTCTGGACACCTCCAAAGAAAGTTGTAACTCTGCTTTCCAGCCCAAACACCTATTTGACTGCTCAGGAAGAAAATGAGTGGCAAAAAAGACACTTGTATAAATACTTCAAGAAATACCATAAGGTACTAATACCATAGCTTAAAGAGAAGTTCTGCCCTAGTGGGAAGGAGCAGATGGCTACCCCACTGATCCGAGCAAATAAGGACCAGGAATGAGTGTGTTTTCCAAAGAGTAAAGCAACAGATGTTGGGATTTGACTTTGTTAGTATGTTTTTCCTTCATAGCTGGAGATAATAGAGTTTTACAATGGAATCCTCATGAGCTACTGCAGCTTCAGATGAAAAATCTTAATTTTGACCTAAATGCAACTGCATGACTCAAGTCAAGGAACAGGTCATCAGAAGCAAGGTGTTAGTACTGGTAATGTGAGACAACACTATTAGGCTTAATAGTTGGGTGGTGACCAACTATAGAATACTGAAGCTAGAAAGAGGGCTACTGTAAACCCTCTGATGTGTATTATAGTAGCTCTATGCAGGGTGTTGAAAACCTGCTCATGTGTTTGTAATGTTAGAGTGTTAAATTGCATGCACTGTCACCACACACTGTACTGTTGGATATGGGTCAACTGACCTGGTATATGAAGAACCTCCCAGTGACTAGAACAATGTTGTTGGGAGCAAACTTGTTATGTTATGATGCCTGCTTGAAAATTATTATAATACTGTATATGCATTAATTTCTGAATATTTTGTAGTAATTGTCCACCACTGGCGTACAGTTGCCCAACCCAAGTCCTGCACATCTGAAAAAGGAAAGGGACGGAGCCAATCTGGAGATAATTATTCTCCATGGTGTACAGCAGTAAAACAAATTCTAGACGTGCCCATAAGGCATGGACTGATGTACGTGACTTCCAATGCCCTCAAGAGACAGCAGTGGAATTTTCCCTTATGCCAGGCCGATGTAACTAAAGAAAACACCTTATAAGGGATTATTCGTTTATCTTTATTTTTAATAATGATATCCCGTGTATGTTAAACTTATTTTCAATAATTACTAGGTTTAAATGTAGGAATTTTACAAGAGAAAATGAGAGAGATACTCTCACAATGTACAACATGTCATATACTGCTAAAGACATCAGGCGTGCCATGCTCAAGAGTTGACTGGAGGAAGTAGCCAGTGGTGTTGTGCAGGGCATTAGTCCTGGGAGGATTGAGCTGAAGATCCCACAGGATAAAAAAAAAAATCGACATACAGCAAAAACTGGATTCCCCTTTGTCTGGTATTACTCCAACATCAGAGCCACCATAAAACATTCTGAATGTAATAGTAGATTTATCCCCACCCTTTTTACTGTATGGTGAATCCAACACGTAGAAGTGTGTGTGACCTTATACTCATGAACATACACCACAGGAAAAGTTACATCCTCCAAATGAAGGCACAGTGTGAGCAAGGTTGACCAAGAAAGCTTATAAAACTGGGATGAAAGAAAGAAGGTATAAAGCACATCCCAGGAAGGGCTGAAAGGTTATAAAGAAGGTTTTGCAAGGTACAGTATGAGGTTTCAATATCTAGCAGGCATGTGTGTCTTATACTGGAGTGAGAGGTGACTAAGTAGTTTTTGGGATCTGACATGTTTTTAGAGTGTGAGCAAGGTATAGTGTTCTGGAGGTAGAAGTACAGTACATATGTGTAATATGTTAATACTTTAAAATCTGTTCACACTCATAATTAATGACTTAAAATGAAGTATAATAAATTTACACAAATTAATATGAAATTAAGAATGACATTTCATCTGTTCTACTGAATCTTGACTGCTCATGTCTGAAGACCCTCAGGCAACTTACCCGTTTGCCCTTATAATCTGCCACTGAATACAATGCCTGCACTTTGAAAGAAGGGTAAGGATAATGCAGTTTAGTTCATTTGGATCATGATGTTCGTGCACTTTTTGGAAAGATGGCAATGAAGTGAATGATGGTGAATGTGTACAGTACTTGTTTCATGGGTCATGAAGCCCTGACAGGAAATGGTTGATGTTCAACTTTATGTACAAGTGTACAGTGATCACATTCAGCCATACAAATTTAAGAAGGTGCAGTGAACAATGAATAACAAAAGGGCTCATGTAAAAAGGTCTTTGAAATTATAAGTTAAAACTTTTTCACTTATCTGTTAAAATTTAAATATATTTAAGATCAAATCAGTGAGTTAAGAACCTACCTTGACAGGATGAGGATCAACACCGTAGGTATCAAGCATGGATGCCTTCTTGAGGAAGCAAGTCTCTGCCATTAGAGGAGTATGGTTCTTCAAGGTTGGGTGTAACTCCATAATTTTCTCCTCAATTTTGTGTGTTTGCTTGAGTAGAATCTTGAAGTCACTAATATAATTTCCATAATGCTTTGATGGGTCATAATCCCCAATCTCAGCTGCAACAAGGGTATCAATCATATTAGATTTATCAAAGTTTTCTTCCATTTTTTTTTTTTACACACATGAATTTTACGGGTTAAGAGCTCATTTCAAAGCCTAGCCGTATATTAGGTACAATACCATTTTCCTGGGACACGACCCACAATGGCCAACTAACACCCAGGTACCTACTTACTGCTAGATGAACATGAGTAGCAGGTGTAAGGAAACATGCCCAACATTTCCACTCATGCCAGGGATCAAACCCTAGGACCCTCAGTATGTGAACCAAGTGTGCTACCAAACTGAGTCATGGGACACTTTTTACTGCTTAAAACTCAATATGAAACACTAAGTAAAGTTTCTTTAGTATGAATTATTCTACAAACAAAACATTGTTCTTGAAAACAAAATTACAACCATTAAACTAAAGTAGAAAAATATTAGAAATGGATGCAAAATGAAGTAAACAAGGTGTAAGAGAGCAAAAAAAAAAATTACTTAAGATACGATAAACCAGATGATATTACCACAGAAAATGGAGACATAACTGTATAAATCAAAGATCAATATGCAAATAAGATCAAGAAAAACAAAGAACTGAGAAAACAAGTTGAATAGATAAAAGGACAACTTTACTTAGCAAAAACATAAGATTATTAAAAGTCAACTGCAACTTATAAGAAATTGCCAACGTTAACAAACAGCTATTGTTGTAATCTTTGCTGAAAGAAAATACACATATCAAGAATCTAAGGGTACAGATAGGAAATATGACAGATCAGTGATATCACAAAATGCTTAAAGTAGCCAAGTTCAACAGGACACAGAAAAAAGGAGTAGCTTAAAACATAAACTCCCTCTAGACAAGGCACAACACTTTTATCATCCCCCACCAAACCCTCCATGAACAGAGAGGCAGGAAAGTGTGTGTTGCACTCATATGGATCACAAATCTCTAACAGTGAGTCTCAACAATCCCTTCAAAATCCCAGAGGTTTCCTCATGTGAAGCTAACAGAAATATTCAGTCTTCTCAGCACATGCAAAGTAAAGATACAGATGTAATACCTCTCCCAAGAGGTGTGTGCATTTCCCCAAATATGCTGGGATTGAGTTTCACCTCTTGTGCTTGCCTCTTAACTTCCGGCTGACTAATGTAACCAAGTTTTATCCTATTTACTTGTATATATGTATGTGTGCACGTGTTTAACAAATTCTATTTATAAAAAAGTATTTTCAGTAAGCAATTTCCAGCTCCTGACCCCTCTTCTCTTAACCATTAATTTACCATTAAGTGCAAAACCCTCATCTAACTACATTTTTTTAACAAAATCACACCAAACACATTGCAGTTTCTGTATTTTTTTTTTTTTTAACAAACCGGCCATATCCCACCGAGGCAAGGTGACCTAAAAAGAAAAACGAAAGTTTCTCTTTTTAAATTTAGTTATTTATACAAAGAAGGGGTTACTAGCCCCTTGCTCCCAACATTTTAGTCGCTTCTTACAACATGCATGACTTATGGAGGAAGAATTCTGTTCCATTTCCCCATGGAGATAAGAGGAAATAAACAAGAACGAGAACCAGTACGGAAATAAAAGAAACCCAGAGGGGTGTGTGTGTATATATATATGCTTGTCCATGTATGTGCAGTGTGACCTAAGTGTAAGCAGAAGTAGCAAGACATACCTGAAATCTTGCATGTTTACGAGACAGAAAAAAAGACACCAGCAATCCTACCATCATGTAAAACAATTACTGGTTTTTGTTTTACACTCACTTGGCAGGACAGTAGTACCTCCCTGGGTGGATGCTGTCTACCAACCTACTACCTAGGACTTTTTTTTTTTTTTCAACAAGTCGGCTGTTACGGCCCCCTGCCAAACTAGAGGTTAAATAGTTAACCTGCCGGCCGGCAGTACCACTGGGTACGTCATCAAACCCATTGTGGGGACTGCTGAGCCGGCCTTAGAGCAGTAAGTACCTGAACACCTCACGGTACGCATCTAAGCAGTAGGTACCTGAACACCTAATGGTACACATCTACTGGCCTTAGAAGCAGTAGGTACCTGAACACCTAATGGTACACATCTACTGGCAGTAGAGTATTCTACTGGCTTCTACTGATTTTAGAAGAAGCGCTCACCGCAGCTCACTGAGTCTGTTGGCCTCAGTTATTTGGCAGCCACATTCAGTGAGCTTGCAACATAGTGTGTGCTGCATCGGACCACCTTGCGGTGTGTCAACTGGTCTTGAAGGCGGTAGATAGTACTCACCAGACCATCTTACGGTGTACTTCTACCGGCCTTAGAGAGTATTTACAGGACTACCGGTGATGTCTGCGGACTCACCGCCTACGCTGGTCAACTGTGGGCCGGAGTCATCGGATGCTGTTTAGTGGGACATTACATGAAGAAAAGGTTGGAGTGTTACACTGAACTGGGCTAGGACTGTAGTGTGACACTTAAGCAAGTATGATGGAGTGGAACACTGAGATATGCTACAGAACCATAGTGAAACACTGAGAAGAAAAGGGTGTCGTGTGATACTGAAGATGGCCTGGTTGTAGTGTACATTGAATAGTGTCATGTGACTGGCCTCGACAAAGACGCTATGCGGGTAGTGTGATGCAGAGACAAGGGTGTCAAGTGTGACACGGTTGCGAAAGTGTGTGTATTACACGGAGAAAAGGGTGTCAAGTGACACGGTGGAGAAAGAGCGTCACAACTCGGATACGTGTCGTGAGAAACGCACTTGATTGTAATTTATTATTTTAAATGTTACTTAATTTATTATTTTAGCATAGATATATATATATGACACAGTAGTGCCAAGGAAGTTGTACCCTGTGTAGGGTCAGGAATTATTTATTATTTTGGTAAAATGCTATTTATAATTTATTATTGTAACATGTATATATATTTTAAATAACTCTAGACCAAAGATTGAATTTTATATTATATTAAAGAGTAATTTATTTTAATTTGTATTATGTATCCCGAACTCGTATATTACTAACACTAATGTGAAAGTCCCAAATGGTGTTTTTTTGTAATATGTGAGTGGCCTGTCCGGGAGGATAATGATTATCAAGAATGATTTCTGGGATGATCATATCCGGGATGACGGTTCGGGATGCATATTACATTGATCTTTGTGTGTCGGTCCTTTTGTGGTGGGGGTGTTACGGCCCCCTGCCAAAGTAGCGGTTAAATAGTTAACCTGCCGGCCGGCAGTACCACTGGGTACGTCATCAAACCCATTGTGGGGACTGCTGAGCCGGCCTTAGAGCATTAAGTACCTGAACACCTCACAGTACGCATCTAAACAGTAAGTACCTGAACACCTAATGGTACACATCTACTGGCCTTAGAAGCAGTAGGTACCTGAACACCTAATGGTACACATCTACTGGCAGTAGAGAGTATTCTACTGGCTTCTACTGAATTTAGAAGAAGCTGCCCACTGCAGCTCACTGAGTCTGTTGCCCAGATTATTGACGGCCACATTCAGAGCTTGCAAATAGTGTGTTCTGCACCGGACCACCTTCGGGTGTCACTGTACTCAAGGCGGTAGATAGTACTCACCAAGCCATCGTTGGCTGCAGAGGTCCCCAGGTTCAGCTCCCGGACGGCCCACTATTTTACAAAAAAAGTATTTTTGAGATGTAGTTTACCATTTGTAAAAAGAGTTCGGATACATAAATACACGTAAAATTAATGAATCTTTAATATATATAAAAATCAATCTTGGTCTAGAGGTATTTAAAATATACATGTATATACATGTTACAATAATAAATATAAATAGCATTTTACCAAAATAATAAATAATTCGTGACCCTACACAGGGTACAACTTCCTAGACACTACGTGTCTATATATATATAATATATATATATATATATATATATAATATATATAATTACTATATATATATATTAATTTTATTTTTTTTTTTTTTTTTTTTTTTTCAACAAGTCGGCCGTATAATAATTAATAATAATAAATTATGATCAACTCCGTGTCTCACACGACACTTAAATGACGCTCTGTGTCCCACACGACACTTATTCGAGTTGTGACGCTCCTTCTCCACCAGTGTCATTCAACACCTTTTCTCAGTGTAATAACGCTCCTTCACAACCATGTCACTTGACACCCTTTTCTCTGTGTCCCAAGACACTCCAGCTCTAATCCTACCCGGGCCGGGATTGAACCCGCGGTCAGAGAGTCTCAAAACTCCAGCCTGTCGCGGGTTCAATCCTGGCCGGGGTATGGTTTGTTTGCAATCGGGTCATTACGATTTCGTGAGTCACTCCGGCTCTCCGTGTCACACGACACCCTTTTCTCTGCATCATACACATTCTTTCTCAACTGTGTCACACTTGACACCCTTGTCTCTGCGACACACTCGCTCCGAAGTAGAGCCTTTCGAGAGGCCAGTCACATGATACTATTCAATGTACACTACAACTAGGCCATCTTCAGTGTCACACGACACCCTTTTCTTCTCAGTGTTCCACTACGGTCCTGTAGCATATCTCAGTGTTCCACTCCATCATACTTGCTTAAGTGTCACACTACGGTCCTAGCCCAGTTCAGTGTAACACTCCAACCTTTTCTTCATGTAATGTCCCACTAAACAGCATCCGATGACTCCGGCCCACAGTTGACCCACATAGATGTTGATCGCAGACATCACCGGTAGTCCTGTAAATACCTCTAAGGCCGATAGAAGTACCACCATAAGACTGTCTGGTGAGTACTATCTACAGCCTTCAAGACCAGTTGACACACCGAAGGTGGTCCGGTGCAGAACACACTATGTTGCAAGCTCACTGAATGCAGCCGTCAAATAACTGAGGCCAACAGACTCAGTGAGCTGCGGTGAGCGCTTCTTCTAAAATCAGTAGAAGCCAGTAGAATACTCTCTACTGCCAGTAGATGTGTACCATTAGGTGTTCAGGTACCTACTGCTTCTAAGGCCAGTAGATGTGTACCATTAGGTGTTCAGGTACCTACTGCTTAGATGCGTACCGTGAGGTGTTCAGGTACTTAATGCTCTAAGGCCGGCTCAGCAGTCCCCACAATGGGTTTGATGACGTACCCAGTGGTACTGCCGGCCGGCAGGTTAACTATTTAACCGCTAGTTTGGCAGGGGGCCGTAACATCGACCGTCTTCCACCGAGGCAGGGTGATCCAAAAAAGAAAGAAAATCCCCAAAAAGAAAATACTTTCATCATCATTCAACACTTTCACCACACTCACACATTATCACTGTTTTTGCAGAGGTGCTAAGAATACAACAGTTTAGAAGCATACACATATAAAGATACACAACATATCCCTCCAAACTGCCAATATCCCAAACCCCTTCTTTAAAGTGCAGGCATTGTACTTCCCATTTCCAGGACTCAAGTCCGACTATATGAAAATAACCGGTTTCCCTGAATCCCTTCACTAAATATTACCCTGCTCACACTCCAACAGATCGTCAGGTCCTAAGTACCATTCGTCTCCATTCACTCCTATCTAACATGCTCATGCACGCTTGCTGGAAGTCCAAGCCCCTTGTCCACAAAACCTCTTTTACCCCCTCTCTCCAACCCTTTTGAGGACGACCCCTACCCCGCCTTCCTTCCCCTATAGATTTATATGCTTTCCATGTCATTCTACTTTGATCCATTCTCTCTAAATGACCAAACCACCTCAACAACCCCTCTTCTGCCCTCTGACTAATACTTTTATTAACTCCACACCTTTTCCTAATTTCCACACTCCGAATTTTCTGCATAATATTTACACCACACACTGCCCTTAAACAGGACATCTCCACTGCCTCCAACTGTCTCCTCGCTGCTGCATTTACCACCCAAGCTTCACACCCATATAAGAGTGTTGGTACTACTATACTTTCATACATTCCCTTCTTTGCCTCCATAAATAACGTTTTTTGACTCCACATATACCTCAATGCACCACTCACCTTTTTTCCCTCATCAATTCTATGATTAACCTCATCCTTCATAAATCCATCCGCTGACACGTCAACTCCCAAGTATCTGAAAACATTTACTTCTTCCATACTCCTCCTCCCCAATTTGATATCCAATTTTTCTTTATCTAAATCATTTGATACCCTCATCACCTTACTCTTTTCTATGTTCACTTTCAACTTTCTACCTTTACACACATTCCCAAACTCATCCACTAACCTTTGCAATTTTTCTTTAGAATCTCCCATAAGCACAGTATCATCAGCAAAAAGTAACTGTGTCAATTCCCATTTTGAATTTGATTCCCCAAAATTTAATCCCACCCCTCTCCCGAACACCCTAGCATTTACTTCCTTTACAACCCCATCTATAAATATATTAAACAACCATGGTGACATTACACATCCCTGTCTAAGACCTAGTTTTACCAGGAAGTAGTCTCCCTCTCTTCTACACACCCTAACCTGAGCCTCACTATCCTCATAAAAACTCTTTACAGCATTTAATAACTTACCACCTATTCCATATACTTGCAACATCTGCCACATTGCTCCTCTATCCACTCTATCATATGCCTTTTCTAAATCCATAAATGCAATAAAAGCTTCCCTACCTTTATCTAAATACTGTTCACACATATGCTTCAATGTAAACACTTGATCTACACATCCCCTACCCACTCTGAAACCTCCTTGCTCATCCACAATCCAACATTCTGTCTTACCTCTAATTCTTTCAATTATAACCCTACCGTGCACTTTTCCTGGTATACTCAGTAAACTTATTCCTCTATAATTTTTACAGTCTCTTTTGTCCCCTTTCCCTTTATATAAAGGGACTATACATGCTCTCTGCCAATCCCTAGGTACCTTCCCCTCTTTCATACATTTATTAAACAAAAGTACCAACCACTCCAACACTATATCCCCCCCCCTGCTTTTAACATTTCTGTCATGATCCCATCAGTTCCAGTTGCTTTACCCCCTTTCATTCTACGTAATGCCTCACGTACCTCCCCCACACTTATATTCTGCTCTTCTTCACTCCTAAAAGATGGTATACCTCCCTGACCAGTGCATGAAATTACTGCCTCTCTTTCTTCCTTAACATTTAAAAGTTCCTCAAAATATTCTCGCCATCTACCTAATACCTCCATCTCCCCATCTACTAACTCCCCTACTCTGTTTTTAACTGACAAATCCATACGTTCCCTAGGCTTTCTTAACTTGTTTAACTCACTTTATATTATATTTATATTATTTTTGACTTAGTTATATTGTTAGGTAGGATGTAACATTCATATATTATTATTATATGCTCATAGTTCAAGTCTTGATTGTCTAACTACTGTAATTATTGCTCATGGCTCGTTACTCTGCCAGCTTCTCGGTGTTGCTGGGCAGCAACTGTCCACAGAGCAATCACGTGATCGAGGTGTGAACACCCCCCCCTCGCCTGGAGTAGTCAGTCTGGGCTAGACTCTCTTAGTGGTTGGACGTATTCCTGACAAGATGCGCCTAACTCTCCCTTATTGGCCCTTGTTGGAATATTGTCTCTGTCACTTTCTTGTTGTTGGTTCTGTAGAACTGTTCACAGAACATTGTCTAGACTTAGTGATTTTAAACGTTGTACTGAGGTTGTGTGTCGCATAGACACTCTGAGAGACTCAGGTCCTGAGCTGTAGCTTCTGACCTAATTTGTACTGGTATCTGTGTACTGTCACAGTCGGGGATTTTCTTATGCTGAACTTAGATTCAGTAGTATGGGAGTTTTGTGACTTTTGTGGAGGATCCGTTGATGGTCCCTACTTAGTGTCGTTATATTATCTCCTTGTTCCTGATTCTGTGTCGCAGTTGCTTGTTATATTGCTATTGGGCTTAGCAGTCGTTTTATTGTTCAAGCAAGCTGTTCTGATTGCCAGGTGGTCAAGAAGTTAGTTAATGTGAGGACTTAGTCACTAGTTAAGTCTAGTTGAGTTCTGAGACATAGCGAAGTACTTAGAGCACTTACACACATACACACAAACTTACTTGTACATACGTATTTGTAATATCTTATTAAATGTTAATGTACCAGACGGTACTTAAGACGTATAAATGTGATATGTGCCTTCAGCACAATACTACTGTACACGAGAGAAGTGTAGGAACTTGTATCCTATATTATATTCAATTGATTAATTTAATTTGATTTGATCTTATACATCTAGACATTATTATTAATAAACTTAATAAATTTTAATTTCTCTAGTTAGTACCCTACCAGTTGTAATCCTGAAGCACTAATAATTAATATTGAATTCTAATGGATAATTGGACCAGGATACTGACTACTTGTTACGAAAACCCAGTAACAGGCTGAATGCTAGAATGGCAGTCCTTTCTAGTATTCACTGGAGATCTCTAAGCTTATTAGAAATTGCATTTTTTGTAACAGGTATCATCTGGTCCATGACTTTGTTTCCAGTTTTTCTCATTTTACTGGAAAGTGGGAACACTGCAATCCATATGTAGAAAATAATCATGAATAAAATAGGCTACTTTGAAACTGATTAACACAATTTACTACAGAAAATAAAGTGCTACAAATGCTTAACAATTTTAGTTTTTTTCCTAACCTTGAACAATATATGAAGCAAGCATAGCTGCATCTGCCTGTGAACAGTAGAGTCTTCCATGCAAAAGATCTCGCCGAAGCTGAAGAAAGAGCTGATATCGAGTTATCTCTTCCTGCAGTCTCAGAGGATCCGCAGGATAGAACTTGACTCGGAAGCAAAATAGGATCGGCGATAGATCTGCACAAAAAATAATCTTCCCTTACAATTTTGAAGATAAAAATATTAATTAGCAGTATTGAACCAAAAAGTTTCTCTTGAAAAAGATGCATGAATTAAAGAAAACAAAGTGCAAGCATGGCAAACTGGGTTTTACTTCAGAGCCACATTGAGATTATGGGCAAAGAGGGACAAATGGGAACAAACCTTAGGCAACCGCTATAAGAGAATATCTAACACCCACTAGAAACATCCCCTTGCATGGTGATACTTAATGAGACAGATGTAAGATGCTTTCTCAATGTGAATGCAGTGGTGGTTGTAGAAGGAAAATTGTCATGGGGTTCTATACTGTAATGGGTCTCAAAATATTGCAAATATTTTGTTGGGTAAAGAGGGTAATATTAATTTTCAACTCCTACCGCACAAAAGAAAAGCATGAAAAATATAGTATAAATATTTGGCCTCCGTTAAAGGCAATACTTTTCATTTACTTCTTAATTAGGAAAAAATATTACACTATGGGTATACACAGCGATAGAATTCTTGACCTCATACTACCATTGTCTACAGTGAATAGCAAGAGAAAGCACAACACCTAACCACACAAGTGTAAGGTGAGCACCTTTCATATAATTACTGTACTGTATCTTTAATTATTCACTACTGGTAATAATTTCAGCACAACCTCAACATCACTACAAATTTCTCAAGTACACAATACACATTTAGAACTAGGATATTAAATGTGAAACATAGTTATTTTATTCATAGATAATATGTTTGGAATTTCAACGTCAAAAGAAAATATTGACAAGGACCAATTTCAACCAAACATAAAAAATCTATGTAAGAGATTTAGATGAGAGTGTCCCTTAAAGAAGGTTCCTAAATGCTGGTGTGGGGCACTTGATTTAAGGAGATGATCCTGTGCTCCCCTTTCTTGGATCAAACTTGAATGCCTCCCATTCTTTCAGGTACAGTGGACTCTCGGTAATCGGCCGTTCTGGATATTGGCCAATTCGGTTTTCGCCCACTTTTTTGGCCAAAATTTTATCTCAGTTATTGCCCGTTATTTCGGTTATTGGCCGGATTGTATGCGTCCACCCGCTGCTCCGCCGCATTCATGAGTAGTCTGACTGTGTCTCTGGGTGAGTGAGGAAGCCTCCGTGCATTCTTCCAAACAGTTCACTATAATCCATTGTTTTTTGTGGTTATTGATTGAGTGCAACTGCGAAATAAGCAACCATGGGCCTAGTAAAGTACCTTTGGTAAAGAAAGTGAGAAACACAATGGAGTTCAAGGCAGGCAGCCACAGAGGCAAGGAGTGTAGCAGGCATGCAGGGAGTGTAGCAGGAAGGCAGGGAGTGTAGCAGGCATGTAGGGAGTGTAGCAGGAAGGGAGTGTAGCAGGAAGGCAGGGAGTGTAGCAGGAAGGCAGGAGGTGTAGCAGGAAGGCAGGGGATGTAGCAGGAAGGCAGGGGATGTAGCAGGAAGGCAGGGAGTGTATTATTATAATCAAAAAGAAGCACTAAGCCACAAGGGCTATACAGCAGCAGGGAGTGTAGCAGGAAGGCAGGGTGTGTTGCAGGAAGGTAGGGAGTGTAGCAGGCATGCAGGGAGTGTAGCAGGAAGGCAGGGAGTGAGGCAGGAAGGCAGGGAGTGAGGCAGGAAGGCAGGGAGTGTAGAGGAAGGCAGGGAGTGTAGCAGGAAGGCAGGGAGTGTAGCAGGAAGGCAGGGAGTGTAGCAGGAAGGCAGGGAGTGTAGCAGGAAGGCAGGGAGTGTAGCAGGAAGGCAGGGAGTGTAGCAGGCATGCAGGGAGTGAGGCAGGAAGGCAGGGAGTGTAGCAATAAGGCAGGGAGTGTAGCAGGTATGCAGGGAGTGTAGCAGGAAGGCAGGGAGTATAGCAGGCATGCAGGGAGTGTAGCAGGCATGCAGGGAGTGTGGCAGGAAGACAGGGAGTGTAGCAGGCATGCAGGGAGTGTAGCAGGCATGCAGGGAGTGTAGCAGGAAGGCAGGGAGTGTAGCAGGCAGGCAGGGAGTGGATAGTTTTTTTTGTGTGACAGGAGTGCAGTGACTCTCAAGCTGGTCCTAGTGGCAGTAAAAGACAAAGAAGGGAACTAACCCCTCCTTGCCTTCTTCCATATGCCAACAAGAGTCTTTAATAAAGGTATGTAATGTTCATTTATTAGTAAAATTAGTAATTTTTATGGGAAATATTATTTCGGTTTTCAGCCGTTTCAGTTTTAGGCCAACCTTCTGGAACGGATTACAGCTGATAACAGAGGGTCCACTGTACTATATGACTCCTGAGAATTTAGTGCTTCCCCGTGAATGCAATAATAAATATAAATTAGATAGCCAACCAATTAAGGACTCTAATTCCATTAAAAATCATAAGTTACATTCCAATAAATAAACCACTAAGTTTTATTTATCAATTATTTGGTATTATTTCAAGTTATGATTTTTTCTGTCTTTGTAAAAGAATTAGATTTGCAGGTAATCACAACCTGTTGGTTATAACTTGTGAAACTTTCAGAAAGTAATGTTTTTTTAACACAGCAGTAAGGTAATCCAAAAGAAGAAACATTTTCACCATCATTCACTCTTATCATTGTCCTGCCAAAGGAATGCCAATACTACAGTTCCGATGCCTCCTCCAAATTGCAAATATCCCCACCCCTCCTTCAGAGTGTAAGCACTGAACTTCCCACCTCCAGGACTCAAGTCCAGCTGATTAGCTAACCCTGAATCCCTTTACAAAATGTTACCTAGTTCATACTCTAACAGCCTGTCAAGCCCTAAAAACTATTTGCCTCCACTCACTCCTATCTAACACACTCATATAGTAATATTACATGTCTTATGTGCCATAAATATTAATATACTGCACTTCATGCTTAGTAAATATTACAAACCTAACTCTTAATGTACAGCATTACTGTACTGTAAGATGCTCTCATTGTTGCTTCACGGCCAGGATAAAATGAAAGTCATGTACTGTATCAGAAATGCCAAACGTGCCAATCTGTTTATAAGTCATCAAATTCAAATCTCTTGAGAATCTCAATGACCCTCATACCCAAGGCCCAAAGAGCACTAAAGCCACCTCTGGTGATGTGAAGTGCAGCAGTGAAGTTTAAATGTACAATACCAGATAAATATTTATGACAAAAACCAAAGAAATCAGAATGCATTACTTTGGTCAATTAGAAATTAAAAGATAGGGACCAAGAGCAGGAAATGAATCCTTGTAATCACAGGTAGGTGAATACAGGAAACAATGCACAATGTCTTAACACAAGGGTTTCTTAGCCTTAAAGGAATATGAAGTACAGTATGATACTTACTCTTAATCTGTCTTAAGATGTTCTTTGTCCCATCTAGCCAGTGCTGAAATAAATAAAACTTTATTATATACATGAAAAAGAAGGATTAACTACTTACCAACTATGTATTCTTCATTTATCTTTAATTCAAAAAGATCAAGCAGAGTATGTATTATATATTTTGGGGGGTAATCCATAATGAATGCACAATTATGCACACTACACATTATTTGCATTTACAGTAACTTATTTGTTATTAGGGAATACAGAAGAACATTGAATCAATTTGAAATAATAAGTTATAGTTTTAAAATTGTACCATTTGTTCATTAGTTACCTTTGTCACTGTATATAGGTTTGTGGTTAACTACATAAGAAATCCTACTTAATAGTATTTGGATTAATTTGCCTGAAATGCTTTGCACACTTGTTGCTTCCTTTTGTGCCTACCAGTGTTTTATTACTTGCAAACTACATTACTTTTGTACCACATAAAGAAATAAAAACTTGAAAGTTGGAGTCCTGTTGTACTGTATAAAAATTAGTAACCAGGTAATGACTCTATGCAAAAACATATTATAATGTATTACACAAAGCAGTACTTACTCTCTGCTTATTCTGGTCAACATAACGAAGGCCAAAGTAATCAGTTTCTATAAGGTTAATCTTGTTGTACACAAAGTCAAGAAGCACTTTCCCCTTGTGGTAACTCTGAAATAAAACTGTGCTTAGGTCTAATAAAATTTCAAGTCATCAGTACCAGTAGATTAATAAAGAAGTTTCCTGTATTGGTAAATTAATCATATGCTATGAAACTAATATACTCACTGCACTCTAACAAAAAAAAAAAAAAAGCATTTACAAGATTTTACATCAATTTCAGTGCATTATATATCATAACATGGAAATTTCCCCTTCCAACAGGTAAAACTTATCTAAGAGACTCAATCTATAAATTTAAAAACGAGTAAATATCTAAACAAAACATCATTTGGCTACAGATCTGAAGCATCCTTGAAAACTTCAATGCATAATTTTTCTCTCTCAAAAACTGTATGCAGGACAGAAAAAAATGCTATTAACAGACAAGAAATTATTCTGTCACATGTCTTTAAACTCCACATAGAAGCTATTCTTCCACGCATTACAAGTCATATAATTTTAAATGCAGCAGATCCTATAGCTAGCAACATCAATTTCTGGCATATGGTTGATCCTATGAACCTATAGCTAGCAACAATAATGTCTGGCCAACAGTTTATGTATAAAGTACATAGGTAATCAAATGGAAATTTACAAAGAATTACTCCTTTCATCTATGTAAACAAATTGTACTTTAATGATTCACTATTATAGCATGAAAGCCTTTCATTTAATGAAAGATGACACATCACCAAATATATTCATAAGGGAATAAAAATGTAATAAATCTTATGAATAATTGTAGCAATGCAACGTTCATGTATATTTTATGTATAAAATTCCCATTAAACTACACGAAGATTTATTTAAAACTGAAAGGGTGTTCCATGGCCTAGTAGGCAATGCTCTCGCCTCACACATTGAGTGTCCATGGTTCAATCCCCAGCCAGGTAGAAACATTGGATGTGTTCCTTACACCTGCTGTCCCTGTTCACCTAGCAAACAAGTAGGTACCTGGGTGTTAGGCAACTGGTGTGGGTTGCATCCTGAGGGACAAGATTGAAGAACACCAATAGAAATTAGACAGACAGTCCTCAATGATGCACTGACTTTCTTGGGTTATCCAGGGTTAAAAATATGAACAAAATCTTATCTTATCCTACACAAAATGCTAGACTTTAACTAGAATATGCTATGCAAAAAAGGTATACAATACCACCAAGATGAAAGTTAAAACACATGTGCAACATTGGGTTATCTTTATTGTAGACGTTTCGCCATCCAGTGGCTTTATCAATACAGATTCTAGGACATAAATAGAAGACAGTAGAACTGTATATACAAAAGATGAGGTAATCAGTCCCTCAGCCTTGGTGTTGGTGTTGAGAGCACCGTGGTAATAAAGATTCTGGAGCAAAGGCAAGGAGACTGGCGTTTATATAGGCGTCAGTGGATAGGGACATGTAGCAGACGAGGGCATAGTCACCGGTAGGCGGGATTTCCCAGTGGAAGTAGGTCCTACCCAAAGGGATGGGTTAGTTGTAGTAGCCATGAAGAGGGTCTTGTAGATGTCCTCTGAACCAAGATTCCATGATGCTGCAGTGACTGACAAGTTGTGCAAAAAAGGTATACAATACTGACAAGATGAAAGTCAAGACACATGTGCAACTTCTGGTTAACCAAATGTAGTGTCTTAACTTTCACCTTGTCAGTATTGTATCTGGTTAACCAGATGCTGCACATGTGTGTACTGTGTCAAAAGCTTTTCTTAGGTCAATAAAAAGTCCTAATGGATATTCCTTATTTTCCATTGCTGTGTAAAGCAGATCTAGCATTTTTACAAATCGCATCGTTTGTGCTTTTATTTTTTCTGAAGCCCAATTGGTAAGGGGTTGAGTATGCTTTGTACTGTTATAAACGAGTATAATCTCCTGTGCATGAGTTTCTCGAAGATTTTGGATAGCAATGGCAAGTGTGATATTGGCCTATAGTTGTTTACTTCTGTGGGGTCACCACCTTTGTGTACTGGTGTAACCCTTGCTGTCTTGAGTAGTGTCGGGAAAGTGCTAGTTTCTAGTGACTTGTTAAAATGTAATGAAATAGCACACGAAAGGACATGGGCCGCTCGTTTGTACAATAATGGTGGGACGTGAGACAGATTCCTTGAATTATTTTTAAGTGACTTAATAACCGTGGTGACTTCAGTGGGCTCAGTAGGTGCAAGATAGTAGCAGTTTGGGAAATTCCCATCTAAGTAATGACTTGCACGGGCATTAGTACCTGGGATTTTACTGGCAAGATTAGATCCTATGGTTGAGAAGAAGTGGTGTTTCGTTCGGTTTAGTTAGAACAACATCCTTAGTTTTTTCAGTTTGTGGGTTCCCAGAATCTGAGTGTTTTCCAGGTCTTTTTTATATCTCCTCTTGCTTCAGTGAATCTGCTGTAGTAGTACAATTGTTTGGCTTTTTTTATTAGTTTAGTGAGAACTGATGAATAGTATTTAAAAATATCTTTGTGTATTAAGCTCTGTCTATATTGCTTTTCATATTGGTGTTTCTTATCAATGGATTTCAGAATGTTGCTGGTTAGCCATGGGCAACGAGCCGTTTATTCGTGATGTTTCACTTTTATAGGACAATGTTTGTTGTATAGTCTAAGTAATTTATTCAGAAATATGTCTACAATCGTCACTATCATTGGTCTTGGAGAATTCTGTAGGCCAGTCAACCATCTCTAGCTCTCCTGTGAAATTACTTATTGAGGCCTCGTCATATTGTAATCACCTTTGCATTTTACTGATGAAGCCTGCACACAGCAAGCTTGGGAAATCAAATGACCAGTAAAACATTAACCTTTACCATAATAATTGCTTGCAATAATATCAAATGTTATTAATCTTAAAACATTTACTCTGGTTAAGTACGCCAATACGCATTACATATTTTTAAATAATTTCAGTGCCAAATAGTTAAATGACAATCAACAGGAAATTTAAGGGAAGCTAGTAAATGTGTTAGATGTTATAAAAGGAATATTTGATAGTACTAAGAACACTTGTAAATTGACATATGAAGACCCATGCCTGCAGGAGCATCAGGCCACACCAACCTACCTGGAACTCGCACTCTAACACCTCGTTGTCATCGAGAAGGCGTATTGTACACTTATAGTCTATGCCATAGTCCTTCCTGTTGCCTAACTTAAGCATATTTAAAGAGGGGAGAGTGAAGGGAGACAAGTAACCCTCACGTCATGGCAGCTCACTCAGGTTCCCCTCACAACCAGCAGACCACTCACAACCTCATTTACATTCCCTTTATATCACGTTATAAAAATTATACTTACCTTCTAATGACTGTAAACTATTTCCCATCAGATAACAATGGCTAATTAAAACAGGCTTCCTCTCTACTATGAATATATTAAGAAAAGTTCGTATTTAAAAGTGTTTATTATCTGGTGTAAACTCAGAGCTAAACAATAACAATTACCCTGATATTTATAAGTAGAATTTTACGTATTTCTTCCTTAATAAAGACGACCGACCATTTAATTATTTTATTTGTATTTTTGTGGTAAGTTTTCACGAGAGAATGTGAGTTGAGGAGTGAGTTAAGAGGTTAAGAGTTAATGGCGGCGCCCACACAGTGATCACCTGACACTCCCGTCCATCAACAACTTTTATTATTAAATTACATCGCATCTCGAAAGTCACTATGAGCAAAATTTTGAAAGTTGCTTGGTAATCATGTGTAGTTTGTGATGGATATATATATGTAGGATAATAACTTCTAACTCGTTAGCTGGACAATGTTGAGTGAGCAACTTAGCCGGGTTATACTTTAAATTGAATATTTTATGCTGTATATAATCATTATAGATACTCAACAGTGGCATTTAATGATAACGAAAAAGCCGTCATTGTAATTCAGTTGATAAACTGTGAAAGATTCACCAATGGCAGATTTAGTATACATGTACAATATTTTTATTTTTCAACACATATTATAATTAGTCAGTTGAAAATAATATAATAATCTTTATTTCTATAAGTACATGTACAAACTATATAGAAAGCCCCTGTTTATGCAGAGCATTTCAGACAAATTAGTTTAATTTTGTCCCCCAGGATGCGACCCACACCAGTCAACTAACACCCAGGTACCTACTTACTGCTAGGTGAACAGTGACAGCAGGTGTCTTAAGGGTACACCTAATGTTTCCACCCGTACCAAGACTCAAACCACGGACCTCAGTGTGTTAGCTGAGTGCACTACTAACTCAGCTATGGGACACCATAATATGCACAGCATTGAACAACAAACTTTATTTCTTTTTGCAGTATTACAAAATGTAGCTTACGTGTAATAAAAAATTGTTAAGTACAAAATAAAGCTACTAGCATGTAGTGTATTTCAAGCATTAGGGCCCATCATTAATTTTCAGAGATCAAGTTTGTAAAGCAGCTATATGATAGTTAATTCCTGTAATTCTGGATTGTAATTTTAAGTTTGGAAGTAAGTCACTTTGTCTGACTTCTTTTTTGGGCTATCCTAGGTAATTTACACATGATAATATACATTTGGAAAATCTTAAGAGGGCCTAGTCCCAAATCTACACACACAAATCACTCTTTAAAGAAGCAAAAGACTTGGCAGGCAGTGCAGCATCCCCCTCCCTCAGTAAAAAGCATTGGTGCCATGAGTATACTAAGAAACAATGTAATAATTGTCTGGAGCCCAGGACTGTCAAGACTGTTCAACTGCCTCTCAGCATACATAAGGGGGATTACCAGTAGACCCCTTGCTGTCTTCAAGAGGGAGCTGGACAGGCACCTAAAGTAACTGGCACTGAGTGAAAATTAAATCTAGAGCAACTATGTAAGCTCAAGATACACTAAAAGTATTGATGATTTCTTAAATACCGTGGCTTGCTTGGCAATGCTCTTGCCTCACACACTGAGTGTCCGTGGTTCGATCCCCAACACAGGTGGAAATGCTAGGCGTGCTTCCTTACACCTCTTGTCCCTGTTCACCTAGCAGTAAGTAGGTACGTACCTGAGTGTTAGTCAGCTAGTGTGGGTCGCATCCTGGGGGACAAGATTGATGGACTCCAACAGAAATAAGACAGACAGTCCTCAATTATGCACTGACTTTCTTGGATTATCCTGGATGGCTAACCCTCTGGGTTAAAAAAATCCATACAAATCTTATCTTATTTTTTTCAGGTTTGTCACAAAGGTTGGCATTGGTGGTGGTATAGTTTATGTGACAGTGGATCAAGGAATATGGGGTAACAGTCACCAGGCTGCTGCTGCATATGACAGGGTGTACGACATCATGCCAGGAACCAAGAGTGTATCCGAAAAGGTAGCCCACGTTTCTTTGCAAAATATGTATAACTATTATTTTTATATGCATATCCAGAGAAAATAATTTAACCCATAGTGGTCATACAGTCCCTGAATTTGAATGACCAGTCTACTTATTTCATTACCTAAATTTTTTGTAAGCCTCATCACCTTGCTCTTTCTTATGTTCACTTTTAATTTTTCTTCTCTTACATACCCTACCAAAGTCGTCTACTAACCTCTGCAACATCTCTTCAGAATCTCCCAAAAGTAGTGCCATCAGCAAAAAGCAAATGTGATAATTCCTACTTTGTGTTTGATATTTTATCTTATTATCCCACACCTCTTGCCTGCACCCAAGCATTCTTAATTGCTTTCAGTAACCTACCACCTATTCCATACACTTGTAATATCTGCCACATTGCTCCCCTATCCACCCTATCATATACCTTTTCCAAATCCATAAATGCAACAAAACCCTCTTTACCCTTATCTAAATACTGTTCACTTATGTGCTTCACTGTAAACACTTGTTCTACACATCCCCTACCCTTCCTAAAGCCTCCTTGTTCATCTCTGATCCTGCTCTCTGTCTTACTCTTAATTCTTTCAGTTATAAGTCTACCATACACCTTACCAGATATTATATTCATGGGGGAACTGCTAAACCCATGGGGTCATACAGCACCTGGGAATAAGGTATTCAGGTTTCATCCAAGGAAGGGGATGACAGCTCCAATTCCTTGAATCTTAAGCCCTTGAATCAAATTTATTCATACCCTTGATATGTAAATTAACATTTACTGTATTTAAAAGAGAATGTAGAGTATCTTGTATGTTTAATGTGAATACTGTTTCAAAATATGCGCAGTGCAGTACAGTACAGTAGTCATATTCTGGCAGTATGTAATTTCTGAAGCCATCTTTCATCTTTGATAATTATCTTTCATTGGGTTCATCAGTACATATCTCAAGAAAAAATTAGAGCATTCATATCCATGCAGATTTATTATTACATTTTTTTTTTTTGGGGGGGGGAGAGATCACTAAACCCTTTTGGACCATGGGAGTTAACCCTTTCAGGGTCCATGCCATAGATCTACGGCTTTACGTTCAGGGTCCAAACCGTAGATCTACGCCATGAGCTCGGCTCACTCTGATAAGCTGTGAGCAGTAAATACATCTATGTGATATGTGTGCACCACATAAAACAAATCCTGCATCACACAGTGCATAATGAGAAAAAAAAACTGAAACCGTAATTTTCGATTAAAACAGTGGCTTTGCAGTGTTTTTTCGTATGTTTTTTATAGTTGTATTTGCAATTTCTTGGTCTCATTTGATAGAATGGAAGATATACTATAGAAATAGAGATGATTTTGATTGGTTTTAGTACTGGAAATGTCTTGAAACTGAGCTCAAAGTAGCAGAAATGTTAAATTTTTGCCGATGTTCAAGAGTAAACAAATGACCTCACAAGTCTAATACACGCCAGCTGGTGGGTCTAATATACATTCACAAATGTGGTGATATTATTTATACAATTATTACAGTATTGCATTACAGTAAATCTTCTATTTTTTGGGTTGAATAAAAATTCATTATGTGAATAAAAAATCAAAATGGAATTCATTTGTAAAGCCTGAAAACGCAACTAATGAACAGAGGAAATGTTAGTTTAGTGCCAGGAATGCCTGCATTGTTTATTCTGGACCTTGTTTTGAAATTGGAATATTTTGAACTTTGTGTTAAATTAGCCAAATTACCAATATCCGTTCACTTTATTTTGTAGTTGAAACAGTTGACTGGGCGATTTCTTGTGCTCAATCGATAGAATAGAAGTAATACTAGTGAAATAGATAAGAATTTGGTTGATTGGAATACTGTAATTGGCCTAAAATGGGAGTCAAAGTCAGCAAAATTGCCGATACGTAAATATCGCTTACACATCAAAATTCGCGAGAGCATAATTTCGTCAATTTTCCATCAAATTTCGTACTTTTTGTTTTATTACCTTCAGAAAAAGATTCTCTACCATTTCATAAGAAAAAATAACAAAATTATTTTTTGAAAATTCTTGGACCCTGGTGCACACTTTGAAATTTGGCCTCTGGACCCTGAATGGGTTAATCTTTGGGGGTGTATGGGTCATAAAGTTTCTGAGCCCATAAGTCACACAGCACCTTATTCGGTGAAGAATCTCATGTACAAGAGGTTCCCTTTTGTATGGCTCTTAGGTTCCCAACCCCATACAGTAAGCGAAAATCGCCGGCAGGTGGAAAAGAGTGGGTTTTTTAATTATCAGATATGCCTAAAATGCTGGACAACATGTTTAAACTATCTTATATTTATAAGTGCTCAATACAGCTAGGTATAAAATAACAGATAAAAAAGTAAAATAAATACACAGTATAAATCTAGAGTGGAGGGAAGGCAGGGTAGGGGTCGGCCTAGGAAAGGTTGGAGGGAGGGAGTAAAGGAGGTTTCATGTGCAAGGAGCTTGGACTTCCAGCAAGCATGTGTGAGCGTGTTAGATAGGAACGAATGGAGACACATGGTTTTTAGGACTAGACATGCTGTTGGAGTGTGAGCAAGGTAACATTTATGAAGGGATTCAGGGAAACTGGCAGGCTAGACTTGAGTCCTGGAGATGGGAAGGTACAGTGCCTGCACTCTGAAGGAGGGGTGTTAATGTTGCAGATTTATAACTGTAGTGTAAGCACCCCTCTGGCAAGACAGTGATGAAGTGAATGATGAAAGTTTTTCTTTTTGAGCCACCTTGCCTTGGTGAGAAACGGCCAATGTGTTAAAAAAAAAAAAAGTAATAATACACAGTACATATAATACTTACTGCATTTTGTATTGGATTGAAATCCAAGAATTGTAATAACCAATCATAATTATATCCATTAAAAAGCATGAAACCAAAATGGGTCTCTGCATCAAAAGTGGTGGCTAATCAAGAATGTGGATTCATGCTTCCTTCACATTTTTATTGTAGACTTTTTACCTGTTACCAGTTATTAGCTAATAATTATGTAATATGCTAAAATTAGTGGTTTTTTAACTTTTAAAAAAAAGTTATATTTTGAATATGCACATTACTACTATAGTTCATTTTTTCTTTTATGTACAGTATTTACACTTACCGAAGAAAGAAGACGTTAATGTTAACTTCCGAAGTTACTGGAATAGCGGAGTCTTTTATACATTTGACTTTATTGCCAATATCCCTACAAAGGTAATTGGCATTAAAGATGCCATTTTGGATTTTGCATCCTCTCCACCAGTCTCTGCCAAACAAAGTGAAAACCCACACAAAACAGAGGAAACAGTATTGGAAGAGAAGCAGCCAAATAAAAATCCACCAGAACTTGATGTAACATCTGCTGTTCCACAAGAAACTTTAGATTCAATGCCACCAGAAGTTCCTCCACAAACAAATGAAAAATAAATAGTGTATATTTTATAATTTTCTTTCATGAATATTATTGGCTATAATTTATATCTACTTTAAACATTGATTTTGTATATAGTTCTCAATAAATTTGTTAACTCTATTTATCTATTATTCTTTTTCACAGTTCTACATGTATGAATTATTGTAATTATATTTATGGGAAGCACTAAACCCATAAGGGTCATGTAGTACCTTGGGAGTGAGAGGAAATCAAGCTTGATCCAAAGGGGAGGCTGGCTCAAATTCCTTGTATCAGGAACCCTTCACCACCAACAAAGTAGTCTTTATATGTTAATCTTTCAGTCAAGTTGTATTATTTTTTAAATAGTCATATACTTCAAGTAATACACCTGACTTTTTGATTTATGTAGACAGTTCTTCAGTTTACTTTCCCTAATTAAATTTAGCAAAGTCTAGTGCATGAATAATTTATCCATTTTTATTTTATGGCTTTAATTGCTGAATGACCTACATGTGTTTTAACAGTTTTGATTATAATATATACAATGCAATTTTCATCATATTAAATCAGCTGCATAAGTATGACTCAAGTAATATTGTATTGACATTTACATATATGTAATACTGTCATTGATATTAAGGTATTAGTGGAATAAACACACTGCATGACCCATACAGATAGCACATTTTGAAAACAATATAATAAAAAATGGAATAAACACACTTGGAATATGAAAGAATAAAATATTATGTAGTACATTCAAAGACATTAAAACCATAATTGTAAATTAAACCTTTCATTGTCATGACTTGTAAAATTAAAACTGCTCCAATTTAAAAAAAATTTCTTCTGAAATGGTAGAGAATCTTTTTCTGAGGGTAATGACATCAAAAAGAAATTATGCAGGCACAAAGTTAACAGTCTGGGCATAATCTTGCCAACTCTGATCCTTACTTTCAGCTATTTACATTGCTCAGTAGTAGGCATTCCAGCCACTGAAGAAGTCTATCCTTTTATTTATTTATTTATTAATTATTTGAACATGATACATGAAGTACAAAGTTATTACAGTGCAACATGCCAAAGCCCCTTGTATGCAGATCATTATGGGCAGGCTTAAAATTAACTTAAGATTAACTAAGCAATGATATATTCTGTGGTAAAAACATTATTGTAAACAGATAACAATTTAACACAAATGAGTATTACAAAGACAGGTCATATGGTCATTTACTGTGTTGCTGAGCATTCAGTAGAATGGAGTATCCTGTTAGGTAATGTAATTAAAAAATAAAGTTTAATTGGGCCACAGGTTAGACAATTATGAGATACAATAATGAGAAACATTTACGAGATACAATTTATAAGATACAATTATTCAGTATTTATTTAGTTGTGGGTGATTAAGTGATTTTTGAGAAGAGACTTGAATTTATAAACAGTGTTTCTTTTATATTCACAGGTAATGAATTCCAGATTTTAGGGCCTTTTATGTGCATTGAGTTTTTGCATAGCGTGAGATGGACTCGAGGAACATCAAGGAGTGATCTGTGCCTTGTGTTATGGTCGTGTGTTCTGTTGAGGTTGGTAAGGAGACATTTGAGGGGAGGGTTTATATCAGAATTAAGTGTTCTATGAATGTAGTAGGTGCAGTAATAAGTATGGATGTTTTGAATGGTGAGTAGGTTTAGAGTTTTGAATATTGATGGAGTGTGCTGCCTGTAGTGGGAATTTGTTATCATTCTGACTGCAGCCTTTTGTTGGGTAATTAATGGTCTGAGATGGTTTATTGTTGTTGAGCCCCATGCACAAATTCCATAGGTGAGATAGGGGTAAATAAGTGAGTGATATAGGGCCAGGAAGGCTGACTGTGGAACATAGTATCGTATCTTCGATAGTATGCCTACGGTCTTGAAATTTTTTTTGGAAATTTGTTGTATATGTGTTTGAAATTTGAGTCTATTATCAAGGTGGATTCCTGTATATGTGTTTGAAATTTTTTGAGTCTATTATCAAGGTGGATTCCTAAGAATTTTCCTTCTGTGAGTTTTGTGATAGGTGATCCGTTTATCATTATGTTAAGAGGGACGTCTGTAGCTCTGTTACCAAACTGAATGAAGTAGGTTTTGCCAATGTTTAGAGTAAGTTTGTTAGTATTCATCCAGGTAGATAGAGTGCAGATCTGAAGGTAGGAAATCGCTTCTCTGTTCTCCAGGATGAATGTACTTCAGTGGCCAGTGAAGGTAAGGGTACTACTGCCCCTGCTAATGAAGGTAAGCGCATTCTTGTGGTTGGTGACTCTCAGGTAAGATATGTTGATCGTGCTTTTTGTAATAGGAATAAGAAGATGAGAGATAGAGTGTGCTTCCCTGGAGCTGGTGTTGGGGACATTGTCAACAGACTGGATAATATCATGTCAGGTAATGGGAACAAGCCCATTATCTGTCTCAGTGCTGGTGGAAATGATATTGGGAAGGGTAGGAGAGAAGAGCTGCTAGATAAGTACAGTCAGCTATAGATTTCATTAAGTCTAAGGGAGGGATCCCAATCATATGTAGCATCTTGCCTAGAAGGGGAGTAGGAAATGAATGGTTGTCTAGGGCAATTGGTGTAAATTGCTGGCTAGACAGATACTGCAAGGAACTTGCAATCCCATTAAATTGACAACTGGAACAACTTTATGGCAAACATGATATGTATGCAAGGGATGGGGTTCATCTCTCTGGGGCAGGGGTGGTAGCACTTGCAGACTCGATTGAGAAGGCCATTGGTGAAATGCCTATGATTTTAAACTGATGGAAGATAGAGGTTGGGTGTGTGTGGGAAACAAGCAGGTTGCAACACTAGGGTTGGAAACAGTAAATGTATAAAAGGCATTCAGCATGAAGTTATAAATAAAGACAATAGAACAGGTCAGCAAACAAAGGGGGACAGCAGAGGGCAGCAAGGGACTAGCTCCCTTAAGGTTTTACTATACTAATAGCAGGAGTGTTAGAAATAAGATAGATGAGCTAAGATTAATTGCAAGTGCAGAAACATAGATATTATTGCTATAACAGAGACCTGGCTCAATCTGAAAGATAGAGAGATGCCCTCTGAATGTCACATACAAGGCTATAAATTATTCCACACTGACAGGGTCAACAGGAAAGGTGGTGGAGTAGCGATGTATGTCAGAGACAATTTAAATTGTTGTGTTAGACAAGATATTAAATTAGAAGCGTCAGCCACTGAATCTGTTTGGTTACAGCTTCTCGAGGGCCGAGAAAAACTAATTTTGGGTGTGATTTACAGGGCCCCAAATCTTGATAGGGAGTGCAGTAAACTTCTATGGGACGAAATTCGTAAGGCATCTACATACGAAAATGTTGTGCTAATGGGAGATTTCAATTATAGACAGATTGACTGGAGCAATTTGACAGGAAATTTAGAGTCGGGTGACTTTCTTGATACGATCCAGGAATTGTTTTTTAAAACAGTTTGTGACAGAGCCAACTAGGGAAATAACCTCCTTGACTTGGTTCTTGCCAGTAGGGAAACACTAATTAATAATCTTGAGGTTAATGATGAGCTTGGGAGAGTGATCACAAATCACTCAGTTTTAAAAATATCATGGAATTCCCCTAATAATGGCAATCAAGTCTCCGTCCCTGACTTTCGCTTTGGGTGATTTCATAGGACTGAAAAATTACTTAGGTGGGCTGAACTGGAATGACCTGACTAGGGGGCAGGTAGGTGGTGATGGTTGCCGATATGATGCTTTCCAGGGCATAGTTCTAGCTGCTCAGTCAAATTAAAGTTCCAAATAGGGAAATCAGATCAAACAAAAATGATCCTAAAATGGATGAACAATAGATTAAAATATCTGATTGGTCAAAAGAGAGGCATATATAGGCAAATCAAAAGAGGAGAGGGGCAATTAAGAAATCGATATATTCAGTTAAAGAGAGAAATAAAAAAGGAATTAGAAAAGCAAATAGAGATTATGAGGTTAAAGTTGCAAGAGAATCGAAGACTAACCCAAAAGGATTCTTTCAGGTATACAGAAGTAAGATCAGGGACAAGATAGGCCCACTCAAAAGTTCCTCGGGTCAGCTCACTGACAGTGATAAGGAAATGTTGTAGAATTTTTAACACATACTTCCTCTCAGTTTTACACAGGAGGATTTCCAGCGATATTCCAGTAATGATAAATTATGTAGAACAGGACGATAATAAACTGTGCACTATTAGGGTCACAAGTGACATGGTCCTTAGGCAAATAGATAAATTAAAACCTAACAAATCCCCAGGCCCTGATGAACTGTATGCAAGGGTTCTAAAGGAATGTAAAGAGGAGCTTAGCACACCTTTGGCTAATCTTTTCAACATATCACTACAAACTGGCATGGTGCCAGATAAGTGGAAAATGGCAAATGTGATACCTATTTTCAAAACAGGTGACAGGTCCTTAGCTTCGAACTATAGACCAATAAGCCTAACCTCCATAGTGGAAAATTTATGGAATCAATAATTGCCGAGGCAGTTCGTAGCCACCTTGAAAAGCATAAATCATCAACGAATCTCAGCATGGTTTTACAAAGGGGCGTTCCTGCCTTACGAATTTATTAACTTTTTTCACTAAGGTAATTTGAGGAGGTAGATCATGGTAATGAATAGATATTGTGTATATGGACTTCAGTAAGGCTTTTGACAGGGTCCCACATCAGAGACTATTGAGGAAAATTAAAGCACATGGAATAGGAGGAGAAATTTTTTCCTGGATAGAGGCATGGTTGACAAATAGGCAGCAGAGAGTTTGCATAAATGGGGAGAAATCAGAGTGGGGAAGCGTCACGAGCGGTGTTCCACAGGGGTCAGTGTTGGGCCCCCTGCTGTTCACAATCTACATAAACGACATAGATGAGGGCATAAAGAGCGACATCGGCAAGTTTGCCGATGACACCAAAATAGGCCGTCGAATTCATTCTGACGAGGACATTCGAGCACTCCAGGAAGAATTTGAATAGACTGATGCAGTGGTCGGAGAAGTGGCAGATGCAGTTTAATATAGACAAATGCAAAGTTTTTAAATGTTGGACAGGACAATAACCATGCCACATATAAACTAAATAATGTAGATCTTAATATTTACGGATTGCGAAAAGATTTAGGAGTTCTGGTTAGCAGTAATCTGAAACCAAGACAACAGTGCATAAGTGTTCGCAATAAAGCTAATAGAATCCTTGGCTTCATATCAAGAAGCATAAATAATAGGAGTCCTCAGGTTGTTCTTCAACTCTATACATCCTTGGTTAGGCCTCATTTAGATTATGCTGCACAGTTTTGGTCACCGTATTACAGAATGGATATAAATTCTCTGGAAAATGTACAAAGGAGGATGACAAAGATGATCCCATGTATCAGAAACCTTCCCTATGAGGATAGACTAAGGGCCCTGAAACTGCACTCTCTAGAAAGACGTAGAATTAGGGGGGATATGATTGAGGTTTATAAGTGGAAGACAGGAATAAATAAAGGGGATGTAAATAGTGTGCTGAAAATATCTAGCCTAGACAGGACTCGCAGCAATGGTTTTTTAAGTTGGAAAAATTCAGATTCAGGGGGGAAATATAGGAAAGAAACTGGTTTGGTAAATAGAGTTGTGGATGAGTGGAACAAACTCCCAAGTACCGTTATAGAGGCCAGAACGTTGTGTAGCTTCAAAAATAGGTTGGATAAATACATGAGTAGATGTGGGTGGGTGTGAGTTGGACCTGATAGCTTGTGCTAACAGGTCGGTTGCCGTGTTCCTCCCTTAAGTCAATGTGACCTGACCTGACTAGGTTGGGTGCATTGGCTTAAGCCGGTAGGGACTTGGACCTGCCTCGCATGGGCCAGTAGGCCTTCTGCAGTGTTCCTTCGTTCTTATGTTCTTATGTTCTTATGTTCTTATATTTTCTGTAATTCGGTATTTACAGTATTGGCTAGCGTGACTGGGCTCGGGTGAGAGAAGACGTATGTAGTGTCATCTGCAAATAGTGTGGGTTTGAGTAGTTGCAATGCATTTGGTAGGTCATTTATGTATATGAGAAAGAGAAGAGGGCCTAGGACACTTCCTTGTGGGACACCAACTGTAAATGGCTGTGCTGAAGAGTTTGCCCTGTTTGTATACACATATTGACTTATGTTGCTGAGGTAAGACTTTAGGTTTTAAAAGGGGGATGCCCCTTTATCCCTATGCACAATTTTTATTGGGCATGTCAGGTAACTTACAAAACTTTACGTAGTCTATGAAGATCCCTGGACTTCTTTTTTCTCTATAGCAGTGGATATTGTTAAAACCCTTTGGGGGGTGCAGGCCCTCCCCAAAAAACTCGTTTTCGGGGTCGGCCAAATTTAAAAAAAAAAAAAAATTATTTTTTTTTATGAAAAAATGGAGTTTTTTTTCAAACATTATGGGAAAAAAAAAAAAAAAAATTTTACCATCAATACTTACGGGTATGGGGCTAAAAGTTTGCGGGAAAATGACCGCGTTGGCAAAAAAGCGGCGACTGCCGCTACCCGGTAAACTTTAGTTTATTTGTATTTAAAGGGTTTTTGTTGTTTTTTTCACTATTTTTTTTTTCACATAACTTAGTGGCCTGTGAGACCAAAGTAAGGGCAATGTACATATATACATCTTTTGTTACAACACAATAAGCAAAACAAAAAAATTATCAATATATTTTTACAAAAACTTGTTTAAAAAAACAAACAAAAAAAAAAACATTTTTTTTTATTTTTAAATAATATATATACCAATATACAGTCACTGAACATTTTCCTTTATTTCGGGCACTTGGGGAAACTCTGAAACATGGTGTCATACACAATGTGTTTTTTCTTTCCCCCTCTTCTATCTTTTTCAATCTGTCTCTTTTTCTTCGTCTATCTATCTCGTCTCACAGGTCACAAAATAAAAGTAACATAGTTAAAAATTTACCTAGGAAAAACCCAAGAAATCCGACAAAGTGCTATACTTTGCTTGAAGATGTGAGTAAAAAATGAGACACAGTCTTGTGGCTCTCTGAACAGAGATTAGACGGATAGACAGATAGACAGGGAGCTTGACAGACGACAAATAGACAACAAAAAATGTTAGTGTACCAGTCCCCATGACTAGGTTCCACCTCCCCCTTTTCTTCTTTCCTCCTCTTCCCCTACTTTCCCTCTACTTTTCCTCTTCCCTCTTCCTCTTCCTCCTACTCTTCCTTTTCCCTCCTCTTCCCCTCCCCCTCTTTTCCTTTTCCCCCCTACTCTTCCTCCTCCCCTTTCTTCCTTTTCCCTCCTCTTCCCCAAAATTTTCCTCGTACTTTTCCTTTTCCCCCCCCCCTTTCCTTTATTCCTCTTCCCCCTACTTTTCCCTCTTCCTTCTCCCCCTTTTCCCCTCCTCCTTTTCCCTCCCCCCCTCTTCTTCCTCTTCCCCCCTACTCCTTCTCCTCCTTGTCCAAGTGAAAATTTATAAAAGGATCGGCGTGTAAAAGTGAATATTGCTCATTATTTTTTCCCCCCTCGGCCTGTCAAAACATGGGGTCGGATGTGCTTCCCCCCCTCCATTCTATCAAATTTTATCTTTCCCCTCTTTTATCTTCTGTCTTCTCTGTCTAAAGGACACAAAAAATTACAAGAATACATGGTATAAATTCCCTAGGAAAACCCCAAGAAACCCAGACAAAGTGCTATACTCTGCTTGAAGATGTGGTAAAAATGACGCATCTTGTGGCTCTCTGAGCAGAGAGCTAGATGGATAGACAGGGAGCTTGCAGAAGGCAAATAGACAGACAAAATGTTAGTATACCAGCAAAAAAAAAAAGGGGGGGCGATGTTCATCTCATCTTTTGGCATCAGTCTACCCTCATTTACCCTCATAAAAAAGTCGCATTATCAAGTTATCTCCCCTTATTTTGTTTATGTCATGGGTAAAAACATTTTTTTATTACATATTTTATTATTCCTTTTATTATTATTATGTATTATTATTATTATTATTTTTATTATTATTTTTTTTTTTTTTTTTTATCACCCCCGGCCGATTCCCCCCAAAGGCAGGGTGGCCCCGAAAAAAAAAAAAACTTTCCCCATCTTCACTCCACCCGTCTTCCCAAAAGGGTGCTTTACACTACATTTTTTTAAAACCAACATTAAACCCCCTCTTCAGAGTGCGGGGCACTGTTTTTTCCCATCCCCAGGACTCAAGTCCGGGCCTGCCGGGTTTTCCCTAAAACCCCTTCAAAAATGTTATTTTGCTCACATCCAACAGCACGTCAAGTATTAAAAACCTTTTGTCCCTTTCATCCTATCAAACACGCTCACGCATGCCTGCTAAAATCCAAGCCCCTCGCCCCAAAAAAACCTCCTTTTTACCCCCCTCCCTAAAACCCTTCCTAGGCCGACCCCTACCCCGCCTTCCTTCCACTACAGACTGATCCCCGAAGTCATTCTGTTTCGCTCCATTCTCTCTACATGTCCGAACCACTCAAAAACCCTTCCTCGGGGCCCTCTGGACAACAGTTTTGGTTTAATCCCCCCTCCCCCTCCTAACTTCCAAATACGAATTCTCTGCATTATATTAACCCCCAAACATTGCCCTCAGACATGACATCTCCAGGGGTCCAGCCTTCTCCTCGCTGCAACATTTTATCCCCCCGCTTAAAAACCCATATAAGAGCGTTGGTAAAACTATACTCTCATACATTCCCTTTTGCCCCCGGACAAGGGCTTTGTCTCCCCCAGACTCCTAAAGGACCCAAACTCTTTTTCCCTAATCAATTCATGATTCCCCTTTTATAGACCCCGGGGAACGTCCATAAATATTTGAATTCGTTAAATTCCCAATTTCCCCCCATCATATTCAATTTTATACCTAATCTTTTTTTATCCTAAACCTTACTCTTTCCTGTATTCCCTTTTTAATTTTCTTTTTTTGCAACCCTACCAAATTCATCCCCCAACTCTGAAATTCTCTTCAGAAATTTCCCCAAAAACAGTGTCATCAGCAAAGGGGCGCTGTGCAATCCCACTTTGTGTGTGATTCTTTATCTTTTTAAATCCCCGCCCCCTTTTTGCAAGACCCTCGCATTTACTTCTCTTACAACCCCCTTTAAAAATATTTAAACAACCCCGGTGACATCACACACCTTGTTAAGGCCCATTTTTCTGGGAAAAAATTTTCCCTCTTTCCTACATCTCTAACTTGAGCCTCACTTCCTCGTTTTAAAAAACCCTTTACTGCTTTCAGTAACCTACCCCTACACCATACACTTGCAAAAATCTGCCACATTGCCCCCTATCCACCCCGTCATAGCCTTTTCCAAATCCATAAATGCCCCCAAAGACCTCTTTACCTTATCTAAATACGTTCTTTTTATGTTTTACTGTAAAACACCGGTCCACCACCCCTACCTTTCCTAAAGCCTCCCTTTTTCATCTGCTATCCTTTTTCCGTCTTACTCTTTTTAAATTTTTTCAATTATAACTTACCATACACTTTACCCGGTACCTCAACAGACTTATCCCCCCATAAAATTTTTGCACTCTCTTTTATCCCCTTTGCCTTTATCAAAAGGAAAAATATGGGATGCTCTCTGCCAATCCTAGGTACCTTTTCCCCCCTTCCAACTTTATTAAATAATTGCACCAAAAAACTCCAAAAATATATCCCCACCTGCTTTTAACATTTCTATCTTTTTCCCTCAATCCCCGGTGCCTTTCCCCTTTCATTTTCCTACTGCCTCACGAACTTCCCCCACATCACAATGGCTCTTCCTCACTCCTACAAGATTTATTCCTCCTTGCCTATACACGAAATCACAGCTTCCCATTTCATAACATTTAAAAAATTCCTCAAAAAATTCCTTCCATCTTCCCAATACATTAACTCCCATTTTAAAAACTTCCTCTCCTATTTTTTAAAACTGACAAAAACCTTTGTTCTCTAGGTTTCTTTAGGGGTTATTCCCCCAAAAATTTTTTTTATTTTCAACAAAATTTGTTGATAAAATTCACCCACTCTCTCATTTGCTCTCTTTTTTCATTGCTTCACCCCCCTTAACTTCTCTCTTTTCCCCCCATATACCTTCCCTCCTTGTATTATTTAATTATGTTTATTGTTTCATTACGTTTCTTCTTCTTCCTCCTCCCCTCCTTTCTTCCTCCTCCTCCTCCCTTCTTCTTCCCCTTCCTCCCCTCCTCCCCCTCTGCCTCCCCTCCTCTTGCCTCCCCCCCTCTTGCCTCCTCCTCCTCTTTCCTCCTCCTCCTCTGCCTCCTCCTCCTCCTCCCCCTCCATTCTTGGAAAAGTTTTAAGATCTTTTTAGTTTATAATCACTATCATTTTCACACCCAAAGCTCACATCTGAGTCTAGGTTTTTGGGGGGAAAAGGAGTTTCCCCTTTGTTTGGTCAACGAACGACGGCCCCCGCACCCAAAGGGGGAAGGCTGTGGGTTTCTGGGGGTTTTCCCCCCCTATTACCCAAATTTTGGTCATTTTGTTTCGTCAAAACCCCACCAGAACCCTTTAAATCATCTTTCACTGTCACTTCCATCTGTATTAGAAATGTCACGGGGAACAAAAGTGTCCCAATTTGCCGAGGAGTGAGGAACTTCTTACCACAGGGACGGTGGAAATTGTGTACTATGATGGGATTCCCACAATGCACCACTGGGTCCCAGATTTTTTTCCTACTGCGCACACCCACCACACAGACCCATTCTCTCACATCTAGGCTTATCAGCCTTTTCCTGTGAGATTTGAGGCCGCTAGAATTTATGCGTACTAGTACGACAAAAACCCCTACGCGTAAGACGTACTAGTACGACGAAAACCCTCAAAGGGTTAAAGCATGTGTATAATAGCATCATTAGTATTTTTATTAGGCCTGAACCCAAATTCACAGGGGTTGAGTATGTTGTGGTAGATGAGGTAGGAATAGATTCGCTTATGAATTAATTTTTCGAAGATTTTAGAGAGAAGGTTTAAGTTGGATATTGGCCTATGGTTATTCAAGTCTGTTTGGTCTCCTCCTTTATGGATCGGGGTGACCCTTGCTATTTTGAGAACTGTAGGAAAGGTAGAGGATTCTGTGGATTTGTTAAAGAGTGTTGAAATGATTGGTGATAGTATTTGTGATGCTTTTTTGTATATAAAGGGTGGTAAGGCATTTAAATCTCCTGTCTTGTTTTTTAGTGTGTTGATAATAAGGGAGACTTCGTATGGGTTAGTTGGAGCTAGGAACAGTGTGTTCGGGTAGTTGCCAGTGAGGTAGTCATTTGGTGGGGTATCTGAGCTTGGGATTTTATTGGCAAGGTTTTTTCCTATAGTGGAGAAGAAATTATTGAGTCTGTTTGCTGTTTCAGTTGGTGGGAGTTGGGGTTCATCTTGTTTTATCAATTCAATTTCGCTATATCGTGATATCTTTTTTGTTCCTAGAATTGCTGATAGGGTTTTCCAGATCTTTTTTATATCACCTCATAAATTGGATAAATTGGTCCAAGTCGGACCGAAACGTCGTCGTAAGCTTCTCTCTTTTATGTGCGGGTTATTTGTGTATTGTGTATTTTAGCCCTTCTTTGTTCATTAGTCATGTCCACAGCCCTCTTTTATATAGGACTTGCCTTCCATTTTAAATTTATCATCACACAAAAAATCTAAATTTACCATATTTAACAATAAACCAAGAATGGTTGGTCATAGTTTAGGCCTCCCGAATAATTGAAGCAGACATAGTAAAAATCCATAAAATAGACCAGGATGGGGAAGGGAAAGACCCTACCCTTCCTTAGGAAAATCAACAAAAATCTACCATTTCTACTACTCTGAACCCTATTTCAAGCTATTTTCAGTCCTGAAAGTGACCAAAATCTTCTCTATTTCAGTAGTATGTCTTCCATTCAATGAATTAGTACAAAAAATAGTGAATAAAATAATAACCACCCTAGAAAACACCTCAAATTTGCTATTTTAAACCAGACAAGGTCACTCTAGGGTCTAGAGTGTAGGGTCTAGACTCACTAGTGTATATAAAAAAAAATATTTTATTTCATAAAATTTTTGAATGAAAACTTTTATATAAGAATATATATAGTTTTTTTGTTTTTTGTTTTTTTATAATTTTGTAAAAAAAAATTTTGTCTAAATTCTAGACTAGACTACACTCAAGATTTTAGACTAGAGAATTCTTTCATTGCAAAACTGCTCAAATTTTTTGGATCAGAGTCCTTTACTGAGTCACCCTGGCTTCTCCATGAGTGCTAAACTCCTAGGGATTATACATCACCTAGGGAGGTAATCATATAAGGGGTGCAGCTTGAATACCTTTAATCAAGGTGTCCTGTGACTCGGTTGGTAGCACTCTTGCCTCACAGTGAGCGAGTTCAGTCCCTGGCGTGGGTGGAAACAGTGGTCAAGTCTCCTTACACCTGCTGTCCCTGTTCACTGAGCAGTAAGTAGGTACTGCTGCTATGTATGATAATCTATGTAACTGTATTTGTTTTAACCTGAAAAAACTTACTTTCTTCAGTGTTAGTCAACTGGTGTGGGTGGCATCCTGGGGGTGGTAGGCTTCATGCCCACGGTGTGGTGAATTATGTCCACTGTGTAGGTTTCATGTTCACTGTGGAAATGTTTTGCCAGCCAGTGGTTTCTTTCCAATACAGAGAAGAATGGTTGAAGATCTGAAGGAGTTTGAGGTAATCAGTCCCCTCAATCTTTATTTAGTACTTCCCCAGGATAATAATAATTATAAATGCAATAATATAATAATAGTAATGCAGAGATATATAAGAACCTTTTAACGAAATGTTCTTTTTCAAGCGCAGGAACACATTAAATGGTGGAACTACTCAAGAGACCCTGTTCATCCCTGTTGCCTTGTTAGAATGTCATTTTAAGAACAAAGAGTTTAGGAACACTACCATAGGCCTACTGACCCAAACTAGGCAAGTCCTTCTCTAAACCAACCATTCCCCATCTGCCTAAATAACAGCTTATGCCTTGACCTATAAAATAGTCTGAATGATAAATCTTTGAACTTTAAATTTTTTTTATTTGCTTTAGTACACAGAAACCCGCTAAATCAACCCTTATTCTTAATATGCTAAACATGTGCAACACTTGGGTATCTTTATTGTGGAAATGTTTTGCCACAGTGGCTTTATCAGTCCAATACAACGAAAGGTGAAGACCACAAAGACCAGTATCCATTATTATTATAATCGTGGGGAAGCGCTAAACCTGTAGGATTATACAGTGCCTGTGAGGGGATGTGGAAGATATTCAGTTTTAATTCAGGGAACTGGAGCACAGATCCAATTCCCTAGGTCAAGAGCCCCTCACCAGCATCAAGGAACCTTCCTTGAGGGGAAAGTATCCTTCAAAAGGGTGTTAGTATGGACAGTTTGCTGGATCAATACACATCATTGTGTCAGGATCGAGACTCCCCTGACTGGCCAATCATGGTGGAATCATATAGGTAATAATGTGTATGTTACACATGCCATGACACCTAGATAAGTACCCATCTGAAGCACATATGTACGAGTCATCACAATATGGACCTTAGCACTGATCATTATACTAGTCAAAAAGAAGCACTAAACAATCTTAGCATTGAACTGCACATTCAGTGCCCTCTATTGCAGTCTTGCTGTGTCATGTCAAAATTACCAGTTAGACAGTGGAAATAAGCTTTGTCTAGTATTCCTGGCATTATACAAATGTAATAATTAGTCGGTGGGAGACGACCGACTTGTTGAAAAAAAAAAAAAAAAATGATCTGGATACTTTTGACCAGTAGCAGCACCAATGCAATCTGGTCAACATGAACAGCACTTTTCTCCTAGTAGTATTACTTTCCCCTAAATCAAAACAGTGGATCAGCCAGGATTTCAATCTGGAAAAGGGTTTAAGCCAGGATTTAATCTGTAGGGGATTAAAAATCATGCTAATGAAAAAAATAAAAGTAATCATGAAAAACATTTTTAGTATGTATATGAAATTTCTTAAACCATCATGCTTTTGTAATCACTGGTCAATATATTATTATAATCAGAACTAGTGCTAAACCCACAAGAGTTATACAGCACTGTCAATATAATAGTGAAAAATTATTACATCTGGGGGAAACTTTCAGCCCTCTAGGGCCCTAAGCCCTTTCCCTTCCCTGTGGTTGCATCAGTGAACCTGAATGAACCTCTCATCTTAGATTTTAAAATTACATAGACTCATATTGGGTTTAGTGCTTTTTTTCCATTATTTTATAATAATGGTGCTCTTGATTGCCTCCCAATCCCCAGGTTCTGTATGACCCCAAGGGATTAAGCACTCCATTATTATAAGACATAATAATGGCATAAAGTTGGCTTAGTTAAGCTACAAACAGTACAGTATACATATATAAAGTTAGACAACAAATTACTGCTGCAATAAGTTTGCAACTATACAAGGTTAGGTTAAGTAAAGTTTATCAGGAAACAGGACAAGGGTTTCTGTCACGGGGGACAGTCATATGATGACCAGTAGGTGAGCTTATGGTCATCTGACCGAGGCCTTCTGCTGGCTTGCCAGTCCACCCCCTTTAAAAATTAATGTTATATTATAACCCTTTTATTTCAGCTATACAATATATTTACAAAAAAAAAAATGACATTAATCCACTGAGGGTGAGACCCTTGACCCTTCAGCATTCCAAGGCCCAATTAGGGGCTCACAACTGGAAAGGTTCCAGAGCCCATTCTGAATGCAAGTACATGTACAATAATTACTGAAATTGCCTTTAACTGATAGAACTGTCATCCTTGCATAACCAATCAGACAGCCTTAACTCTTCCCTAAATGGAGTGAGTAAATGAGATGTGAAACTGTGTAGTTCCATGAATTGGGAGCAGGTGGTTCCCAATTGCTTGTAAGTTGGAATAATGACGACTTAATTTCAGCAATTCAGAAAAGAAAACTATGATAACTATGGCAAAATTCATAAAAGTAAAACTGGTCTGAGAATGGGTCAATCTATAAATACTAGAAGCACATTCAAATCCCTCCGGTATTTCTGTGATGGAATATTAAAGAATATAAGAAAGGCTGTTCATCATTATAACTTTAATAATTTAGCATCCTGCTCTGAAATCTAGACCCCAAAAGGAATAGGCATTTTTTTGGTCAAAATTTATAAGGAAGAGTAGAAAGCACAAAATAATTTATTTTATTAAGGCAATAACAAGTACAGGATTATGACTAGAGGAAGACAAGTCTTCAAATCTACAAGGCAAGTCAAATAATTGAGAATTGAATATTATCTGATAAAGAATAAACATCAATAATAATAATATATTCCAACTAAGGGCATAACCCAAAATAAATGTAAAATGTAAGGGAAACTGATATACAGTTGGTCAAACCAAATTGCCCTAGGTCCTTGGGAAAATTTTCTCTTGTGTACTGGTAGAGAGTAAACAACACACATTTGTGATTTACTATAACATTACACCAAACCTAATTAGGATAAGCAATCTCACCTAATATTTCAAAAGGAAGGTATTCTCAGAGGAAACAGAAAGGTTACCAGAGAACCGAAGCAATAGAATGCACCAGCAAATGCTCAATACAATACACACAACAGTAGAAGCTATTGTGAGCTAGATACCTCGAAGGCAGTGGGATCAGCATCTAAACACCCTTAGAAAGGTATCCTGATGCTGTTGAGGGGCTCTGGATCCAATGACCTGGACCTATCTTTCCCTTAGATCTAATCTGATTACCTCCTATTTCCTATGTGCTACAAGATCCCTACAGGTTTATTGCCTATTATAATACAGGTACTCCTCACTTAACGACCTACCTGTTTAACGACATCTTGGATTTAAGACAGCTCTCCAACCAGTGTACTGTATGTGTATTTTACTTTTTTATTGGTTTTTCATGCCTAGTTCTACTTTTAGCCATTTGAGGGTCCAAGCCGTAGTTCTACGCCATAAACTCAGCTCACTCAGATAAGCTGTGAGTGGTAAATTTGGGCCTAGATATGAGAAAATTAATCTATGTGGTAAGTGTGCACCATATAAACAATATCTAAAGATGGCTGACACAAACCCACTAACAGTACAGTATGCTTGAAATATCAGTAAGGGCTCCTCGCTTAATGACCAATTCGCTTACTGACCTACTCTTAGGAATGGAACTCAGTCATTAAGTGAGGAATACCTGTAATAATAATTTCTACCTAAGCTTTCTTACATCAGCCTATATTTAATTATTACTGAATATCACCGAAATACCTGTATGCTATTTTGTGATTTTTACACTTGAATTTTTACCTCTAGTGCAACAATAAATTTACACAGTTTGTTTGGGAAAAACGTGAATAATTTATAAGCCAAGATTGCTAGCTCTGCCTCAAAGGCACAACAAATATGTATTAAACATATAAAGTGAGTTAACTTGTCAGCGGATGGGTTTATGAACAATAGGGTTAACCATAGAAATGATGAAGGAAAACAAGGCGATTGGTGCATTGAGGTATCTGTGGAGACAAAGAACATTATCCATGGAGGCAAAGAAGGGAATGTACAAGAGAGTATAGTGGTACCAACACTCTTATATGGGTGTGAAGCATGGGTTGTAAATGCTGCAGCAAGGAGGCGGCTGAATGCAGTGGAGATGTCGTGTCTAAGGGCAATGTGTGGTGTAAATATTATGCAGAGAATTCATAGTGTGGAAATTAGGTGGTGTGGAGTTACTAAAAGAATTAGTCAGAGGGCTTAAGAGGGGTTGTTGAGATGGTTTGGTCATTTAGAGAGTGGAACAAAGTAGAATGACTTGGAGAGTGTATAAATCTGTAGAGGAAGGAAGGCAAGGTAGGGGTCGGCCCCAAAAAGGTTGGAGGGAGGGGATAAAAGAGGTTTTGTGGGCGAGGGGCTTGGGCTTCCAGAAAGCGTGCGTGAGTGTGTTAGATAGGAATGAATGGAAACAAATGGTTTTTGGGACCTGACGAGCTGTTGGAGTGTGAGCAGGGTAATATTTTGCGAAGGGATTCAGGGAAATTGGTTAGCCAGACTTGAGTCCTGGAAATGAGAAGTACAATGCCTGCACTCTAAAGAAGGGGTTTGGGGTATCAGCAGTTTGGAGGGACATCTAGGTGGTCGTATCTGAGCACCTCTGCAAAGACAGTGATTATGTACGAGTGATGGTGAAAGTGTTGAATGAAGGATGAAAGTTTTTCTTTCTTTTTGAGTTTTTCTTTCTTTTTGGGTCACCCTGCCTCAGTGGGAAATGGTCGTGTTAAAAAAAAAAATTATATATATATACAATATATATATATATATTATATAATATATATATATATATATTTTTCAACAAGTCGGCCGTCTCCCACCGAGGCAGGGTGACCCAAAAAAGAAAGAAAATCCCCAAAAAGAAAATACTTTCATCATCATTCAACACTTTCACCACACTCGCACATTATCACTGTTTTTGCAGAGGTGCTCAGAATACAACAGTCTAGAAGCATACACATATAAAGATACACAACATATCCCTCCAAACTGCCAATATCCCAAACCCCTCCTTTAAAGTGCAGGCATTGTACTTCCCATTTCCAGGACTCAAGTCCGACTATATGAAAATAACCGGTTTCCCTGAATCCCTTCACTAAATATTACCCTGCTCACACTCCAACAGATCGTCAGGTCCCAAGTACCATTCGTCTCCATTCACTCCTATCTAACACGCTCACGCACGCTTGCTGGAAGTCCAAGCCCCTTACCCACAATATATTATGGGGAATCAAATTCAAAATGGGAATTGACACAGTTACTTTTTGCTGATGATACTGTGCTTATGGGAGATTCTAAAGAAAAATTGTAAAGGTTAGTGGATGAGTTTGGGAATGTGTGTAAAGGTAGAAAGTTGAAAGTGAACATAGAAAAGAGTAAGGTGATGAGGGTGTCAAATGATTTAGATAAAGAAAAATTGGATATCAAATTGGGGAGGAGGAGTATGGAAGAAGTGAATGTTTTCAGATACTTGGGAGTTGACGTGTCAGCGGATGGGTTTATGAAGGATGAGGTTAATCATAGAATTGATGAGGGAAAAAGGTGAGTGGTGCGTTGAGGTATATGTGGAGTCAAAAAACGTTATCTCTGGAGGCAAAGAAGGGAATGTATGAAAGTATAGTAGTACCAACACTCTTATATGGGTGTGAAGCTTGGGTGGTAAATGCAGCAGCGAGGAGACGGTTGGAGGCAGTGGAGATGTCCTGTTTAAGGGCAATGTGTGGTGTAAATATTATGCAGAAAATTCGGAGTGTGGAATTAGGAGAAGGTGTGGAGTTAATAAAAGTATTAGTCAGAGGGCAGAAGAGGGGTTGTTGAGGTGGTTTGGTCATTTAGAGAGAATGGATCAAAGTAGAATGACATGGAAAGCATATAAATCTATAGGGGAAGGAAGGCGGGGTAGAGGTCGTCCTCGAAAGGGTTGGAGAGAGGGGTAAAGGAGGTTTTGTGGGTAAGGGGCTTGGACTTCCAGCAAGCGTGCGTGAGCGTGTTAGATAGGAGTGAATGGAGACGAATGGTACTTGGGACCTGACGATCTGTTGGAGTGTGAGCAGGGTAATATTTAGTGAAGGGATTCAGGGAAACCGGTTATTTTCATATAGTCGGACTTGAGTCCTGGAAATGGGAAGTACAATGCCTGCACTTTAAAGGAGGGGTTTTGGGATATTGGCAGTTTGGAGGGGTATGTTGTGTATCTTTATATGTGTATGCTTCTAGACTGTTGTATTCTGAGCACCTCTGCAAAAACAGTGATAATGTGCGAGTGTGGTGAAAGTGTTGAATGATGATGAAAGTATTTTCTTTTTGGGGATTTTCTTTCTTTTTTGGGTCACCCTGCCTCGGTGGGAGACGGCCGACTTGTTGAAAAAAAAAAAAAAAAATATATACACATATATATATACATATATATATATACACATATATATATATATATATACATATATATATATATATATACATATATATATATATACATATATATATATACACATATATATACACATATATATACACATATATATATATATATATATATACAGTGGACCCCCGCATAGCGAACTTAATCCGTGCAAGAGGGCTGGCCGTTATGCGAAATGTTCGCTATGCGAATTAAATTTTCCCCATAAGAAATAATGGAAATAAAATTAATCCGTGCAAGACACCCAAAAGTATGAAAAAAAATTTTTTTTACCACAAAAAAATGTTAATTTTAGTACACACAAACTGAAAAAGGCATGCACAATTACATGACACTTACTTTTATGAAGATCTGGTGATGATTGATGGGATGGGAGGAGGGGAAGAGAGTGTTAGTGTTTAGAAGGGGAATCCCCTTCCATTAGGACTTGAGGTAGCAAGTCCTTTTCTGGGGTTACTTCCCTTCTTCTTTTAATGCCACTAGGACCAGCTTCAGAGTCACTGGACTTCTTTCGCACAACATATCTGTCCATAGTGGCCTGTACCTCCCGTTCCTTTATGATTTGTCTAAAGTGGTTCACAACAGTGTCATTGTAACAGTCACCAGCACGGCTTGCAATAGCTGTGTGAGGGTGATTTTCATCAAAAAGGTTTGCACTTCAAGCCATTTTGCACACATTTCCTTAATCTTTGAAGTAGGCAATTCTTCAATTTCTCTCTCCCCTCCTTTGAACCAGTTTCCCCAGGTCTGGCCTCTTGCTCTTGAAGTTGATCTATCAGCTCATCAGTGGTTAGTTCTTCATTGTCCTCTCCACCAACTCTTCCACATCCTCCCCACTAACCTCCAACCCCAAGGACTTCGCCAATTCCACAATTGATTCCTCAACTGGTATACTACTCCTCTCAGGGTTAGCCTCAACCCTCAAAATCCTTTTTTTCACACATTT
>NC_069402.1:58558638-58586274 GCF_026875155.1 Cherax quadricarinatus
CTCAAAGTAGCAAAAATGTTTGATTTTTGCCGATGTTCAAGAGTAAACAAATAGTGTCACTGTTCAATGTGTGTCCAACTGGCCAGTCTAATATGCACTCATGAATGAGTTGACATTATTTATACAATTATTACAATAATGCAGTAGTCTGCATAACAGTAAATCTTCTATTTTGTGTGTGAAAGAAAATTCAAAATGGTAAGCAAGAGTTATTATTATAAAAGTATGTACGTACTAATTAATAATAATAATACGTAATGATAATAATAATATGTAATAATAATAATAATACATATAATAATAATATAATACGTATAATAGTAATACAATAATACGTAATACTACTATAATAATAATTCTTCTTCTTCTTTCAACAAACCGGCCGTATCCCACCAAGGCGGGTGGCCCAAAAAGAAAAACAAAAGTTTCTCTTTTCAAATTTAGTAATTTATACAGGAGAAGGGGTTACTTGCTCCCGGCATTTTAGTCGCTTCTTACAACATGCATGGCTTACAGAGAAAGAATTCTGTTCCACTTCCCCATGGAGATAAGAGGAAATAAACAAGAACAAGAACTAGAAAGAAAATAGCAGAAAACCCAGAGGGGTGTGTATATATATGCTTGTACATGTATGTGTAGTGTGACCTAAGTGTAAGTGGAAGTAGCAAGACATACCTGAAATCTTGCATGTTTATGAGAAAGAAAAAAGACACCAGCACTCCTACCATCATGTAAAACAATTACAGGCTTTCGTTTTACAATCACTTGGCAGGACGGTAGTACCTCCTTGGGCGGTTGCTGTCTACCAACCTACTACCTAGAATAATAATTCTTTCTTCTTCTTTCAACACACCGGCCGTATCCCACTGAGGTGGGGTGGCCCAAAAGGAAAAACAAAAGTTTCTCCTTTTACATTTAGTAATATATACAGGAGAAGAGGTTACTAGCCCCTTGCTCCCGGCATTTTAGTCGCCTCTTACAACACGCATGGCTTACGGAGGAAGAATTCTGTTCCACTTCCCCATGGAGATAAGAGGAAATAAACAAGAATAAGAACTAGAAAGAAAATAGAAGAAAACCCAGAGGGGTGTGTATATATGTGCTTGTACATGTATGTGTAGTGTGACCTAAGTGTAAGTAGAAGTAGCAAGACGTACCTGAAATCTTGCATGTTCATGAGACAGAAAAAAGGACACCAGCAATCCTACCATCATGTAAAACAATTACAGGCTTTCGTTTTACAATCACTTGGCAGGACGGTAGTACCTCCTTGGGCGGTTGCTGTCTACCAACCTACTACCTAGAATAATAATTATACGTAATAATAATGTGTATGTGCGTACTACGTATAAATTAGCATACTCTGATGTGCCCAGCATCTCTTCTCCATCTCCAGGTAAATGCTGTATTACTACATAATTTCTTTACATTATTATTATTATTATTATTGTTGTTGTTGTTTTCCTCATGAAACTATGTACGTGGTGATCTAATGGAGTTTGCCCTACAAACACTCACCACCGCCACCCAGGGAACAACAACAACAACAACAAACATATCTGACTCCCCCTCCAACTCCACTCCCTTCAAAGGATTCACCCATGATAACTCAGGTATGATTATTCCTGACAATATCAAGGACTACATCGTTGCTCTAGAAAATGAAATCAGAGATATCAAAGCAACACTCGAGCGACGAGAATCCAAGATAACCAACCTCGAGAACAAGATCCAAAACCTTGAAGAGAAGATTACATCGGGAAGTGTTGACACAGAAAATACTCTAAAAGCAGCTATAGCCAGTCACACTGAGCAAATAACAACAATAAATATGAAGGTTGAAGAAGCAATCAAGGACTGGAATCAGAACATGCACACCTCGACTAAATGAAAACCTTGATTTCCAAGACGACAAAACTGAACAAGATAAGTTGTCTGATGCAGTTATAATAAACAGTCCACACATTCCTAGTGACATAACACAAGCACAGTGCAAAGAAACTGCTATCAGATAATACAGAACCACGTACAAGTCATCGAGCAAAACAATGAAATCAAAGAAACACGTTTGCTAGGAAAACCAGGAAGTAAACACAGTATAATGATCCGACTTCATTCATACGATAAAAGAAAGGACCTAATTAAATCAGCAATTACAATGAAAAATGGAGTGTACATAAATGAGTGTCTAACAAAAAAACGTCAAAACCTTCTGTTCAGGCTGAGAAAACTTAAACAGGAAAACAAAATACATCAGTGTTTCACGCAAGATGGGAAAATACTAGTAAGGAAAACATCAACAGGACAACAATATACCATCTCAAACGAACATGATTTCTCTACCTTCCTTAGAAAAGCTGACATTCCTGTAACATTAGATAAGTGCCCTTAATACATATATACGTGTGGTGCATATTAGTGTACGTTACTATTATATTGTGCATTATTATTTTTATTATTTTTCATCACTAGCTAATACCAACTACCTCCAATACTCTATACTTCTTTCTTTTTTTTTTTTTTTTTTTTTTCAAAAAAATCGGTCGTCTCCCACCGAGGCGGGGTGACCCAAAAAAGAAAGAAAACCCCAAAAAAGAAAATACTTTCATCATCATTCAAACTTTCCCACATCACACATTATCATTTTCTTTTGCAGAGGTCCCCCAAATAAAACGTTTAGAAGCAATACTATAAAATACACAAAAAATTCCCTCCAAAACTCCCAAATATCCCAAACCACTTTTTTTAAAGTGCAGGCATTGAAATTCCCATTTCCAGGACTCAATCCGACTATATAAAATAACCGGTTTCCCTAAAATCCCTTCACAAAATATTCCCTGCTCACCCCCAACAGATCGTCAGGTCCCAAGTACCTTCATCCCTTCACTCCTATCTAACATGCTCATCACGCTTGCGGGAAGTCCAACCCCTTGCCCACAAAAACCTCCTTTACCCCTCTCTAAAACCTTTCGGGGAACCCCTACCTCGCCTTCCTTCCCCTAAAATTTTATATGCTTTCCATGTCATTCTACTTTATCCATTCTTCTAAATGCCCAAAAACCCCCTAAAAAAACCCCTCTCTCCCCTCTGACTAATGCTTTTATTAAATAAGAACATAAGAACATAAAAAGGAGGAACACTGCAGGAGGCCTGGGGCCCCAACTAGGCGGTCCTTTACAATTCCCCACTAACAAACATTACCCAACCCAATTTTCAATGCACCCAAAAATAAGCTTGGTGAAAGTCCCACTAAAAACCAAACCCTTCCCACTCATTCTTACCAACCTAGATTTGAAACAACCCAAAGTCCTAGCCTCAAAAACCCACTAGTAACGTTCCACCCTTCTCCAATTTCCACACTCCGAATTTTTGCATAATATTTACACCAACATTTTCCCTTAGACAGGGGCATTTTTCCACTGCCCCAACCTCTCCTCGTGCTGCATTTCCACCCAAGCTTCACACCATAAAGAGTGTTGGGACTACACACTTTCATACATCCCCTTCCCTAAAACTTTTGCCCCCAAATCCTCCCCCCACTCCCTTTTTTCCCCTCATCACCTATCCTCATCCTTTTAAATCCATCCCACACGCACCCCAAAAAACTTCCCTCCTACTCTCTCCCAATTTACCTTTCACAATCATTGTCCCTCATACCTTCTCTTTCACACCACTTCCCTTACCCACTCTCAACCATCCCTAACCTTGCAATTTTCTTTGATCTCCCTACCACATTCTAAAATATTGCCTTCCCTTTGCATTTGTTCCCCTAATTTATCCTCCCCTCTCCCAACATACATTCTTCTTTTCCCCCCCCCTTTTATAAACACCGGCATACACTCCCCGCCAACCTTTTTTACCCATTTCCCCCTCTCTTCTACACACCCAACCACCCACATCCTCATCCCCCGCTTTTCTACCACCATTCCATAAAACTTCCACATCTCCACTGCTCTCTACCCCTTTCATTTTTTCTAATCCATAACCAAAAACTCCCTACCTTTATCTAAATACTTTTCCCAATTTTGCTTCTTTAAACACTGATCAAACACATCCCCTCCCCCACTCTGAAGCCTCCTTGCTCATCTGCAATCCACATTCTGCTTACCTCTAATTCTTTCAATTTAAGCCCTACCGTATATTTCCTGGTATACTCAATAAACTTATTCCTCTATAATTTTTACAATCTCTTTTGTCCCCTTTCCCTTTATATAAAAGACAAATACATGCTCCCGCCTTTCCTAGGTACCTTCCCCTCTTTCATACATTTATTAACAAAGTACCAACCCTCCAACACATATCCCCCCCTGTTTAAACATTTCTGCATGATCCCATCAGTTCCACTGCTTAAACCCCTTTCATTCTACGTAATGCCTCACTTTTTACCTCCACCACACTTACATCTGCTCTTCTTCACTCCAAAGATGGTATACCTCCTGGCCGTGCATGAAATTTACGCCTCCCTTTCTTCCTCAACATTTAAAATTTCCTCAAAATATTCTCGCCATCTACCAATACCTCCTCCCCCCATCTACTAACCCCCCTACCCCTGTTTTTAACAGACAAATCCATACTTTCCCTGGGGGGGGGCTTTTTTAAACTTTTAAATCACTCCAAAATTTTTTCTATTTTCATTAAAATTCTGACAGTGCCTCTCCCACTTTTCATCTGCCCCTTTCCCTCTCACCACCCCTTTCACCTTTCTTTTACTCCCAAACCTGCTTCTTCTAATAGCATTTCTGCTTTGTAAAAACTCTCGTAACCTACCTTTTCTCTTTATCACCCCCTTTACTTTTTCATTCCACCAATCACCCTCTTCTCCTGTCCCACCCCCTTAACCACAAACTTCTGCCCACATTCCTAATACTGCATTTTAAAACTATTCAACCCTCTTCAAACCCCCCCCCCCCATCCCTCACTTTGCACTAGCCCACTTCTGCCAATAGCCGCTTATACTCGCCCAACTTCCTCCTCCCTAGTTTATACACTTTCACCTCCCTCTTACTTGTTGTTGCCCCTTCCTCTTTTCCCATCTACCTCTTACTCTAACTGTACTACAACTAAATAATGATCTGATATATCAGTTGCCCCTCATTTAAACATTACATCCTGGGCCCCCAAAACCCTTTTATCCACCAATACATAATCTAACAAACTACCATTAAGTGCTACATCATACCTGTATATTTATTTACCTTTTCATAAAATTGTATTACTTATTACCAAATTCTTTCACACTAGCTCAATTAAGGCTCCCCATTACATTTACCCCTGGCACCCCAAATTTACCTACTACTCCCCTCCATAACATTTTACCCACTTTAGCATTGAAATCCCCAACCACCATTACTCTACACTTGATTCAAACTCCCTTTGCATTCACTCAACATTTCCCAGAATCTCTCTCTCTCTCTCTCCTCTACACTTCTCTCTTTTTCCAGGTGCATACCGCTTCTATAACCACTTTTCACATCAATCTTTATTTTACTCCACATAATCCTTGAATTTATGCATTTGTAGTCTCTCTTTTCCTGCCATAGCTTATCCTTCAACATTATTGCTACTCCTTCTTTAGCTCTAACTCTATTTGAACCCCTGACCTAATACCATTTATTCCTCTCCATTGAAACTCTCCCCCCCTTCAGCTTTGTTTCACTTAAAGCCAGGACATCCAGTTTCTTCTCATTCATAACATCCACAATCATCTCTTTCTTATCATTTGCACAACATGCATGCACATACAGACTTCCCACTTTGACAATTTTCTTCTTATTCTTTTTAGTAATCTTACTGCTATTAATTGCTCATAATTTTAAATTACAAGTCAAATCTTACTCCAAATTAATAATATTCATTATTTTTACCTGTCCATTTAAAATTTTTGTTTATCACTACTTGTTTTTAGTCACTTTTCATTGTGTATGCAATTAGTGTATATTCCAATTACTTTTTTGCAAGTACCAAAACTATCTTTTGCTAGCTAGTACCAACTACCTCATTTTTTTTTACTTTTTATTGGCAATAAACTGCTCAATTTATTTAATATTACAAATCAGATCTTACTCCTAAACCAATATTATTTCATAGTGACCATCTGTCCATTTAACTTTGTTTACCATTACTTAATTTTAGTCCCCCTTTTATATTTTCTCCTTTATTTTAGCTTTATATAACTACCCATAGTTTATATATTCACAATTGTTAAAATAATCAAGGTGCTATTTCAGGTGCTAAAGTAGAATAAGTTCACAATTTTGCCATTATATTCCAAAGCTCATTTATTTGATTACCACTTTATTGTTCACCACAACTTATATTAGTTCCTTTTATATTATAAAATTTTTTACTATAATTCCTAACTTTAAAGAATTACCTTTTTAATACTACCTACTATCATATTCCCAAGCTCCATTATTTGATCATCACTTTATTTGTATTAGTCCCTTTTATATTGTCTCCTTTATTTTTGCTTAAAAAAAAAAAAAAAACTACCTTAGCTCATTATTTACATTTGTTAAATAATTCAGGTGCTATTTTTAGCTTAAGACTATTTTTCTTTGTTTTATACTTAATTTTTAACTATAGATTCACTACAAATCTTATGATTACAAACATTGATCCTGATACCAACCTCTTAAATTTAAAGACTTAAATGAACAAACAGTTACTGTAATTACTACACTGCAGAACAATCAAAGGGGACTTTCAGCGCCAACAACAACATAACTATCTTTTAACTACAATATCAGATCTTTAAGCAAGCATTACGATGACCTCATAGCATTACTAAATTCCTTACATGCCAATATGTCCTCATTACACTAACTGAAACCTGGGTAAAGCCTGATAGTACAGATGTCTATGCCATTCCTGGTTACACAGCCATACACAACTGTAGGCCCGACCAACAAGGGGGGGGCACAGCCATATACTACTCAGACCAAAAAGAATGTATCACTAATACTTGCACAAGGGATGAACATGGGGGAAAATAAATAGCCAAATTCAAATCCAAATACCTACAAAAAACCTCTCACATTGATAAACATCTACAGAGTTCCACAGCAAACTTAGCCAATTTAGTCAAAACCTAGGAAGTATGATAACTGATGCACGCATGAACAAGATCACTTACTAAATCTCAGGTGACTTCAATATAAATTTTCCTGCAAGACCAGGACCCACACGTTACTGAATTCACAAACACAATGAGTAACTGTATGTTGCTACCAACAGTAACAAAACTACAAGAGTTACAGAGACTAGTGTTTCCCTACTTGACCACATCTGGACAACACCATATCCCCTTTAAAATCAGGGGATAATTACAGATAATACCACAGACCACTACCCTACTTTCCTCATAACAACTCTTGGTAAACTACCCCAGACACTACTAAAGTCACCTTCAGACTTCACAATGAGGCAGCCATTAATAACTTCACAACAGCAGTAGCAAACATTGACTGCACATGAGCTAGAAATCTATACAGAATTGACGAATGTATTAATAATTTTCTAAAAAAGACCCAATCCTCTATAAAAAAGCACTGCCCTAAAAAAACTTAAACAGATGACAGCTAAGAGACTGAACAGTCCCTGGCTAACACCCAGCATTCTCAAATCCATAAATACAAAACACCAATATGAAAAACAGTACAGAATGGGTCACATAACAGAGACCAAACAAAACGTTACTCGTCAATCCTAACCAGCCTGATAAGAAGGGGAAAAAAAAATTTTATTATGAGAAAGATTATCCAATTACGAGGTGATATAAAAAGACCTGGAAAACCCTATCAGAAATTCTGGGAACAAAAAAATATCACGAAATAGCGAAATAAATTAGCAAAATCAGATGAACCCCAACTCCCACCAACAGAAACAGCAAACAGACTCAATGATTTCTTCTCCACTATAGGACAAAACCTTTCCAAAAAAATCCCCAAACTCAGATACCCACCAAATGACTACTTCACCGGCAACTACCCGAACACACTGTTCCCAGCTCCGACTAACCCATACGAAGTCTCCCTTATTATCAACGCACTAAAAAACAAGGCAGGAGATTTAAAAACCTTACCACCCTTTATATACAAAAAAGTGTCACAAGTGCTATCACCAATCATTTGCACCCCTCTTTAAACAAATCCATTGAATCCTCCACCCCTTTCCCTACAGTTCTCAAAATAGCAAGGGTCACCCCGATCCACAAAGGAGGAGACCAAACAGAGTTGAATAACTATAGGCCAATATCCAACTTACACCCTCTCTCCAAAAATCTTCGAAAAAATTTAAATTTATAAACGAATCTACTCCTACCTTATCTCCCAAAACATACTCAACCCCTGCCAATTTGGATTTAGGCCCAATAAAAATACTAATGATGCTATTATACACATGCTAGAAAATATATACACTGCAATAGAGGGAAAAAAAAATCCCACTGGGGATCTTCATTGACTTACGTAAAGCTTTTGTACAGGGTTTACCATGACTTGCTCCCCGTAAAATTGTCACACTATGGTATAAGAGGGCACTCCTCAACTACCTCAAGTCATACCTCAGCAAAAAGAAGCCAATATGTGTACGCAAATGGGGCAAACTCTTCTGCACAACCAATTACAGTTGGTGTCCCACAGGGAAGTGTCCTTGGCCCCTTCTCTTTCTCTTATACATAAATGACCTACCAAATGCTTCGCAATTACTCAAACCCACACTATTTGCAGATGACACTACATACGTCTTCTCCACCCGAGCCCAGTCACGTTAGCCAATACTGTAAATACCGAATTACAGAAAATATCTACCTGGATGAGGACTAACAAACTTACATAAACATTGACAAAACCTACTTCATTCAGTTTGGTAACAGAGCTACAGATGTCCCTCTTAACATAATGATAAACGGATCACCTATCACAAAGCTAACAGAGGGAAAATTCTTAGGAATCCACCTTGATAATAGACTCAAATTTCATACACATATACAACAAATTTCTAAGAAAATTTCCAAGACTGTAGGCATACTATCGAAGATACGGTACTATGCTCCACAGTCAGCCCTCCTGGCCCTATATCACTTCTCTTTTTTAAACCCCTATCTCACCTATGGAATTTGTGCATGGGGCTCAACAACAATTAACCATCTCAGACCACTAATTACCCAACAAAAGGCTGCAGTTAGAATGAAAAACAAATTCTCACTACAGGCAGCACACTCCACAATATTCAATACACTAAACCTACTCACCATACAAAACATCCATACTTATTACTGCACCTATTACATACATAGAACACTTAACTCTGATATTAACCCCCCCCTCAAACATCTCCTTGCCAACCTCAACAGAACACATGACCATAACACAAGGCACAGATCACTCTTTGATGTTCCTTGTGTCCATCTCACACTATGCAAAAACTCAATGCACATAAAAGGCCCTAAAATCTGGAATTCATTACCTGTAAATATAAAAGAAACACTACCTGTTATAAATTCAAGTCTCTTCTCAAAGATCACTTACTCACCCAAAACCAAATAAATACTGAATAACTGAACCTTATAAATTGTATATCTTAAATGTTTTTTCACAATTATATCACATAAATGTTAAACCTAAAACCCAATCTAACTTTATTATTTTTTAAATACACTACCTAACAGAATACTCCATACGACTGAATGTACAACAATGCATGCAACCATATGACCTGTCTTTGTAATACTCACTTGTGCTTTATAGTAATCTGTTTATATTAATGTTTTATCACTGATTTCATCATTGCTTAGTTAATCTTAAGTTAATTTTAAGCCAGCCTGTAATGCTATGCATAGTATAAGTGGCTTTGGCATGCTGCTCTTATCTGTATTTTTTTGTACCTCTGTATGTGTGCTCAAATTGTTAATAAATAAATAAATAAAATAATAAAAGCATGGGAAGGTATGTAGGAATGGCCACCGTGGTGGCCCTGTACACCCCAACAACAACAACAGCAACAACAGGCCATTGTACCGCCTCCACTAACACAACTCACTGACGTAATATTTCATTCATTCTAGTGTATATATCATGTTTCTGTGTTATTAATATTGTTTATTATGTCATATTAGATTGTGATCAATAAATAAGCCATAGAGTTGATATTAGGGAAATTATTGAAGTATTTTGTCGTGCCTGGAATTCCACGGGAACTGATTAATTCCATATCAGTTAATTTAAAAGAGGAAAATTGACTGCAAACGAGCAAATCCAGATGCGAGCAAGGTCACGGAGCGGATTAAACTCGTAAGTAGAGGTTCTACTGCATATTCATTTTCCCCCTCCTTTTTTACAGAGAGGGCATCATTGCTCTAGCTTTTTCTATAATTCATATTAAACACTGAATTCATTTTGTCCATATCTTTGAACTTATTCTGTTTTATTATTCTTCTTTCGATGAACTGGCCGTATCCCACCAAAGCAGGGTGGTATGTGCCCACTGTAGTCTTAGTTTCCTCGTCTTAGCAGATGGGTGGAACCCGGCGTGGTCAAGGTTTGACGGGTTGTGCATTCAGAGATGCTTTATTCGCATACCACTGTTGTAACATTTGATTATTTGAGGTAATGTCACCTTCCTGTCAGCTTGAACCATCATTAGATGTTAAAACTATCCTAAAACTTCATTCAATAACCTGTCTTGCCAGAAGTTATTGGACAAGTCATTTCAAATGACCCTCCAAAATGCATCATCGTCCAAAGTGCAGACACTTTACCAGAACTTGAGTTACAAGGAAGTAGTAAGTAATCAGTTTCCCTGAATCCCTTCATAAATGTTATCTTGCTCAACTGCAATATGACAAACACCTCCCCTCAACCCAACACTGGGTCACCCCCAATGTTTTGGTGAGGCATGTGTGGTTTGTGTCTAGGGGACCTCTTCTCTGGGAGGAGTACCATTCTTCCCACAGTGTGATTGCATAAGAACTCAGCATCTCTTGTATTTTGATCATTTTTTTTTTTATAATTACTCCTAGATACCTTTCTCTGTCCTACAGTTCAGTACAGTATCTTATGTTGCATATTCTTCATGAAGGTCTATTTTCACTTTTCATTATGATGGATTTGTCTTTTTTTTTTTTTTCATCAAGTCGGCCGTCTCCCACCGAGGCAGGGTGACCCAAAAAGAAAGAAAATCCACGAAAAGAAAATACTTTCATCATCATTCAACACTTTCACCTCACTCACACATAATCACTGTTTTTGCAGAGGTGCCCAGAATACAACAGTTTAGAAGTACAGTGGTCCCTCAATAATCGTCCATAATCCGTTCCTGGAAGTGGGACTATTATCGAAATGGACGATTTACGAATCAATTTTCCCCATAAGAAATAATGTAAATTCAATTAATCTGTTCCTGACACCCAGAAGTATTAAAACAAAAAAATTTTTTACATGAAATATACATGTAGTACATAAACAATACAGTGGCACATGATGAATTAAACATTAACAGAATAACACTTACCTTTATTGGCGATTCTTCTTTGTGTATGGAAGACTGGAGAATGAGACTGATTGGATGAATTACTGTTTGGAAGGGGAATCCTCTTCCATCAACACCTTGGGTACCAATTGCTTTTCTGGGGTTACTTCTCTTCTCTGTTTCTTAATGCCACTAGGACCACCTTGAGAGTCACTGGAGTCCTGTCTCGCAAAAAACTGTCCAGAGAGCTCTGTTTCTGGCGTCTCTTTAAAACTTCCCTAAAATGGGCCAAGACTCTGTCACTGTACAAGTTGCCGATATGGCTTGCAACATCCTTCTCTGGGTGATGTTTCTTCATAAATCTTTGCATCCTACCCCACATTTCAAAAATCTCCTTAATTTCTGAAGAAGGCACCTTCCTCCATCTCTCTTCCTCCTCCTCTGCAGCAAGATTCAGAGCTGTCATCTGTTGCTGTTCCTGCTGAAGCTCTTGCAGCTCCTCAGTGGTTAGCTCTTTGTTGTGGTCCTCCACCAACTCTTCCACATCCTCCAAACTCACATCCAACCCCATGGAAGCCCCCAGTGCCACAATGGATTTAACAACTGACATAGGCTCATCAGGGTCAGCCCCAAACCCTTCAAAATCCCTCTTGTGGACACAATCTGGCCACAATTTTCTCCAAGCAGAGTTCAAAGTCCTGGTAGTCACTCCCTCCCAAGCCTTACCTATAAGGCTTACACAATGGAGAATACTGAAATGTTCTTTCCAAAAATCTCGTAGGGTCAAGTGAGTATCTGAGGTCACATTCAAGCACCTTTCAAACATTGCTTTGGTGTAGAGTTTTTTAAAGTTTGCAATGACCTGCTGGTCCATGGGTTGGAGGAGAGGAGTGGTATTGGGGGGCAAGAACTTTACTGTGATGAACCCAAACTCCTTCAAAATTAGGTCATCCAAGTTTGGAGGATGAGCAGGTGCATTGTCCATTACTAGGAGGCACTTGAGATCCAATTTCTTTTCCAGGAGGTAATTCTTCACACTAGGGCCAAAAAACTTTGTTGCACCACTCTACAAAAAATTTCCCTCGTGACCCATGCCTTACTATTAGATTTCCAAAACACACACAATTTACTCTTCATAACATTGTTTTTCCTGAACACTCTGGGATTTTCAGAATGGTACACTAGTAACGGCTCCACTTTGAAATCCCCACTAGCATTAGCACAGAACATTAGCGTCAGCCTGTCTTTCATAGGCTTGTGTCCTGGCATTGCCTTTTCCTCTTGTGTAATGAAGGCCCTCTTTGGCATTTTCTTCCAAAAGAGGCCTGTTTCGTCACAATTGAACATTTGTTCAGGTTTCAATCTTTCACTGTTTATGTACTCCTGGAATTCATGCACATATTTTTCAGCCGCCTTGTGGTCCGAACTGGCAGCCTCACCATACCTTACCACACTGTGTATGCCAGTACGCTTCTTAAATCTCTCAAACCAGCCTTTGCTAGCCTTAAATTCACTCACATCATCACTAGTTGCAGGCAATTTCTTTACCAAATCGTCATGCAACTGCCTAGCCTTTTCACAAATAAGCGACGTCATAAGACTGTCTCCTGCTAATTGTTTCTCATTTATCCACACCAATAATAACTTCTCAACATCTTCGAGTACTGGTGATCTCATTTTTGTCAGCATATTTATCCCCTTTGCAACAACAGCATCCTTGATTTCCTTTTTCTTGGCTATGATGGAAGATATGGTTGTACGGGATTTGTTATATATCCTGGCCAGTTCACCCACACGTACGCCACTATCATATTGTTCAATGATGTTTTTCTTAAATTCAATCGTATTTCTCACCTTCTTTACCAAAGGCTTGGCACTAGGAGCTTTCTTTGGAGCCATGGTAGCTTATTTAGCACTTAAATAACTTACAAGCACTAAAATAAATGAAATATTATGAAATATTTCACTGGAGCACGTGAGGGGACCGTCGCTCACTGATAAACAATGGCACACTGGCTGGGAAGGAAAGGCCGAGGCGGCTCGAGGCCGCTCAGACTGTGCGTACGCGTCCGGGACGAAGGACTATTAGCGAGTTACCGGACCATTTCCGAGCCAATATTTTGACGAAAAAACAGGACTATTTCCGAAATGGACAACTTTCAGGCCGGACGATTATTGAGGGACCACTGTATATATGTATAAAAATACACAGTACAGTGGACCCCGATTAACGATATTTTTTCATTCCAGAAGTATGTTCAGGTGCCAGTACTGACCGAATTTGTTCCCATAAGGAATATTGTGAAGTAGATTAGTCCATTTCAGACCCCCACACATACACGTACAAACGCACTTATATAAATACACTTACATACATGTAATTGGTCGCATTGGGAGGTGATCGTTAAGCGGGGGTCCACTGTATATCCCTCCAAACTGCCAGTATCTCAAACCCCTCCTTTAGAGTGCAGGCATTGTACTTCACATTTCCAGGACTCAAGTCCGGTTATATAAAATAACCAGTTTCCCTGAATCCCTTCACTAAATATTACCCTGCTCACACTCCAACAGCTCGTCAGGTCCCAAATACAATTTGTCTCCATTCACTCATATCTAACACGCTCACGCACGCTTGCTGGAAGTCCAAACCCCCCGCCCACAACACCTCCTTTACCCCCTCCCTCCAACCTTTTTGAGGACGACCCCTACCCCGCCTTCCTTCCCTTACAGATTTATACGTTCTCCATGTCATTCTACTTTGATCCATTCTCTCTAAATGGCCAAACCACCTCAAGAAACCTTCTTCAGCCCTCTGACTAATACTTTTATTAACTCCACACCTCCTAATTTCCACACTCCAAATTTTCTGCATAATATTTACACCACACATTGCCTCCAACCGCCTCCTCGCTGCAGCATTTACAACCGAAGCTTCACACCCATACAAGAGTGTTGGTACTACTATACTTTCATACATTCCCTTCTTTGCCTCCATAGATAATATTTTTTGCCTCTACATATACCTCAATGCACCACTCACCTTTTTTCCTTCATCAATTTTATGATTAACCTCATCCTTCATAAATCCACCCGCTGACACGTCAACCATTCATCACCTCTCATAAGCTACCTTTTTCTTTTATCACACCCTTTACTTCATTATTCCACCAATCACTCCTCTTTCCTCCTGCCCCCACCCTCCTATAACCACAAACTTCTGCCTCACATTCTAATACTGCATTTTTAAAACTATTCCAACCCTCTTCAACCCCCCCCCCCCCCTCCACTACTCATACCTGCACCAGCCCACCTTTCTGCCAATAGTTGCTTATATTTCACCCGAACTTCCTCCTCCCTTAATTTATACACTTTCACCTCCCTCTTACTTATTGTTGCCATTTTCCTCTGATCCCATCTACAACATTAAATTTCTTTATTTGTTTATAACTCTACTTCCTTGCTTGATTTCAATTTTAAAGCATTTTAAATATGCAGTAGGTAATTATAGCCAGACCTGAGTCCTGGAGGGAGGAAGTACAATGCCTGCTCTTTAAAGGAGGGTTTTGGGATATTGGCTGTGTGGAGTGACATCTAAACTGTCATGTCTGGGCACCTCTGCAAAGACATTGATTATTTGTGAATGATGGTGAAAGTTTCTTTTTAGGGTCACCCTGCCTCAGTAGGAGATGGCTGTGTTAAAAAAAAACTTACACTTAATTATTCAGAAGCTCTGTAATTAAAGATAATTTTTTATTAAATAGCTGAAAATGAGGGACGATGTTCTGGCTCCCTGTCATGGCGTTTAGCAAGAGGTGAAACACAGGCTGTCGGCATCTCAAGTTACACCTTCAAACTTAAACCAGAAGAAATTGAAAAGAAAGAGTTTATGGTGAAGTATTCATCAGCTAGAGATGAATATTTAAGAGTTTCAGCAGGTGAAATGATGAAGGGTTGGAATTCTGGCGTCAAATCAGCAAGGGATATAATAAGAAAACACGAAACTGACTGGAAAATGGTATATGTATCACGAAGAGGCAAGTGTAGGACTTCTCTGACATGTTATTGACATATTTTAACTTTATTGAATTATTAGTTAATTTTAAATTGTGTGTGATGTTGTCACCTCTTGCTATGACACATTTTTTCCATATCAAGGAAGTGGTGACACAGCAGCATACATGTTATGCTAAAAAATGAGGCAGCATTACTGACGGCATTTAACAGAAATTTATATGTAACTTAATTCAACACTTTTCATGCATATTCTTGAATGACCCACCTGGTGTGGAAGATGACACTCAAGTACAGCTCAGGACATTTAATAAATACCCTGAACTGTAAGGGCTGAACTCCACTAGGTTTAGCACTCTACATGAATATAATTTTCCTTCATAATTAAACTATAATTTTTTTAGCCTTAATGTATGCTGCCTTAACTATATACATGTAGCCTTATCATTTTATGTCTTTGATATATTTGTGCTCCTTTCACTTGTACATTTTTAGTTATGCTTTTATTCTCAAAGGACATAGATATATCCATCTGTTAAGAGGTACTGTATACATCTCACTGCCATATTTTAAAGAATTTTTATCATTGCAGAAAAAAGCAGTGTTGGTGAAATAAGCTGGGTAGTGGATTGGTCGCACACTGGACTTAAAGCCATATCAGTACTGATTGTGTTTCAGCATGCCACATTTGAAAGTGGAAGTGTTACATGGCAGCTTTGTACTGGAGACAAGTGCTTCCTGGGAAACAAAGGTAACTTTATAGGGACAAAGTACAGTGGTACCTCGAGTTTCAAACGGTTCCTAACTCAAACAATTATGTAAGTGTATTTTTGTAGGTGCTTTTGTAAGTGTATTTTTGGGGGTCTGAAACGGACTAATCTAATTTACATTATTCCTTATGGGAACAAATTCATTTGGTATCGGAACTCAAACAGCCTTCTGGAACGAATTAAGTTCGTAACTCGAGGTACCACTGTATGTGTTGCTTTTGAATACAGTCCTCCCTCACAGATCTGGCATCATTGGGACCTGTAGTGTGCCGGATTACTGAGTTTGCCGGATTACAGAGTGGTTAGGTTAGAATACACTTCACAAAATTAGCCAACTTGACTTACACAAAGTTCATTAAACATCGGCAAAAATCGAGCATTTCTTCTACTTTGAGCTCAATTTCAAGGTACTTTTCGTCATGAAAGCAATCAAAATCATGTCTATTTCTGTGATATATCTTCCATTCTATCAATTTTTTTTTTTTTATTATTATCACATTGGCCGATTCCCACCAAGGCAGGGTGGCCCGAAAAAGAAAAACTTTCACCATCATTCACTCCATCACTGTCTTGCCAGAAGGGTGCTTTACACTACAGTTTTTAAACTGCAACATTAACACCCCTCTGAAGGAGGGGTGTTAAGAAGGAGGGGTGTTGGGAAGTACAGTGCCTGCACTCTGAAGGAGTGCAGGCACTGTACTTCCCATCTCCAGGATTCAAGTCCGGCCTGCCGGTTTCCCTGAACCCCTTCATAAATGTTACTTTGCTCACACTTCAACAGCACGTCAAGTATTAAAAACCATTTGTCTCCATTCACTCCTATCAAACACACTCACGCATGCCTGCTGGAAGTCCAAGCCCCTCGCACACAAAACCTCCTTTACCCCCTTCCTCCAACCATTCCTAGGCCGACCCCTACCCCGCCTTCCTTCCACTACAGACTGATACACTCTTGAAGTCACTCTGTTTCGCTCCATTCTCTCTACATGTCCGAACCACCTCAACAACCCTAAACAACAACATAAAACCATAAAAACCATACGAAAACATACTGCAAAGAGGCGGCTAATGGCTGAGAAGTGAACTCCCTTATTTATCGTCCGTCTTTTTTATTTTTGTTGTACATTAAGAAGCATCTTCCATCATACATTGCCAAGTTTCAATGAGATAGCCCAACAAACAACCGAGAATAAAAAAATATTTACCAAAAATCATATGGCAACCCCTAAGCCAGGTACTGGAAATAAGTCACTTTGTCTGACCATTTTCCCTGGGTTAAATTTTTTCCACTATGTTCTCTGTAACTAGTACGAACCCTGCTTTTTGGGTTTAACTTTAACAGTCATTTAGTGTCCTGAATAAATAATTCAGACTTCCCTCACTTAAAAAACATTGTCTCATTCATTATTCACGCTACCCATATTGTCAGATAATTTGGCAATTTGGCATTTATAAATTAACAGAGCAATAAAGATTTCCCTGTTATGCAGACATCCTGCACTAAAATAATTTATTGTATTAATCACTGTCAAGCCCTCTTATATTACTCTGTTACCTTGGAATTTTATAAACATAGAAAGATTACGGGTTTGGACTACTCATTTTGTTTTACTAATTGCAACCTTCAAACTAAAGAACAGAACATTTTCGCTACTGTGAGCGCAATTTCAAGGTACTTTTCTTCATGAAAGTAATCAAAATCATATCTATTTCTGTAATATATCTTTCATTCTATCAAATGAGACTGAAAAAATGAGAATAAAACCACAACAACCATACAAAAATATACCGCTAAGTGGCCACTAATGGCTGAGAAGTGAACTCCGCTATTTATGGTCTGATTTCTTTCATTTTTGGTGTATGTGAAGAAGTATCTTTCCATCATACATTGTCCAAGTTTGAATAAGATAACCCAACAAACAACTGAGAAAATAATAATAAATAATAATAATAATATATTATACTTTATTTTCTACGCTACATGTACAAGGTATACATGCCTAGCTGACATCAGTGACATACTACTGTATAGAAAGCCGCTTGTTATGCAGAGTATTTCAAGAAAATTAGGTCAATGTCCCAGGATAACACCCACACTAGTTGACTAACACCCAGGTACCCATTTACTGATGGGTAAACATAGACAACAGGTGTAAGAAACACACCTAATGTTTCTACCCTGGCTGGGAATCGAATATTTACCAAAAATCATATGTGGCTAACCCAAGCCAGGTACTAGAAATAAGCCACGTTGACTTTTTTTGGGGTTATCCTAGGTTCTCTACACATATGCTGCTGTGTGATAATCTATAGAGAGAAAATAACTTTTTTGTTTCATGTTTATGGTGGAGTACGAGTGTATATCAGTTAGCCATGTGCTATACTCCGTTTTCTCTAATATAAGCCACCAAGACAAGGATAGGGGAATGGTATTTGTTTACCATATCCTCTTCATAACTCTGTCGAACTACTCGGTATTATGCCAAACATTATTTATTCTGGAGTATTTAACATGTTTTATGTTATTTATATTGTTTATTATGTCATATTAGATCAATTGTGATAGGCAAATAAGCTGTAGTGTTGATATTAGCGTAATAATAAAGCATATTCTCCTGCTTCATGAGGCTGAGTTCATGACAACTGAGTAAGTTAGCAAGTTTATTCAGGTATACACAAATACAGTTACATAGAATTATCATACATAGCAGCATATGTGTAGAGAACCTAGGATAACCCAAAAAAGTCAGAGTGGCTTATTTCTATTGGCTTATTTCCAGTGGCTTCAAAGCCACGTTATCTTTAATAGATAATGTACTGTGTAGGTGCTTTACATAAAGAGAAGCATTTCTTTTATTCATTGGAAGCATGGCTAGGGCTAAAAGTAAGCAGGTTAAAACAATAAATGGAGAAAAAGAAATTGGAATGACTTACGCAGCAAGTAGCGCCACCAAACAGTACCAGCAGGTTGGTGTGGCGACCCTGGAAATTTGAAATTATGCTAGCCAAAATTAGTGCCGAATAACTGAAGGAACCGAATAACTGATTGCTGGATTTGTGAGGGAGGACTGTAACTATTAATACAGGGGAAAATGCAGCTTATTTTAGCTGAGTGGTAAGATGTCCTTAAAATCATTACAGAAGTCTAGATAAATTTTCACTGTTATTGCCAGTATTTTAAATTTGCATGTTATACACTTTGGTGATACTTCCTGTAATTAAGGGACTCTTGCCTGTCACCTGTGTATGTTTTATCTGTTATACTAATATAAGCATGTTTCCTTAGAGTAATGTATGCTGTATAGTTGGTCAGCCTTGCAGTCTTCATAAGTGGTGGTTTTATTATTATTGTACTATAATTATAGTAAACTTTGTATTTGGGCCTCTTTTTCATTACTCTTTTATTTTAGGACAATAACTTGGGAGTGTTCATGTAGAAGTGGAACAGAATTCTTCCTCCGTAAGCCATGCGTGTCGTAAGAGGCGACTAAAATGCCAGGAGCAAGGGGCTAGTAACCCCTTGTCCTGTATGAATTACTAAATTTAAAAAGATCAACTTTCCTTTTTCTTTTTGGGCCACCCTGCCTCGATGGGATGTGGCCAGTTTGTTGAAAGAAGTATTCTTCAGTCTGTATACAGTGGACCCCCGGTTAACGATATTTTTTCACTCCAGAAGTATGTTCAGGTGCCAGTACTGACCGAATTTGTTCCCATAAGAAATATTGTGAAGTAGATTAGTCCATTTCAGACCCCCAAACATACACGTACAAACGCATTTACATAAATACACTTACATAATTGGTCGCATTCGGAGGTAATCGTTATGCGGGGGTCCACTGTACTGTGACTTTATGCAATACACCAGTTTCAGGAACATAACCCACATGAAATGTGAGATTTTGTTGTATTTTCTGTTTAACATTAATTTTTTATTTACAAATTTGAAAAAGAGATTTAATTTAAACTTTCATCTATTATGCTCTTTTTAGATTCTTTTTATTACCTTATACTGCATTGGTATATTAATTTCTTACTTGTCTTTATCTAGTTAGTGTATCCGGTTAGTGCATTATGTCCAGGAAAGAATTGGGCACTGTATGCTTTTCTTGCAATATTTGTATTATTTAGAGGGAAAAGATTTGAAAATGGTGCAGATTTAATTGGTAGTATCTAACCTTTATTTTTTGAGTTTTATAGTTTGAGTTCAGACATTTTAGCCTGAGCATTAAGGCAGAATTATATGGAACCATAAATAATTAAATTCTTGGGTAATAATTTATTTCTCATTTTTTTTTTTTTTTTTTTTTTTCAACAAGTCGGCCGTCTCCCACCGAGGCAGGGTGACCCAAAAAAGAAAGAAAATCCCCAAAAAGAAAATACTTTCATCATCATTCAACACTTTCACCACACTCGCACATTATCACTGTTTTTGCAGAGGTGCTCAGAATACAACAGTCTAGAAGCATAAACATATAAAGATACACAACATATCCCTCCAAACTGCCAATTTTCCCAAACCCCTCCTTTAAATGCAGGCATTGTACTTCCCATTTTCCAGGACTCAAGTCCGACTATATGAAAATAACCGGTTTCCCTGAATCCCTTCACTAAATATTAAACCCTGCTCACCCCTCCAACAGATCGTCAGGGCCCAAGTACCATTCGTCTCCATTCACTCCTATCTAACACCTCACGCACGCTTGCTGGAAGTCCAAGCCCCTTACCCACAAAACCTCCTTTAAACCCCCTCTCTCCAACCCTTTCGAGGACGACCCCTACCCCGCCTTCCTTCCCCTATAGATTTATATGCTTTCCATGTCATTCTACTGTGATCCATTCTCTCTAAATGACCAAACCCCCTCAACAACCCCTCTTCTGCCTCTGACTAATACTTTATTAACTCCACACCTTCTCCTAATTTCCACACTTTCCCAATTTTCTGCATAATATTTACACCACACATTGCCCTTAAACAGGAACATCTCCGTGCCTCCCAACCGTCTCCTCGCTGCTGCATTTACCACCCAAGCTTCACACCCATATAAGAGTGTTGTACTACTATACTTTCATACATTCCCTTCTTTGCCTCCATAGATACGTTTTTGACTCCACATATACCTCAACGCACCACTCACCTTTTTTTCCCTCACAATTCTATGATTAACCTCATCCTTCATAAATCCATCCGCCGACACGTCAACTCCCAAGTATCTAAAAACATTCACTTCTTCCATACTCCTCCCCCCCAATTTGATATCCAATTTTCTTTATCTAAATCTTTGACACCCTCATCACCTTACTCTTTTCTATGTTCACTTCAACTTTCTACCTTTACACACATTCCCAAACTCATCCACTAACCTTTGCAATTTTCTTTAGAATCTCCCATAAGCACAGTATCATCAGCAAAAAGTAACTGTGTCAATTCCCATTTTGAATTTGATTTCCCCCTAATTTAATCCCACCCCTCTCCCAAACACCCTAGCATTTACTTCCTTTACAACCCCATCTATAAATATATTAAACAACCATGGTGACATTACACATCCCTGTCTAAGACCTACTTTTACCGGGGAAATAGTCTCCCCTCTCTTCTACACACCCCCAAAACCCGAGCCTCACTATCCTCATAAAAAACTCTTTACAGCATTTAATAACTTACCACCTATTCCATATACTTGCAACATCTCCAAAATTGCTCCTCTATCCACTCTATCATATGCCTTTTCTAAATCCATAAATGCAATAAAACTTCCCTATCTTTATCTAAATACTGTTCACATATATGCTTTAATGTAAACACCTGATCTACACATCCCCTACCCACTCTAAAACCTCCTTGCTCATCCGCAATCCTACATTCTGTCTTAAACCCCAATTCTTTCAATTATAACCCTACCGTACACTTTTCCTGGTATACTCAGTAAGCTTATTCCTCTATAATTTTTACAGTCTCTTTTTTCCCCTTTCCCCCTTTTTATAAAAGGGGCTATACATGCTCTCCCGGCCCCAAACCCTAGGGTACCTTCCCCTCTTTCATACATTTATTAAACAAAAGTACCAACCACTCCAACACTATAAACCCCCCCTGCTTTTAAAAATTTCTGTCATGATCCCATCAGTTTCCAGCTGCTTTACCCCCTTTTCATTTTACGTAATGCCTCACGTACCTCCCCCACACTTACATTCTGCTCTTCTTCACTCCTAAAAGATGGTATACCTTTCCCCGACCAGTGCCCTGAAATTACTGCCTCTGTTTCTTCCTTAACATTTAAAAGTTCCTCAAAATATTCTCATTTAAATATTTAAATATTTAAATATTTATTTTTTTTTTTTTATTATCACACCGGCCGATTCCCACCAAGGGAGGTGGCCCGAAAAAGAAAAACTTCACCATCATTCACTCCATCACTGTCTTGCCAGAAGGGTGCTTTTCACTACATTTTTAAAAATGCAACATTAACACCCCCCTTCAATGAGGGACTGTACTTCCCATCTCCAGGACTCAAGTCCGGCCTGCCGGTTTCCCTGAATCCCTTCATAAATGTTACTTTGCTCACACTCCAACAGCACGTCAAGTTTTAAAAACCATTTGCCCTCCATTCACCTCCTATCAAACACGCTCACGCATGCCTGCTGGAAGTCCAAGCCCCTCGCACACAAAAACCTCCTTTACCCCCTCCCCCCAAACCCCTTCCTAGGCCGACCCCCTACCCCCCCTTTCCCTTTCCACTACAGACTGATACACTCTTGAAGTCATTCTGTTTCGCTCCATTCTCTCTACATGTCCGAACCACCTCAACAACCCTTCCTCAGCCCTCTGGACAAACAGTTTTGGTAACCCACACCCCTCCTAATTTCCAAACTACGAATCCTGCATTATATTCACACCACACATTGCCCTCAGACATGACATCTCCACTGCCTCCAGCCTTCCCCCTCGCTGCAACATTCATCACCCACGCTTCACACCCATATAAGACCCGTTGGTAAAACTATACTCTCATACTTTCCCCCCTCTTTGCCTCCGGGACAAAGTTCTTTGTCTCCACAGACCCCTAAGTGCACCACTCACTCTTTTTTCCCTCATCAATTCTATGATTCACCTCATCTTTCATAGACCCATCCGCTGACACGCCACCCCCCAAATATCTGAATACGTTCACCTCCTCCATACTCTCTCCCTCCAATCTGATATTCAATCTTTCATCACCTAATCCTTTTGTTATCCTCATAACCTTACTCTTTTCCTGTATTCACCTTTAATTTTCTTCTTTTGCACACCCAAACCAAATTCATCCACCAATTTTCTGCAACTTCTCTCAGAATCTCCCAAGAGCACAGTGTCATCAGCAAAGAGCAGCTGTGACAACTCCCACTTTGTGTGTGATCTTTATCTTTTAACTCCACGCCTCTTGCCAAGACCCTTTGCATTTACTTCTCTTACAACCCCATCTATAAATATATTAAACAACCACGGTGACAAACACACATCCTTGTCTAAGGCCTACTTTTACTGGAAAAATTTCCCTCTTTCCTACATACTCTAACTTGAGCCTCACTATCCTCGTAAAAACTCTTCACTGCTTTCAGTAACCTACCTCCTACACCATACACTTGCAACATCTGCCACATTGCCCCCCATCCACCCTGTCATACGCCTTTTCCAAATCCATAAATGCCACAAAGACCTCTTTAGCCTTATCTAAATACTGTTCACTTATATGTTTCACTGTAAACACCTGGTCCACACACCCCCTACCTTTCCTAAAGCCTCCTTGTTCTTTCTGCTATCCTATTCTCCGTCTTACTCTTAATTCTTTAAATTATAACTCTACCATACACTTTACCAGGTACACTCAACAGACTTATCCCCCTATAATTTTTGCACTCTCTTTTATCCCCTTTGCCTTTATACAAAGGAATTTATGCATGCTCTCTGCCAATCCCTAGGTACCTTACCCTCTTCCATACATTTATTAAATAATTGCACCAACCCCCTCCAAAACTATATCCCCACCTGCTTTTAACATTTCTATCTTTATCCCATCAATCCCGGCTGCCTTACCCCCTTTCATTTTACCTACTGCCTCATGAACTTCCCCCACACTCACAACTGGCTTTTTCCTCACTCCTACAAGATGTTTTTCCCTCCTTGCCCTATACACGAAATCACAGCTTCCCTATCTTCATCAACTTTTAAAAAATTTTCCTCAAAATATTCCTTCCATCTTCCCAATACCTCTAACTCTCCATTTAATAACTCTCCTCTCCTTTTTTTAACTGAAAAATCCTTTTTTGTTCTCTAGCTTTCTTAACTTTTTAAAATCTCACTCCAAAACTTTTTCTTATTTTCAACAAAATTTGTTGATAACATCTCACCCACTCTCTCATTTGCTCTCTTTTTACATTGCTTCACCACTCTCTTAACTTCTCTCTTTTTCTCCATATATACATTTTGTGTAAATGTGTTTTACTGTAATTTTTATTTATATAAAAACTGGACTGAAAATAAATATCTTTTTCCAGAAGGTGTACTGGAGCTTTTCCAATGTGACTTGGAGCATGAGGCATCAATAATTGAACTATCAGCACGTCTTTTAAATGGTCAAGGAGAAAATGCCTGGCAACATGCTCAACTCTTTCGTCAGTCAGACAGCTCTCTTGATCAATTCCCATTTCTGATACACATTAAATATAACTGAATTGTGTTTGGAAAGTAGGTTATACAGCTTAGCCAAGTTACAGAGTGAGCTTGTGATGCCTCTACCTCACACTTTGTAAATATATTGTTGAAGTCTGTGTAGTATAGTGCCATGCAATACTGTTTTTACTTTTGTACCTTTTAACATGGTGTAGTAGGTATGCAAGTATCTCTGTCAAGTATTCTCTTTTTTTTTTTTTTTTTTTTTTTTTTTCAACAAGTCGGCCGTCTCCCACCGAGGCAGGGTGACCCAAAAAAGAAAGAAAATCCCCAAAAAGAAAATACTTTCATCATCATTCAACACTTTCACCACACTCGCACATTATCACTGTTTTTGCAGAGGTGCTCAGAATACAACAGTCTAGAAGCATAAACATATAAAGATACACAACATATCCCTCCAAACTGCCAATATCCCAAACCCCTCCTTTAAAGTGCAGGCATTGTACTTCCCATTTTCCCAGGCTCAAGTCCGACTATATGAAAATAACCGGTTTCCCTGAACCCCTTTCACTAAATATTACCCTGCTCACACTCCAACAGATCGTCAGGTCCCAAGTCCCTTTTTCGTCTCCATTCCACTCCTATCAAACCCACGCTCACGCACGCTTGCTGGAATCCAAGCCCCTTACCCACAAAACCTCCTTTACTCCCTCTCTCCAACCCTTTCGAGGACGACCCCAAACCCCGCCTTCCCCTTCCCCTATAGATTTTTTATGCTTTCCATGTCATTCTACTGTATCCATTCTCTCTAAATGAACAAACCACCTCAACAACCCCTCTTCTGCCCTCTGACTAATACTTTTATTAACTCCACACCTTCTCCTAATTTCCACACCTCCGAATTTTCTGCATAATATTTACCACCACACATTGCCCTTAAACAGGACATCTCCGCTGCCTCCAAACCGTCTCCTCGCTGCTGCATTTACCACCCAAGCTTCACACCCTATAAAAAGTTTTGGTACTACTATACTTTCATACATTCCCTTCTTTTCCTCCATAGATAACGTTTTTTTTTACTCCACATATACCTCAACGCACCACTCACCTTTTTTCCCTCATAATTCTATGATTTAAACCCCATCCTTCATAAATCCATCCGCCGACACGTCAACTCCCAAGTATCTGAAAACATTCACTTCTTCCATACTCCTCCTCCCCAATTTGATATCCAATTTTTTCTTTATCTAAATCATTTGACACCTCATCACCTTACTCTTTTCTATGTTCATTTCAACTTTCAAACCCTTTTCACACTTTCCCCAAAATCATCCCCAACCTTTGCAATTTTTTTTAGAATCTCCCTAACAAGTACATCGCAAAAAGTAAATGTGTCAATTCCCTTTTTTAATTTTATTCCCCATAATTTAATCCCCCCCCCTCTCCCAAACACCCCACATTTACTTTCCCTTTTTCAACCCCCCCCTATAAATATATTAAACAACCATGGTGACATTACACATCCCTTTTAAGACCTACTTTTTTTAAAACCGGGGAAGTAGTCTCCCTTTTTCTACACACCCCTAACCTGAGCCCACAAACCCTAAAAACTCTTTACAGCATTTAATAATTTACCACCATTCCAATACTTTGCAACATCTGCCACATTGCTCCCATCCACTCTATAATGCCTTTTTAAATCATAATGCAAAAAAAACTTCCCTATTTTTTCAAATACTGTTCACATATATGCTTCAATGTAAACACCTATCTAAAAATCCCCTCCCACTCTAAAAAAACCCCCTTGCTCATCCGCAATCCACATTCGTCTTACCTCTAATTCTTTCAATTAAACCCTACCGACACTTTTTCCCGGGATACTCATAAGCTTTTTCCTCTATAATTTTTTACAGTCTCTTTTTTCCCCTTTTCCCCTTTTTAAAAAAGGGACTATACATGCTCCTGCCAACCCTAGGGACCTTTCCCCCCTTTCTACATTTATTAAACAAAAGTACCAACCACTCCAACACAAATCCCCCCCCGCTTTTTAAAATTTCTGTCATGATCCCACATTTCCCGCTGCTTTAAACCCCCTTTATTTACTAATGCCTCACGTACCTCCCCACACTTACTTTGCCTTTTTCACTCCTAAAAGATGGTTTTACCTCCCTGACCATGCATGAAAATTTCGCCTCTGTTTTTTTCCTTAACATTTAAAAATTCCTCAAAAATTCTCGCCATCTACCCAAAACCTCCATCTCCCCATCTACTAACCCCCCACCGTTTTTAACTGACAAACCATATTTTCCCCAGGCTTTTTTAACTTGTTTAACTCACTCCCCAAATTTTTTTTTTATTTTTATTAAATTTTTTGACAGTGCCCCCCCACCTATCATCTGCTCTCCTTTTTCACTCTCTCACCACCTCTTTCCCTTTTTTTTACTCTCCAATACTCTGCCCTTATCCCCTTTTGCTTTGTAAAAAACCCCTCATAAGCTACCTTTTTCCCCTTTTATCACACCCTTTTCTCATCATTCCACCAATACCCTCTTTCCTCCGCCCCCACCCTCCTATAACCACAAACTTCGCCCCACATTTTAAACGCTTTTTTTAAAATATTCCAACCCTCTTCAAAACCCCCCCACTACTCACTTTGCACAGGGCCCCTTTCTGCCAATAGTCGCTTGTATCTCAAACCCAATTCTCTTTTATCTTTTTTTTTTTCTCTTTTATCACATA
>NC_069402.1:58586774-58676774 GCF_026875155.1 Cherax quadricarinatus
AGATTTTCAATGACTGGTCAGGATCATCAATATTTACCACTGCTTTGTCTTGACGTACTTCTTGTCGAAATAAATGTTTTCATTTTGCTAATACCTCCAAGAATAACAATTTGCACAAGATAAGAATCTGTGTCTGGGTATATATGGCAAGCTTGATTTTATGAAAAGAAAAGTATGCGTGATTTCTCCAAAGGATTGGATCTTGATACTAGCTAAGAACACTGCAGGAAGTGTTGTTTGACAGTAAACTCTTTGTTTAAAAAAATATATATATTTACAAACCAACCTATGCAGGTATCCTTCTTATCTTAGATGGGATGCCATGAGCAGAAGTTTCCCACTGGCCTTGAATCTGACCTTCTTTTCTTTCAGGATATGCGAAGTTTACCTCGAAGTTCACTTTCCTCCTGATGACTACACGAGTTGTAATATAGAATAACTCTCCTTATGTTGGTTCAGTGATGTCTGTTGTCACTGAAGTTGCTTGTGGGAATTAACTTCTTAATCTTTCTCTTACGTGCACTTCTTGTTTCCAAATACTTCCTACATTTACAGAAATAAGACTCTAGTTAAACATTAACTCCAGGTTATATACATGAATATTCTCAAAGTCGTCATAAAATAAAATTTATTTGTCTTTGACAAGTCTTGAAAAGTCTTCTTGTTTATACACAAAATATTATTTCCTAACTAGTTCTTTAGTAATACAAGCTCAGTAGCAGAAATATTTATAAATTTATTGTATCCTCTAGTACATAATATCAAAACTGTTTTCTCACTGAACACTTCTAGGAAATGAAAATAATAGTGACTATATTTACGTACATTGCAATTCCTTTCTCGAATTACTTTTATTGTCCATACAGTATATTTAATGTATCCTAGAAATGTTATAAAATTAAAATAATTAAACTGTCACGTAGTATCCTAACTAATATGATCTCTAAAAAAGGAAATTAAGTTTTGGACAGGTTCGATACTCTGGTTTAGATCTTTATAATTGTCTTAAAATATAACTTTGTGCAAATTAACCTACAATAACCCAATAAAGTCAAGCACGGTGTCCTATTTCCACCGGAATGATATGGGCTTTTCTAATTAAATCTGAACAATCTATTTAAACAATTTCCACGTGTATTTACCTTTAAAAATATGATTTATTAATAAGTGACGAGTCAAGTTTGGAACATGGTGACAGTGTTGATGGTGACAGTCACTGGTAGTGACGGTCCTGCAGACGGTGGACCAAGTTAGTCTGAGAGGCTGGTCTCTGGTAGACTAGGACACAGCTGTAAGTTAAAAACAGTCACAGGGATGTTAAGAAATACCTTTATCCTTAAGAGTGATAAGGAAGTGGAACGACTTAGCAAAGTAGTAGAGGTAGGATCCATGCATAGTTTTAAGAATAGGTATGACAGGGCTCACGCAGCCACGGGAAGAGTGAACCCAGTAATGAGTGAGTTTACTCAGGTAGACGTATACATAAGTACAGTTATATAAATTATCATACATAGCATATGTGTAGATTACCTAGGATAACCCCTAAAAGTGATTTATTTCCATTGGGGTCCTTGACTATTTCCACTGGGGACAGGAGCTGAAATTCGACCCCTGCAACCACAAATAGGTGAGTGCCGGAGGTGTTCATGATTGCTGGTGACTGTGACCTTGAGGTGATGAGGACCTGGAGGGAAGGTTGACTGCTTCACTATCTTGTCATCATCATCAGTGGTTGTGGAAGGTGAGACACGCGTTTACATCAATATCTTTCTTAATACTTGACAGCTTATATGTAAATATACCAAACTCTGTACTGGAATTCACATACTACTACATCCAGTCTTGCCTTAGTGATGGACGTCAATACATAATAATAAATAGCATTGTTGGTGTCCCCCAAGAAAATATTATTATTCTAGGACCTCTTCTGTTCATTTTAGTATCAGTGACAGACCAAATACCACACCAGTAACCCTTATAATAAAGCCATGTCATATGACTGACTTGTTTCTACTTCAATCCTTTAATCCTCTCTCCCAGGATGCGACCCATACCAGTCAGTTATTACTCTGGTACCTCCAGGTGCAGCAGGTGTAAGTAAATATGCCCAAAGTTTCGAATTATCTGAGTATCAAGCCTCGCTCCTTCAGTGGTGTGCTGTGGCTTGGTTGGCATTGCTTTTTCCTTGCACACTATCTTTGGGTTCAATCCCTGACATGGGTGGAAACATTGGGCACGCTTCCTTGCACCTGCTGTCCCTGTGCAACTAGCAGTAAGTACATACCAGAGTGTTAGTAGACTGGTGCGGGTTGCATCATGGGGACAAGATTAGAAGATCCTAATTGAAACAACAGTACTGATTTTCTTGGGTGGCTAACCTGGGTTAAAAACCTGAACAAATCATACCAGGCCACAGTGCCCTGTGGCCTGGTGGCAAAAGCTCTCACTTCACACGTTGAAGGTCCGAGTTCGATTACCGGCGAAAGGGTGGAAACATTGGACGTGTTTCCTTACACTGGTTGTCTATGTTCACCCATCAGTAAAATGGTACCTGGGTGTTAGTCGACTGGTGTGGGTCGCATCCTGGAACGAAACTGGCCTAAGTTGCCCGAAATGCTCGGCATAACAAGCGGCTTTTTTTATATGCGTAATAGTATGTCATTGATGTCAGCTAGGCCTGTATACCTTGTACATGTATGCACTTATAGTAAATAAAATTATTATTGTTCTTTCAACACACCGGCCATATCCCACTGAGGATTATTATTATTATTATTATTATTATTATTGTGTGAGCTGAGGCTGTTCCCAATTGGACTATTTAATTGGGTCTTAACCCAGGATAACACAACAAAGCCATTAAGTATGACATATATACATGTGGTGCATGTAGTGTACATCACTATTACATTATTGTGCATTATTATTTTTTTTTTTACTAGCTAGTACCAACTACCTCATATTTTTTTACTTTGTATAGTGCAATTAATTGCTCAACTTATTATATATTACAAATCAGATCTTACACCCAATCAGTATTTATATCATAGTGAGTTGGGTTTACTATCTGTCCATTTAACTTTGTTTACCATTACTTAATTTAGTCCCTTATATATTTTCTCCTTTATTTTAGCTTTATATAACTACCTTAGTTCATATATTCGCAATTGTTAAAATAACCAAGGTGCTTTTCTCAGGTGCGAAAGTTGTAATAAGTCAACTATTTTGCCATTATATTCCAAGCTCATTATTTGATTATCACTTTATTTGTTCACCACACTCATATAATCCTTTTATATTGTCTCATATTTTAACTTTAAAGAACTATCTTTAAAGAGCTACCTACAATTATGATCCCAATCTCCTTATTGATCATCACTTATATTGCTCACCCACAAATTATTTTAGTCCCATTTATATTTGTCTCCTTTATTTTAGCTTTAAAAAATATCCCTATGCCAAATTTTTTTACATTTGTTAAAATAATTCTGGTGCTATTTTTTTAGCTTTTAGAATATTTACTTGTCTATATTTATCTCTAACTATATTATTTCACTATAAATCTTTGATTACAAACATTGACCCTGAAACCAACCTCTTATTGAATGACTTAAAGAATAAAAACATAATTGAATTACTACCAGCAGAACAATCAAGGCACTTTCAGAGCCAATAAAAACAACTGCTTAAAAACTACAATATTAATCTTTAAGCAAACATTACGATGACCCTAGCATTACAAATTTCCCTTGCATATTTTCCATCATTACTTCACTGAAACCTGCAAAAAACCTATCCTCAGTGTCTATGCCTTTCCCTGGTTACACAGCCAAAAAACTGTGGCCAGATCAACAAGGGGGGGGCACAGCGTTAACTCAGCCAACAAAAAGTATCCTAATACTTGACAACAAAAATTTTAAAAAAATTTCCCAAGATGTAGGCATACTTTTTAAGATACGGGACTATTTCCCCGTCAGCCTCCTGGCCCCTTTATCACTCTCTTTTTTTACCCCCATCCACCTATGGAATTGTGCAGGGGGTCAACAACAATTAACCATCTCAGACCCTAATTTCCCAAAAAAAGGCTGCGTTAGAAGATGATAAATTCTCACTAAGGCAGCACACCCACCCAAAATTTAAAAAAACTCAACCACCACCAACAAAACATCCATACTATTTCTGCCCATTCATCATAGAACACTTAAAATTGAATAAAACCCCCCCCTCAAACATCCCTTGCCAAACCCAAAAGAACCAACCATAACGCAAGGCACAACACTCTTTGAGTTCCTCGTGTCCTCTCACGCTATGCAAAAACTCAATGCCTAAAAGGGGGCCCCAAAATCGGGGAAATTTATACTGTAAATTAAAAGAAAACTACCTGTTTATAAAATTTAAGTCTCTTCTCAAAGATCACTTCTCAAAACCAAAAATACTGAAAAACTGAAACCTATAAATTTTTTATACTATTTACTCACAATTTTATCACACAAATGTAAACCCCGGACCCAATCTAACTTTGTTATTTTTTTTAAAAACACTACCCAACGAAAACTTCCCTTCGACTGAATGTACAGCAATGCTGCAACCAATACCTGTCTTTGTAAAATCATTTGTGCTTTATAGTTCTGTTTACAAAATGTTTTATCACTGATTTCATCTTGCTTATTAATCTTAATTAATTTTAAACCAGCCTTAATGCATGCATTAAGTGGGTTTTCATGTGCCTTACCCAATTTTTTTTTTACCTCTGATGTTCTAAATTACTTAAAAAAAAAAATAAATAAAAAAAGGGATGAATGTGGGGAAAATAAATAGCCAAATTCAAATCCAAAAAAACCACAAAAACCTCGGATGAACACCTAAGATACCCAGTCAAAAATTAGCCCCTTTTCGGAAAACCAGGGAAGTATGATAACTGATGCATGCATGAATAAATATCACTTACTACTCTCAGGTGACTCAGTATAAATCTCCTGCAAGACCAGGACCCACACGTTACTGAATTCACAAACACTATCAGTAACTGCTTGTTGCTACCAACAGTAACAAAACCTACAAGGATACACACAAGAATTACAAGAATTACAGAGACTAGTGTTTCCCTACTAGACCACATCTGGACCAGCACTATATCCCCTTTAAAATCACGCAAAATAACAGATAATACCACAGACCACTACCTTACCTTCTTCATAACTAATCTAGGCAAATTACCCCAAGACACTACTAAAGTCACTTTCAGACTTCACAATGAGGCAGCCATTAATAACTTCACAACAGCAGTGACAAACATTGACTGGCACACTGAGCTAGAAATCTATACAGATATTGACAAATGTATTAATAATTTTCTAAAAAGACCCAATACCTCTAAAAACAAGCACTGCCCTAAAAAACTAAACAGATGACAGCTAAGAGACTGAACAGTCCCTGGCTAACACCCAGCATCCTCAAATCCCATAAAATACAAAGCACCAATATGAAAAACAGTACAGAATGGGTCACATAACCAGAGACCAAACAAAACGTTACTTATCAGTCCTAACCAGCCTGATAAGAAGAGCTAAAAAATTGTGTTATGAGAACAGATTATCCAACTTAAAAGGTGATATAAAAAAGGCCTGGAAAACCCTATCAGAAATTCTATGAACCAAAAAGATATCATGAAATAGTGCAATTGAACTAACAAAACCAGATGAACCCCACCTCCCCCAACTGAAACAGCAAACAGACTCAATGATTTCTTTTCCACCTCTCCAGGTAAACTCCAGGTAATAGGAAAAAACCTTGCCAATAAAATCCCAAGCTGAAATACCCCACCCAATGACTACCTCACTGGCAATTACCTGAACACACTGTTCCTAGCTCCGACTAACCCAACAGAAGTCTTCCTTATTATCAACACACTAAAAAACAAGACAGGAGATTTAAATACCTTACCACCCTTTATATACAAAAAAGCGTCGCAAGTGCTGTCACCAATCATTGCAACACTCTTTAACAAATCCATCGAATCCTCTACCTTCCCTACAGTTCTCAAAATAGCGAGGGTCACCCCGATACATAAAGGAGATCAAACAGACTTGAATAACTATAGGCCAATATCCAACTTACACCCTCTCTCTAAAATCTTCGAAAAATTAATTCTTAAGCAAATCTATTCCTACCTCATCTCCTACAACATACTCAACCCCTGTCAGTTTGGGTTCAGGCCTAATAAAAATACAAATGATGCTATTATGCACATGCTAGAACAAATATACACTGCACTAGAGAAAAAAGAAGTCCCACTGGGGATCTTCATTGATTTACATGAAGCTTTTGATACAGTTGGCCATAACTTGCTCCACATAAAATTATTGCACTAGGTAGGTGAGGGAGTGCCCTCTTATACCATCAAGTCATACCTCAGCAACAGAAGCCAATATGTGTACACAAATGGAGCAAACTCTTCTGCGCAACCAATTACAGTTGGTGTCCCACAGGGAAGTGTCCTTGGCCCTCTTCTCTTTCTCATTTACATAAATGACCACCCAAATGCATCGCAACTAATCAGACCCACACTATTTGCAGATGACACTACATGCGTCTTCTCTCACCCGAGCCCAGTCATGCTAGCCAATGCTCTGAATACCAAATTACAGAAAATATCTACCTGGATGAGGACTAACAAACTTACTCTCAACATTGACAAAACCTACTTCATTCAGTTTGGTAACAGAGCTACAGACGTCCCTCTTAACATAATGATTAACGGATCACCTATCACAAAGCTTCACAGAGGGAAAATTCTTAGGAATCCACCTTGATAATAGACTCAAATTTCAAACACATATACAGCAAATTTCCAAGAAAATTTCCAAGACCGTAGGCATACTATCAAAGATACGATACTATGTTCCACAGTCAGCCCTTCCTGGCCCTATATCACTCACTTATTTACCCCTATCTCACCTATGAAATATGTGCATGGGGCTCAACAACAATAAACCATCTCAGACCATTAATTACCCAACAAAAGGCTACAGTCAGAATGATAACAAATTCCCACTACAGGCAGCACACTCCACCAGTATTCAAAACTCTAAACAACCATACAAAACATCCATACTTATTATTGTACCTACTACATACATAGAACACTTAACTCAGATACAAACCCTCCCCTCAAACGTCTCCTTACCAACCTCAACAGAACACACGACCATAACACAAGGTACAGATCACTCTTTGATGTTCCTCGTGTCCATCTCACACTATGCAAAAACTCAATGCACATAAAAGGCCCAAAAATCTGGAATTCATTACCTGTGAATATATAAGAAACACTGTCTGTTTATAAATTCAAGTCTCTACTTAAAAATCACTTACTCACCCACAACTAAATAAATACTGAATAATTGTATCTCATAAATGTTTAACCTGTGACCCAATCAAACTTTGTTATTTTTAATTACATTAAGTTAATTTTAAGCCTGCCCATAATGATCTGCATACAAGGGGCTTTGGTATGTTACACTTAACCACTGTATTTTTTTGTTCTTCAATGTATCATGTTCAAATTAATAATTAATAAATAAATATCCATTGTGTCCTTACTTAGAATGTGAACTGCAACACTGGGTACCTATTTACTGAATGTGGGCATACATTTGAACCTGCTAAAAAACTACAATCTGGGTTGGTTTGTGAATTAGTTACCTAATTAATCCTATTTATATAAGTTTCACACAATCCACTGTTTTATTTAGAGCAGATGTTGAAGCCACAAAGTATTATTAATAGGTAAGTTTATTCAGGTACATTCACAGTTGCATAAATTATCATACATAGCAGCATATGTGTAGATTAAGTAGGAAAGCCTAAAAAAGTCAGTAACATTTCCATTGGGGTCCTTGTATTTTTATATTTGTCTGATTATAAGTGGGATGGTGGAAAATCAGTTCTGCTAGTATGGGTTTCATCTTGAGCAGCAATACTTCAAACCAGAGATTCTCCAGATTATAGTTGTGCAAGATGGGTTTTGTAAGCTAAATTATTTCTTGGGGTACACATGTATCACACCCCTTGTTAGATTAGCTGTTTTTCATCTTAAAATTATTACCTTGCATATTGACATCGTATTGCATTGTTTGTAGTTTAGTTTAATGTTTAACAAAACCTTGCTTTTGAGTACATAAGTTTAGTTATCACTGTGACCATTAATTAATTATTTATGCACTGGATACACCTTGCATGCACCCATCTTTCTCATGTTAATAGTGTTTGTTGAATTAGCAATGTTCTGTATACTGAGTCTGTGGTAGAATATACCGACAACTTTACTAATAAAGATACAGTATGCGGTTTATGGCACTTTAAGACTCATTGAATGCCTTCTCAATAAAATGCCATAAACCAGTCTTGTTAGGCTCAATGTACTGCATTGTACATTGAGGCTAACTTATCTGGATTCTCTTAATTTGTTAATAATTTTGTTTTATTTTCAGTCAGAGTAGAGATGAATGCCATAACCAGCTTCGTTGATTCCTTTACGGAACTCTTCAGTTTGACATCTCAAATGTTATCTCTGTCAGTGCGAGTATGGTCTCTTGGTGTTATGATCATTCTTCAACTTCTGGTCATTCTTGCAGGACTTCTTTGCTTATGCTGGTTTCTTCTCAAGCTTGTAAGTTTAATGACTATCATTATAGTTATGGTTTACAGTTACAATACTTAAAAGTTGATGACTAATAAACGTGTGATGTGCAACACGAGTATTTTTATTGCTGAATTGATTCGCCTTTGAACAGGGGTAACTTTTATAGTATAATAATTGCCTCTGGATTTGACTGAAGCCTTCTTTTCAAGTAAAACATTTCTGCAGTAAAGATACCAGTATTGAGCACATTTTAACACCTGAATACTCGAATATAAAATACTACATGCTTTAAAAAAATGAAGCATAAAGAATGTGTGAATCCTATTAGATATTAATGCCTTGCTTTAAACTGCATTTTTTATTAGTGTGTGCTTCCCTGTGTACATATATGGTTGCAGGGGCAGTCACAGCTCCTGGCCCTGTGTGTTCATGTGAACATTTTGTGAGGTATTGGAGAGCTGAAAGGGGCTGTGTGGAGAATATTTATGGAGAAATATTCTCCACACATTTTATAATTTACAGTATTTTCTGACTTCTAACTACATAATTTTTTTCTCATTTCAGTGTATGCATACATTACGGAAAGGTGAACCAGGATATCTTCATGTAGCATTCTTTCATCCATATTGCAATGCTGGAGGAGGGGGTGAAAGGGTTCTCTGGTGTGCCATAAGATCACTTCAGAGAAAGTTAGTAGACACTGTAAACTTATTGATAATTAGTAAAATTCTACAGTACAGGAGAATAATGTATTCTGTACAGAACTTAAAGGATAAACATTGTAAAAAAATGTTACTCATTAGAGCAGTATTACTATTTTAAATATTATCAGTGGGAAAAAAATGGGTTAATCTGGGAGAATGGGAGTGGAATTGCAGTGATACTGGTGAAGGGCTCTTATTTCAAAGAATGAGAAATGTCCTCTCCTTTATTGGATCAAACATGATTACCTCCCATTACCCAGGTGTTGCATAATTCTTATGAGTTTACTACCACTTCCACGTAATCATATTTATTAAAATTGCATATCATTTAGCCTCTGTTTATAGTGATGCTGTTTTTTGGGGGAGGGGGGGGGAAACTAAACAATTGCCCTATGCCATTTCCATCACCTTACCTTTCAGTGTTTTCCTTGGTCTTTTAAATACCTGTACTCATTTGGAACATATGATGTGTTTAAAAATTCTAGATTCTAGTTTGGCTAATATTTATACTATTAAGGACATATTTTGATTACTGTATGTGTGTGTGTGTGTGTGTGTGTGTGTGTGTGTGTGTGTGTGTGTGTGTGTGTGTGTGTGTGTGTGTGTGTGTGTGTGTGTGTGTGTGTGTGTGTGTGTGTGTACTTGCCTAATTGTACTCGCCTAATTGTGGTTGCAGGGGTCGAGACTCAGCTCCTGGCCCCGCCTCTTCACTGATCGCTACTGGTGTGTGTGTGTGTGTGTGTGTTTTTTTCCTCAACCAACCGGCCGTATCCCACCAAGGCAGAGTGGCCCAGAAAGAAAAACGAAAGTTTCTCTTTTTAAATTTAGTAATTTATACATGAGAAGGGGTTACTAGGCCCTTGCTCCCGGAATTTTAGTCGCCTCTTACAACATGCATGGCTTACGGAGGAAGAATTCTGTTCCACTTCCCCATGGAGGTAAGAGGAAATAAACAAGAACAAGAACTAGAAAGAAAATAGAAGAAAACCCAGAGGGGTGTGTATATATGTTTGTACATGTATGTGTGGTGTGACCTAAGTGTAAGTAGAGGTAGCAAGATGTACCTGAAATCTTGCATGTTTATGAGACAGAAAAAAGGACACCAGCAATCCTACCACAAGGGCAGTTTAATCTTAATATAACTGTCTGTCTCTCAAGGTTTCTTGTCCATTTTAATTTACTTTTTATTCCTACATTTTGAAGTTTCCAAATTTGTCTTTATGGGGAAACTGTTAGTAAAAGCTTTCTTAAATGTACGTGGATATAATCTTCCTATCCATTTTCTTAACTGTATGTGAGTCATAATGGCTTAATATTAAAATATTGCTATACAGGTACAATGCTGATTTTCTGGCACCCTTGGTTCCTAGGCTTTGTCATTTTATAGGTTTGGCTGGACCAGCAAAGATCACATAATTTAACAGTATACCTCTGACCCACCATGATCTGCTGGAAATTGAAAATGTTCACTAACATAAATGGAAGCAGGGTTATTTATTAATATACTTGCAAAGGATGCTGCAGCACTACTATTCCCTAAGTAGTAAATAATGGGATTTTACTGGCACTGTAGAACTAATCACAAACATCTGGAAGTGAAGGGTTGTTAGGAACTGATGTCACAGGGAGAACATTGGGGGTACTTAAAGTTAAAGCCAAAACATTTTCAGATGGCCTACTGCTATGACACATTCTTCTTGGCTGTCTTCTTAAATATTTCATGCAAATGAAGTTGTTTCAGGTGCTTTGCTCTTTCTCTGTGTAAATTTCTTCATGCCTCTAATAAAAAAAAATTAGCTCTTGTTCTGTCAGAGGGATGTGTTCTAGCCCTGTGATTAATTCACCTGACAACTCTTAAGTTAATAGCCAAAGCTATTGGTAGTTACTTGGATAGCCATTAACCCTAGCCATAGCTAGGGTGAAATTTTAGCAAAATGTGCAAAGAGTTGCACAGTCGAGAGATAATTACAAATTGCATTTTAAACTTCAAGCAAGCATGTACTCTTAATTTTTTTTTTTTTTTTTTTTTTTTTTTTTTTTTCAACAAGTCGGCCGTCTCCCACCGAGGCAGGGTGACCCAAAAAAAGAAAGAAAATCCCCAAAAAGAAAATACTTTCATCATCATTCAACACTTTCACCACACTCGCACATTATCACTGTTTTTGCAGAGGTGCTCAGAATACAACAGTCTAGAAGCATAAACATATAAAGATACACAACATATCCCTCCAAACTGCCAATATCCCAAACCCCTCCTTTAAAGTGCAGGCATTGTACTTCCCATTTCCAGGACTCAAGTCCGACTATATGAAAATAACCGGTTTCCCTGAATCCCTTCACTAAATATTACCCTGCTCACACTCCAACAGATCGTCAGGTCCCAAGTACCATTCGTCTCCATTCACTCCTATCTAACACGCTCACGCACGCTTGCTGGAAGTCCAAGCCCCTTACCCACAAAACCTCCTTTACCCCCTCTCTCCAACCCTTTCGAGGACGACCCCTACCCCGCCTTCCTTCCCCTATAGATTTATATGCTTTCCATGTCATTCTACTGTGATCCATTCTCTCTAAATGACCAAACCACCTCAACAACCCCTCTTCTGCCCTCTGACTAATACTTTTATTAACTCCACACCTTCTCCTAATTTCCACACTCCGAATTTTCTGCATAATATTTACACCACACATTGCCCTTAAACAGGACATCTCCGCTGCCTCCAACCGTCTCCTCGCTGCTGCATTTACCACCCAAGCTTCACACCCATATAAGAGTGTTGGTACTACTATACTTTCATACATTCCCTTCTTTGCCTCCATAGATAACGTTTTTTGACTCCACATATACCTCAACGCACCACTCACATTTTTTCCCTCATCAATTCTATGATTAACCTCATCCTTCATAAATCCATCCGCCGACACGTCAACTCCCAAGTATCTGAAAACATTCACTTCTTCCATACTCCTCCTCCCCAATTTGATATCCAATTTTTCTTTATCTAAATCATTTGACACCCTCATCACCTTACTCTTTTCTATGTTCACTTTCAACTTTCTACCTTTACACACATTCCCAAACTCATCCACTAACCTTTGCAATTTTTCTTTAGAATCTCCCATAAGCACAGTATCATCAGCAAAAGTAACTGTGTCAATTCCCATTTTGAATTTGATTCCCCATAATTTAATCCCACCCCTCTCCCAAACACCCTAGCATTTACTTCCTTTACAACCCCATCTATAAATATATTAAACAACCATGGTGACATTACACATCCCTGTCTAAGACCTACTTTTACGGGAAGTAGTCTCCCTCTCTTCTACACACCCTAACCTGAGCCTCACTATCCTCATAAAAACTCTTTACAGCATTTAATAACTTACCACCTATTCCATATACTTGCAACATCTGCCACATTGCTCCTCTATCCACTCTATCATATGCCTTTTCTAAATCCATAAATGCAATAAAAACTTCCCTATCTTTATCTAAATACTGTTCACATATATGCTTCAATGTAAAACACTGATCTACACATCCCTACCCACTCTAAAACCTCCTTGCTCATCCGCAATCCTACATTCTGTCTACCTCTAATTCTTTCAATTATAACCCTACCGTACACTTTTCCTGGTATATCAGTAAGCTTATTCCTCTATAATTTTTACAGTCTCTTTGTCCCCTTTCCTTTATATAAAGGGACTATACATGCTCTCTGCCATCCCTAGGTACCTTCCCCTCTTTCATACATTTATTAAACAAAAGTACCAACCACTCCAACACTATATCCCCCTGCTTTTAACATTTCTGTCATGATCCCATCAGTTCCAGCTGCTTTACCCCTTTCATTTTACGTAATGCCTCACGTACCTCCCCCACACTTACATTCTGCTCTTCTTCACTCCTAAAAGATGGTATACCTCCCTGACCAGTGCATGAAATTACTGCCTCTGTTTCTTCCTTAACATTTAAAAGTTCCTCTCAATATTCTCGCCATCTACCCAATACCTCCATCTCCCCATCTACTAACTCCCCTACTCTGTTTTTAACTGACAAATCCATATTTTCCCTAGGCTTTCTTAACTTGTTTAACTCACTCCAAAATTTTTTCTTATTTTCATTAAAATTTCTTGACAGTGCCTCTCCCACTCTATCATCTGCTCTCCTTTTGCACTCTCTCACCACTCTCTTTACCTTTCTTTTACTCTTAATTTTGCCTGTACTAAAAGAAAAGCCAGACAATCCATTGCCAGTAAATTGATATCGTACCTGTATTACTATAAACTTGAAATGCGTGTACTGTACACATATGAACACAAGTGAAGCTTTTTTTTTTTCCCCCCTAGGTATCAGAATGTCAAGTGCTATGTTTACACTGGAGACACGGATGTTACCTCTCAACAGATACTTCAAAAAGCTCGACAAAGGTTCAATGTAATCTTGCCTCAACCAGTTGAATTCATATTCCTCCAGAGTCGAACTCTTGTTGAAGCTAAGCACTATCCTTTTGTAACACTCATGATGCAAAGTATAGGATCCATCATACTGGCGGGTGAGGCACTGTCTAAGTTTCGTCCAGACATATATATTGATTCCATGGGTTATGCATTCACTTACCCTGTATTTCGTTACATTGGAGGCTGTGTAGTAGGCTGTTACACACATTACCCAACAATAAGTACAGATATGTTGGAACAAGTTGCAAACAGAGTTGAAGCACACAATAACAGAAGATTCATCTCTAGCAATATAGTTTTTAGCACATTAAAATTAGGCTATTACCATTTATTTGCACTAATGTATGCATTAGTTGGACACTGTGCACACTTAGTTATGGTAAACTCATCCTGGACACATGGCCACATTACAGCACTTTGGGGACAGTCTCGTCAGACACACATTGTGTATCCACCATGTGATACTCAGCATTTCAAAAGTCTCCCCAAGATTCCAGACTCTGAGAAGAAGCTTAAGAGTATTATTTCTATTGGTCAGTTTCGTCCAGAAAAGGATCATTCTCTCCAACTGAAAGCTTTCCAGAGGCTTTGTGAAATCCTTGATTCAGATATTAAGGAAGTTGTTCAGCTTGTATTGATAGGTAGTTGTAGAAATAATGAGGATTACCAAAGGGTAGAAAACTTAAAAACTCTTGCATCTACATTAGGAATTAATGATAAAGTAGTTTGGAAACTTGATGCCTCTTTCCCGGAACTTTTAGAATATGTTCAAAATGGGACAGTTGGTTTGCATACAATGTGGTGTGAACATTTTGGTATTTGCATTGTTGAATGCATGGCAGGTGGGCTTATCATGGTGGCTCATGATTCTGGTGGACCAAAAATGGATATTGTTGTTGAGTTTGATGGTCAACGAACAGGTTACAGAGCCACAGACCCTGAATCTTATGCCCAGGCAATCAAAACAATTTTGGAATCTACTGATGAAGACAGAAATAGTATACGCATTTCAGCTAGAAATTCAGTTGACAGATTCAGTGATGAGCAGTTTGAAACTTCTTTTCTTTGTGCAAGTGAAAGTATTTTCTCTAATGCAGTATTAAGTTAGTGAATTGCTAGCATTTTCAGTAAAAAAAAAAATTGATATTCATTGTAGTGTCAGATATACTTAGGTGTGACACTTAAAACAAGAATGTGACCTAAGTGAATGGTCAGCAGCATTAGTGTAGGACTTTAAATTCATCTTCTGATTGTTATGTTCTCATAAATGATTACCATGTCATGAAATTTAGGTGATAAGCATTAATTTTCTTGTAAATGATGAACATGCACCTTTGTTTTCTCTTAGAAATGCACATTTATATTTTGGTATCTATTATTTTTGTTCCCTCAGTTATTGTATACTGTATTCATAGATGGCAAGATACTTTTAAGGGTCATACATTATAGCATAGCACTGCATTGCATAAGCAAAATAGTGAGAGAATCTAGGCATTGAGGGAAGGACATCAGCTGGAAGGATGAGAGCTAGAATTTGATAAAATATATTAATGCATATTAACCCGTAAACGATCCAAGCAGATCTACGTTTACGTGTGTAGTGCTACAAAAGTAGATTACGTTTTTGTTACATATTTTCAAATACATATAACAAAAAAAAAAAGTAGATCAAAGTTTTTTACACATTTTCAAATGTAAAAAAATAAAAAGATCTACTTTTTTACACACTTTCAAATGTTGAAAAAAAATGTATATACAGTGGACCCCCGCTTAACGATCACCTCCAAATGCGGCCAATTATGTAAGTGTATTTATGTAAGTGCGTTTGTACGTGTATGTTTGGGGGTCTGAAATGGACTAATCTACTTCACAATATTCCTTATGGGAAAAAATTCAGTCAGTACTGGCACCTGAACATACTACTGGAATGAAAAAAGTTCGTTAACCGGGGGTCCACTGTATAAGTTTGGACCGTTTACGGGTTAAAGATAGAACAGTCAGGTGGTAAGGTAGATAGTGTGTACGTGTGTATTTCAGAATGTTTTCCTCAACATTTTAAATGAATATAAACAACCATCTGTAGCAGAACAAGTCCTTATTGTTGCAATAAAAGCTTGCTCTGCTCTATTTGCCTTTATTCCTTTTAGTAGTATGCTTTTCAACAAACCAGTCTGAAATGAATAGTGTCCTTGCTGATGAATGAGAGAATCTATTATAAAGTTCTGAGCTGTCAGGATTTGTTAGTGAAAAATGGTACGGAAAAAGTATGCCATACTGAATGAAGTCCTTTATTCACAAGATGTTGCCTTTGATGCCATTTTTCTCTTGCTAACTTCCTGTCTGAGGGAGTAACCTCATGTTGATCTGGTTACATGCCTATACTGAGAAATAAAGATGTATGTGAAAGATAATGACTTGTCCTTATCTAACAAATAAGTGAAATAGATGGGCAGTGTTTAACCCTTACAAGTTTAACATTTGCCCCATAAATATAATTATAGTGAGAAAGGAAGAGCATATTGTATTTCATGAAGCACTACTCATTTTGGCATAATATTTATTATAGGTCAGAATATTCGTCTTACATTTTCCTTTCTTTTCTGTCCCTGTAGTTTGGAAAAAAGCTTAACTTAGTATAGTAATCCCTGCCTCTGACAGAAGAAAATTGCCATAAACAAAATTGACATTTAAATTAAAACCATTTTCCCATAGACTCCCTTCTAATCAGATGTTTGAGAAAAATTTCAGTTAAGTTGTCCCCTATACTTTTTTCTTCAGAGTCCAGTAAATATAGTATGTCTGGCAAAATACACTTCAGTTGACAGGACACTCAATGTTGATAATTAGCATCTATAATTTGGAAAAGTGTGAAGGAGGTTGTTTTAGTATAGTGTATGGAGAAAAGAGGGAGTAGTGTTAGATGGTATACAATATCAAATTTAGTATTCTGAACTGGTCATTGCACCACATTTCTTGACAGCAACAGTACCCAATAAAATAGTCACTTTGGTGTATAAAGTAACTTTTTTTTTTTTTTCATCCTTCAAACCACTACAAACTGTACTGGGAGAGAAAACAAAATAGGCATACTTAATGACTTTCCAAGTAATATCAGTGGCTTTCTAGAAGTCTTGCAAAAGCTGCATAGATCTGCCTGCCTGCAAAAGTATTCCCCATTATACCCTTATTACCTAAATGAAGTACACAAAAAAAAGCGAATTGTCACTAATTCAGGGAGCATCATAGCTTTTATTTGGTATCTGTTCTTGCCTATAATATGTGTGCTTAGATTTTTAATGATCTGATTAGCAAGGACACTTGTATTCACTCCTGTTTGCTTCAGTTTATGGAGTCTAATTTCATTCTTTTTCTGTAAAAGTATCTAGTTTATATAAAATAAAACTAAATGCAGCATTTCTTGCCTTTGAGTGTTTATAACTGAGATCTATATTTTTTTTTTTTTCTGAAATTCATATTTTATGCTTTAATACAGATAAGTTGTAAGTAAAGAGTTTACCAAAGATTTTGATATTTTCTTTTCCTGCTGAAAATGTAATACATTGTGTTTTAAACTGCAATCGTGTCATTACGATTTCTTAAGTCATTGTGTTTTGTTTAGCCTCCAAAATTGACAGGAAAATCCTCTGGGAACTATACAGGAGAGGAAGTTGATAGAGGAGTCAGGTCATAATCAGTCTGTACAGACTGATAAATTCCTGCAGTCTTGTCCAAGATCCTCAGAATTAAAAGCAGCAGTAATGAGTTAGTGAGACCTTAGTATGAATTATAATATTTACTTGGATAGAATGGGGGATGATAGTGTAAATTGAGGTGGGTCAGGAATTGGAAGAGGTTTGTGCAGTGAATGAAGTGGAAGGGAGGCAACCACAGTACAGCTAAAGGGCATTTCATCCCTCAAGGTACCTAACCACAGTACAGCTAAAGGGCATTTCATCCCTCAAGGTACCTAGATGCCAGTTGTCCTACCCCTTTGGACCAAACTTGAATGCCTACCATTTCTCAGGCACTTGAAGGGTTAATGCTTCCCTGACTAAAATAAAATGAAGGATATTGCACAAAGTGTAGGTTGCAAAGGGGCGAGCAACAGGAAGCAGTGATGCATTTGTAATGTAGACAGTGTTCATGTAACTGGGCAAATGAGTGGATTAAGATTGAACTCCAACTCCTCTAGGCTACAACTGGGGATCCCTCAGAGGCTATTTGATTCTGGTGATGGGGAGGCTTTTGAGCCATGGAGAGGGGTAGCTCTAATTCTTTTGATAGAGCTCATCACCAAAATCATGGCACCCTGCTGTGAAGGGTGTATAATCAGACTAATGCTAAAGAAAAAAAATCACAACCGAATTGTATTGATAGCAAAAAAACCTATTGGTAATCATTTTATTGAAGACATAATGGCTCCTAATGTAGATTTATGATGACTGTAAACAGTGTTACTGGTATTAAGCATAAGTCTCAACTTTTACTGTTTCGTCATCAATGTAATAATGTACCAAGTTAAATGCTAAGCACAAAGGGGTTGTACAGTGCATCATCGAAAAAAGAGGGGTTTGGATGTGCTTCTAGTATGTCATAATTTGGTCCTTTCTAAGACTGATTCTCATAACTTTTGCCATAACTCAAATAGGTTTTTCATAAATTTTTGAATTCAGTCATTATTCCTTCATGTAAGTGATTTGGAATTGCCCTCTCCCAAATCTAGAACTTCATTATACTTCACTTCTCCATTTCTCTTACCAGAAGGCAATTGTCTTATTGGGTTCCTGAGAAAAACCAAGACTTCTACTATGAGCTTGTCAGCATAATGTATGCTCCATGATATGGCTCTAGAAATAATTAAAGTGAGTCTCTTAGGGGTTATAAGAATGACAAAGGATTAAAAATTAATTGAACAAAAATCACACAAGGATATGTGTATGTAAATAAAGTTCTATTCCCTATGTTGACCTACAATTTTGATATATCTATCCCTCATGGGAGATGCCTCGAATGCAAAACTACTAGCACAAGCACTCTGTATTCTTTGGAGAAAGACCTTAGCTCTAGGTAGAATCTCAGAGGCTTTAAAAAGTGCGCATACAGCTCCTTTGCATAAAGGACACAGTAGAGCACGCACTAACGAGAAATTATCGGCTGATAGCCCAAACATCACATGTTCAAATAAACATATATAGATTTGTTTGCCACCATTATATAGGGTCTTGTCAATAATAATATTTTATTTCAACATGATATATGTTTGTACAAAGGAATATAATACTAGTGGTACCTTGAGTTTTGAACAGCTCCCAACTCAAACAGTTAAGTAAGTGTATTTTTGTAAGTGCTTTTGTAAGTGTATTTTTGAGGGTCTCAAATGGACTAATCTAATTTACATTATTCCTTGTGAGAACAAATTTGTTCGGTAACGGCACTCGAACAGCCTTCTGGAACGAATTAATTTTGTAACTCGGGGTACCACTGTAGTTGGGTATACATGCATGTAAGTGTTAGTTCTGATCCGAAAACATATTTGTATAAGTTCTGTATTTGCAGTATTGTTGAATGCAGTTGGATCGTCATTTCACTTGATTAAACTTATCTGCGAACAAGTAGTTAAAGTCCCTGTGAAGCACTGTAATGGTAGCTGAAGAGTACCTGTACATGAGGAGTTGGCAGTGGGCGTGAAAGTTTGTGAATGGTAATTTTTTATTTTGAAAGTGAAAGATGCCATGGTAAGAGAAACACTTCGCTTGCACATTAGGCATCTTCAGGTGAATACAGTAATGGAAGCAAGTAGGTTTAAGGGACCAACCACCACCTACTAAGAACAATGGATTGATCAAAGAAGATAACATGTTATGTGGAGGAGGAAGATTCTAAGACATGTAGGTGTGAAAGAAAAATTCTAACATGCATTTGAGTGGAAGATTCTGTTACACGAGAGGAAGATCCCAAAAAGTTTTATGGGGTGTGGGAGAAAGAGTCAAACATGTTACATAGATGTGGGAGGAAGATTTCAACACATGAATTGTGGGAAGATTCAAAAGCATGTGGGCATGGGAGGAAGATTTCAACACATGGAGCATGGGAAGATTCAGAAGCATGTGGGCATGGGAGGAAGATCTGAATATGTCGTGTGGAAGATTTGAACACGTTGTGTGGGAGGACCCCTCAAGGGAGGTTCCTTGATGTGGGTGAGGGGGCTCTTGATCTAGGGAATTGGATCTGTGCTCCAGTTCCCCGAATTAAGCCTGAATACCTTCCACATTCCCCCCACAGGCGCTGTATAATCCTGGGCTTAGCGCTTCCCCCTTGATTATCATAATAATAATTGAAACACGTCATGCGGGAGGGAGATCTAAAACACGTCATGTGGGAGGAAGATCTGAAACACGATCATGCGGGAGGAAGATCTGAAACATGTCATGCGGGGGGAAGATTTGAAACACGTCATGTGGGAGGAAGATTTGAAACACGTCATGGGGGAAGATCTGAAACACGTCATGCGGGAGGAAGATCTGAAACACGTCATGCGGGAGGAAGATCTGAAACACGTCATGCGGGAGGAAGATCTGAAACACGTCATGTGGGAGGAAGATCTGAAACGTCATGCAGGAGGAAGATCTAAAACACGTCATGCGGGAGGAAGATCTGAAACATGTCATGCGGGAGGAAGATCTGAAACATGTCATGCGGGAGGAAGATCTGAAACACGTCATGCAGGAAGATTTGAAACGTCATGTGGGAGGAAGATTTGAAACACGTCATGCGGGAGGAAGATCTGAAACACACAAAGTTCATGCGGGAGGAAGATCTGAAACACGTCATGCGGGAGGAAGATCTGAAACACGTCATGCGGGAAGATTTGAAACGTCATGTGGGAGGAAGATTTGAAACACGTCATGTGGGAGGAAGATTTGAAACACGTCATGCGGGAGGAAGATCTGAAACACGTCATGCGGGAGGAAGATCTGAAACACGTCATGCGGGAGGAAGATCTGAAACACGTCATGCAGGAGGAAGATCTGAAACACGTCATGCGGGAGGAAGATCTGAAACACGTCATGCGGGAGGAAGATCTGAAACACGTCATGCAGGAGGAAGATCTGAAACACGTCATGCGGGAGGAAGATCTGAAACACGTCATGCGGGAGGAAGATCTGAAACACGTCATGCGGGAGGAAGATCTGAAACACGTCATGCGGGAGGAAGATCTGAAACACGTCATGCGGGAGGAAGATCTGAAACACGTCATTGCGGGAGGAAGATCTGAAAACACGTCATGCGCGAGGAAGATTTGAAACACGTCATGCGGGAGGAAGATCTGAAACACGTCATGCGGGAGGAAGATCTGAAACACGTCATGCGGGAGGAAGATCTGAAACACGTCATGCGGGAGGAAGATCTGAAACACGTCATGCGCGAGGAAGATTTGAAACACGTCATGCGGGAGGAAGATCTGAAACACGTCATGCGGGAGCAAGATCTGGTACATACACACTGATAGTTGTGCATCCCAGGCAGTATATATCCTGAAAGTTTACTTTAATGCTTATTTTTGGTATTTAAAACAACAACAGCGTTGTCATGCTAGCAAAAAAAAAAAAAAGAAATACCACACAATTTTTTCGTTATATATATAACGGGATAATAAAATCGTCGCATAACCCTAAAATAAATTAGTTCTTGAAGAACAAGGAGCTACTGTGATGAACACATCGAGAAAGATATGAGGATTCAGGTGCTGCGTAATATTGTGCTATTATTATTATTATTATATGGAGACAAGCGTAATTGGGAGAGATCAATATATTTATAGTGAGGTGTGTGAAGACTCCAGTTGGATACCAAGACAAATTAAGTCACTTGTGAGCCATGGATAAGATGTCTAGTTGTATTCTCTCTCTCTTAGATAATGATGAAGAACTCTTACACGCAGCTGTGGACACATTGCTGAAGGTAATGTGTATATATTTGTGTGTGACAATGATTCATTGTATTGTTTTACTGTAATCCTTCATAAATTATTTGATTGTTTTGAGGTATCCTTAGTTGTATCTAAAATATTTAAATGGTATTGAAGACCCCAGTGGAAGTCCCAATGACCCCAATGGAAGTCCCAATGACCCCAGTGGAAGTCCCATTGACCCCAATGGATGTCCCAATGACTCCAATGGAAGTCCCATTGACCCCAATGAAAGTCCCAATGACCCCAATGGAAGTCCCAATGACCCCAATGGAAGTCCCAATGACCCCAATGGAAGTCCCAATGACCCCAATGGAAGTCCCAGTGACCCCAATGGAAGTCCCAATGACCCCAATGGAAGTCCCAGTGACCCCAATGGAAGTCCCAATGACCCCAATGGAAGTCCCAATGACCCCAATGGATGTGTACCTGTACCTAAATAAACTTAAGAAATGTTGGGATATATAATATAATATATATAGGTTAAGTTATCTTATGATAATTATATATAATATTGAAGCAGTGCTATATGACCCGTGTAGGTTTAGCACTTTCTTTGATTATAATAGTGTATATATATTATTGAAAATTTTCAAGTCTAAATTTAATTAGGTACAGTAAGTTTGGCATTGGGTATATAAGATACAAGTTTACAGTGGTCTTGAGGGTACATGTGCTATGGTCACAAGTACATAGTGTAGTATAAACCTAGGGAAGATAGATTAGCCAACTATTATGGGTCATATACTGAGGAAGAGGACTAAAATTCCCAGTGGAAATAAATCAAACTGATTAACTTTCTCGAGTTATCCTGGGATAATATCCCTCCTGTTAGATAATGTGAATAAAGTCTTCAACGACTGCCTTTATTCACTTGGTAATAAATAGGTACCTGTTATGGGTTGCATCCTGGAGAAGAACAATGAAGAACCAAACAGAAATAAGCCACACTGCTTGGTTTTCTTGGTTTCCTGGGTTTATAGTGCTTTGGGGTTAATAATCCAAAGGGAAAAGCCTTTTTGATATTATCAGTAACATTTTTTTAAGCCTTTTCAGATGTAAAAAATTTAACAAACCTGCCAGTGGTGAAAAAGGAAAAGTGCAGAGAGGTAGATTGTTGAGATGTTTTTGCCTGGAATGGGCAAAATGTTTATTGAAGGCTTTGTTTTTTCCCAAAAAAATCGTCATTAGGAGAAAAACCTTTACGGTGATATTTTGATTTGTCCGGCCCATTGTAACCCCAAAATGATAAAAGGGAAAGACTGAAACATTGTTATAAGGTTTTCCTCCTAATTCAGCCACAGTATTGAAGCTTGATTGAGTAAAAAAAAAAAAAAAAAATTTCCCAAAGGCAATAATGTCTTAATAAAGTTGTTCTGGCACTTGTATCGTTTTCATCATTTGCCATAACTATTGGAGGGGGAGAAAAGAATATACACTTAACAGTTATAAAAGGCGAATTTGGGTATTTTCCCAAAATTAAAGCTTCATTCTTCTTATCTGTGGCTGGGTTGATACCCCACCCGGGTTAAATACTGAATTTTCCAGGGTTTTGTTTCCCCGGCTGGGGGGGGAAAATATTGGGCAGGTTCCCTTACTTTTTTGGGTTATCTTGGGGGGGCAAACCCCTCTGGGTTAAAAATCAAAAAATCTTATCCCCCCTGCATCTTAATGATTTTATTGGATCATTATTGTCAGAAATTATGCCTTTATTTTATAGTTTAGCATAATAATGTATTAGAGTAACTATTTCATACACCTGCCAGAGTGTTATAATGCTTAATTTAACATGTTGGCTCTGGAGGTTTAAATACTTCAGCTGATTTTTGGTGGGTACACCAGATGTTACATTATACGTATTAATTGGGCTTGGGTTAGGTTTTTTAGGCTTTTACATTTATACTAGAAATAATTGCCAGCATTATGCTGAGTGAGATTTTCTTTTATAGTCAGCAGATCTGCTTATAATTTTTCTTAAAATCTCAATTTACTATATTGTGACTTGCATGTAATATCAATACTGTATTAGTATTGTTCCTTATGAGTTTTATTGTGTGTTTTTGCTGTGTAAGTAATTGATTTTAGATTGCGAAAACATATTAGGGTCCCCAAATGAGAAATTCGCAGTGTGAATTGAGCGCTGTGTAAGGAGCAAAAATTGTTCCTGCCTTTGGGGCCCTTGGGAAGTTCTCTTTCTCATGGGGTTTGAGGGGAAAGATTGTGTCCCTTTTTTCTTCCTTCATCTCCTTCCATTCGACAGTATTAAACAGTTTTTTTTTTTTTTGTTTAAAAAAAATACTGTACTATACAACCGAAACGTCAAAGGGTTTTAAAGTCCAATTTAAATAATGAAAAAATTTTCCCTTGTTGAATTATTGAAATTTTACATGTTATTTAGAACTTTAAAAAATTAAAAATGTTGATTTTTGGGGTATGCTTTTTAAATATTTTTAATCTGCTTAATATTGACACATTTAAAAGATAAAATTAATAGCAAGAAACAGTTTTGTCTGAAAGGGAATCAGTGACCCAACACTTTTTAAAGAAAAAATCCTAGGTTTTTTCTTTTTAGGGGGTTTGGTGTTTTAAACCAAACAGAAAAATAGGCTGCTATAAAAATTGGAATTTTGAAGAGAAATGAAAAATGTTAGAAAAATATTTGTCTTAAAATTTTAATCATGTAAAATTACAAAGCACACAAAATCTGAGGTTTGACTGGATGATTGCATAAAGCCCCCCTCATGTAAATGGAGTACACCCAATGTTATGTACTGTATTGTATATAAGTTTGCATATATAACTTTAATGTGAGTGCTGTTTGAATATTTAACAAGAATACTTACAGACATTTCTCTTAATTCAAGTACAGTAACCTGGTTAATTCAAGCTAGATTAATTGGACAGTTACAAAATTAAGTGCAGTAGTCGTTGTATTTTTTTGAGGGGGGAATGAGAGAAGCTGAATTGGACATTGCTTTCCCAGCAATACTTTATATTTTATCAGTCATGTAGGACTTTTCTCCCAATCTGTGGTAAGTTTGGTCAGTAACAAATTTCATTAGAAAAAATAGACTGTAATTTCCTTTGGTAAAAACATTCATCATCAAAAAAACATTTGATTTTGTTTTGGGTGGGAATTGTGGGGGTACTAATGCCCCAAGCAGTGTGCTTGAAACCCCCTGCCCCCCTTTTCAGCAAATGGCCTTTGGATCTCCCACGAGTTCAAAACACCGAAGAAATGTATCAGTATTAAAGATGGAAGGTAAAAAGTGTTTCCTTTGAGTCTTATTTTATTTTGAAAATAATTAAAATGTGCTGTATTTTTTTAAATCGAACCTTCATTGTGGAAAAAATTCTGTGTTTGGGTAATGATAAGTTGATTTTCCCAAAAGATATCACTCAAAAAATTTACGCAGATAGACAAAAAACTGCTAAAGCGAAGCATGACAGAATAAAAAAAATTAACAACAACTTTTTTAAAGGAGGTTTTCAAAATCTGATCCTGAATTACAAGTAAATAACCCTGCTATAGAAAATTTTTTTTTTACTGTGTATTATAGATGAAATACTGGAAATCTGAATTTTAAAAAAAATCAGATTTTTTTTTTTAAAGGGCCATTCCCATGGGGCAATTGTTTTGTTAAAATACAAGGCGTGCCAAAAATAAAAGGGAGGCAAAAATTAAGGTAAAATGAGAGTATGATTTAGTGTGATCGGGAAAATATGAATGTGAATTTTTTTTGTTAACCTTTTGCTTTTTCCCATTAAATAAAAAATACGGGGACCCCCGCCTTAACGATTACCCCCCAAATGCAAAATTTTGAAAGTTTATTTATGTAAGTGCGTTTGTACATGTATGTTTGGGGGGTTTAAAGCACTAATTTACTTTCCCCAAAATTCCTTATGGGAACAAATTCGTCATACGGCACCTAACTACTTCTGGAATGAAAAAATATCTTAACCGGGGGTCCATGTACTCCATACCAAAATTTGAGAAATTAGAGGGTTTATTTAAGGGTAAACCAATGCCTCAAACCTTCACTGCTCATAAAAAAGGGGCTTGCTGTTTTCTGTTTAGGGAAAAAAGGAAACCCAAAAGGCTTAAATTCTCTTTTTGGGTTTGCAGAAGTGTGAGAAAAAAAACATCATTTTCCCGTACAATAGAATTTTTTTTTCTTTATGCAGTATAATAAAAAGTTTTTAAAATAATAAAAAAACTGGTGGCAAATAGAAAAACCATAATTATGCAGTGCATTTAGGAAAACTAACTAAGGATTAATGTTACTTCAGAACTGACGACTACTAAGTAGGGCTTATTGCAGTTACAACAATATAAGTACAAAAGAAAGGGAGCTAAAGACAAATGGTGAGTCGTAGATTACATATTATTTCAAATTGTTCAATAATTTCGTTTTGTGGGGTGTTGAATAGGTGGGAAGATAAAGCAATTACTTATTCATTAGACTACATAGGCAAATGTGTTACCCAAATTTTGTTTGGAAGTTGAGGAAAAGGTGGAAAAAAACAGGGATAGAATTTGGGTGAGCTGGTTTTATTTGACATGGGGTAATGAGTCTTTGTTTCGTGAAGGTGTGAGGTGCTTTATAACAAAAACTGAATCACCTGGCTGATGGGGGCCTTTTGATGTGTTGGCAGGGGTTCCAGTCTTAGGGCATTTTATGTGCATTGAGCTTTTAAAACAGGTGAGTCGCACAGAGGCTGTGGGAGATTTTTGTATTGTGTTTGCTGTGTGCTCTGTTGCTGTTTAAAGGAAAATTTTCGAGAAGAGTTTTTATTGGAATTTTCGTTTGATTTTAATGGGGACAGTGGTATGAGTGATATTTTGTAAAATTATGTATGTTCAAAATTTTAAAAGAGTAGAGGGTGTTGTCTGGCACTGGAATGGGGATTGCCGCACGCGCCTTTATGTTGGGTTATTAATGGGTTTTTGGTGATTTGGTGTATAGATACCTAGGTAAATTCCCTATGGTAGTAAGGTAGATAAGGGGGAAAATACAATGTAAGTAGCCAGCGGGGATGCTAAAGTCAGCATGCCACAAGCAAGACGGTGATGGGGAAACGAGTGATTGGGGTGTTTTTTTTTTTCAGGTCCCCACCCGTGGGGATAGATGTGTTTTAAAAAAATAAAAAATCAACAATAAAGACTAAAAATTTAAAAATTTGGAATTTCATTTGCTGAGGTGAAAATTTGGTGTCATGGGGGCTGTAAATAGAGTCCCATTATCACAAAACTTTTTTGGGGCCGATGGGGTATTGGAGTGTGGCAGAGTAATATTTTGTGAAGGGGTTCAGGGAAAAATGGTAGCCAGACTGGGGCCCCGGAAGTGGGGAAATAGAAGGCTGCACTTAACCCCTTTTTACTTTTTTCGACGTATAAAAACGTCTTCGAGCCCTGTTTTGACGTTATATACTCAATAATTCTAGCGGCTTAAATCAAGCGGGAGGGGAAAATGGTAGGCCCCATGTGGAGAATGGGTCTGTGTGGTCCCGTGTGCACCACATAAAAAAAATCTGCAGCAACATTGGTAATGAGAAAAAAAAAAGATGTTTTTTTTTGGGAAAAAAAACGCCGACTTTGAGGGTTATTTCGTATAGTATTTTGTTTTATTCACGTTTTTTGGTCTTGGTGATAAAAGGAAAAATTTTTACAGAAATAGAGTGATTTTCTTACTTTGACGATGGAAAAACGACCTTGAAAGAGCTCAAAGTTGGAATTTGATTTTTACCCTGTTTAGGAGTAAATAAATCACACCACAGCCAATACCGTCAACTGGGGGGTTAATATTTTTTTCACTAGGCATGATATTTTTATCCCCCTTTTTACAATAATGCGAGCCATAACAAATTTTTTTTTTTTTTTTTGAATAAAAAATCAAATGAAAAAATAATTTATAAAAGGGGCCCAGAGGGTGTGACTAAGAAAAAGAGTATTGTTATTTTTTGTGCCACGAATGTTCCTTGTTTATTTGGACCCCTTTTTGAATTGGGTCTTTTTTTTGTTTTCGTGAAATTGGCCAAAATTGCCAATTTCTGACCCCATATTGGGGGTCCTAATTAGTAAATGGGAGGTTTCTTGTACTCAGCTGATAGATAAAATGGAGTTTAAAAAAAAGCTATGGTTTGGTCAACTGGAACAATGGGAAATTTGGGTGGAAAATAGGGCTCAAAAACGGCGAAATCGCCAAAACGCATATTTTCCGAGACCCTAAATTCGCGGGAGCATAATTCCATGAGTTTTTGACCAAATTTCGAATTTTTGGTGTCATTACCTCGGGAAAAGATTCTCATCTTTTTATAAGAAAAAATAATTTTTTTTTTTTCAAAAATTGACGGGGATTGAATGACGTTTCAGAAAGGGGCCTGAAAAAAATCAAGGGTTAAAGGTTGGTTTTTAGATTTGGCTGTTTTTGGGGGTGACATCTAAACTGTCATGTTGGGCACCTCTGCAAAGACAGTGATAATGTTTGAATGATGGTGAAAGTTTTTTTTTTTTTTGGGGGGGGGGTCACTCTGCCCCTGTGGGAGATTGCCGACATGTTAAAAAAAATTATGCAAATAATATTTAGCCCCCAAAAAAGGAATCTAATGAAGGCAGAGAAGTTCAGGAACCAATTTTCTACCCCCTGTCAGTGGAAGAGGGAAATTTTAAGTGTCAATGGGGCACCTCTAAATGAAGTTCGTGTTGCAAATAATTGCTAGCTAGAAGAAAATGCAACGAAGGACAGAGGTAAGAGAAATTTGGAAAACGGCTTTTAACCCCCTATCAGTGGACCACCCTAGTGTATACATGAGTATGAATGCTTATGTGTGTACTTGAGAACTGTTTATGTGCTTAGTCAAATGTGTATCTCTTGTATTTTTGATAAACATTTTCTTTTTTTCCAGGAAATGGAATCTAAGCTTAGATCCAACCTTGTTAGAGAATTTGAAAGAGTACTTATATATGAGAGTCCAGCATTACAGGAAAAAGCAAGACATTGCATGCCGGTTCAAGAGCTACATGAACGAGCAAGAAGCAAGTTGTCAATTATGAATAAGGAATTTGGCAAGGATGAAAAGCCATTGGATTTCCAGGTAATATATTTGTGAACGGGTTTATTGGTAAAGCTGGTAGCGGGGTGTAAATGATAAACGTCTTTGGAGGCTTCTTACTTTATTTGTAAAGTAGTGGTGGGTACACAGGCTTGTGTGTTGTGCCCATGACCCGGGTAGGGCCATGCCCACGAGAGGAGAACTAGTAGGCCTTCTGTCTTGCTGGTAGGCCGCTGAGAGAGTGAGAGAGTGTGGGACCAGCTTCCCACAGACCTGGGGTAGGCCCAGAGGGCAGCACCTTAGTGGTGCGAAATATGAACTGAGCTGACAGACAGCATAGGCTGTCTGTGCAGACAGTACAGGCTGTCTACATATTTTTAGTATTTTTTCCTGGCTCTAATACAGTGGACCCCCGGTGTGGAAAATTTTTTGATTTTCCGAAACTATAGTGCCTAATAGGTGTTTAATGTGTCTATATGGGTCAAAAATGTATTTGAAAATAAGAGTAGAACCAAGAGTTCCCTTTGCGCATGCGCGGATGTGCGGGGGGGAGGGGCGCGGATTGTTTTGAATGGGGTGAAGAAGCTGAGAAAGCATGGAACCACGAAATTGACATTCACGGCGGCCTAAGGATTAATATAGGCCTCATTTCATAATAAGAAGTGTCGTAACTGTTCCTGGTGGAGAGTGAGGGAACGTGATTTACGGGACCACGGTGGAGAGTGGTAAAATGGGTGATAAGAGTAGGAGCGGGTGGCAGGTGCACGGCCAGGGTGAGTGTCCAGGGGACATACCCGTGTGTTAATCCTCGCTCATCGGCCTCAGATCTCAATGGAGTGACCTCTAATTTGTGTAATAGTTATGAGACGTTAAATCGTCTTGTGAATGGTAATGTAATCAGTGATAATAACATTGAGTTAAGAGAATGCGGGATGTGAAATAGAGCGCCTTGCTCCGAGTGAACGTGTGACTCTCGTACCGGGGATAATGGAGATTTATAGAATCACGACTTCTAACCGGGACAAACCGACGGATACCTCGTCCTGCCGGAATGAGAACCGTGTCGGTGTAGCAGGACATCGAAACTGAGATGGTGAATGGAAGAAATAAGGAGTATCAATCACCCACAGTTAAGTAACCCTTCTAGTTATAACAAACTTATGCTGGCCAGTAGTGTTATGTTATAATTAGATAGGTTATGAGTGATCCAGCTACCTCAAGTGATCACCAGAGAACATCTGGTAAGTGGTGGGATTATGTACAAATGTTTTCCTTGATGGATGTATCCAGGTGTATCCTACCCCCCTCCCCTTCATTCAGCTAAACTAATATAATCTATACAGTCCACAATTAATTAGTAGCACCGTACTTGTGGGTGCTACCCAATCCATACTGGTCTCGGATAGATATGGATAAGATTGTGAGGTCGAGGGGACCACTTGGTGCGACCAGGGGTGGTTAAGTTTTCTCACATGTCTACACGGGGTGACTACGGTAAACAATATGATTGTCTCCCAATGAGATTACTGGTATGTATATAATGTTGAGGTACATACAGGTAAGCACCCTAGAAAATTTTCCATACCCGGTTTACGATATTATTTCATTCCAGAAGTATGTTCAGGTGCCAGTACTGAACAAATTTGTTCCCATAAGGAATATTGTGAATTAGATTAGTCCATTTCAGACCCCCAAACATACATGTACAAACGCACTTACATAAATACACTCACATAATTGGTCGCATTGGGAGCTGATCATGAAGCGGGGGTCCACTGTACTTGTAACATCACTCACTGGAACCTGTCTTAGAAAGTAAAGTAAAAGGACAGCTGTGATACTCGCTAGTGATGCCATCACAACTTTTCATCACCAAATAAAGATAAATCTTGTTTAATATCATGAATCGCTTCCAGAAAAAAAAAATTAAATGAGGCAACGTATAGCGGTTGGTGTTTCCTCCCTAAAATGGAGGATTATTGTGCCCAAAAACAGAAATATTTAGGTCAAAAACAAAAATATTTGGACAAAATGAAGAGGCATTTGACACAAAATTTAAATGTTTTGCCTTACAAAATACACTATGTAATACTCACCAAATATAGGTAAGAATGTAAGGTGGCTTTATGGGAAAATTTTATGAATTTTGGGGGATGTATACATGCAGTCATGGAGAAGTGGAGAAGAATCCTTGTTCCATAAGCCATGCATGTTACAAGAGCAAGGGGCTAATAACCCTTTCTGTATGATTTTTTTTTTTCAGCAAGTCGACCATCTCCCACCTAGGCAGGGTGACCCAAAAAGAAAGAAAAAACTTTCATCATCATTCAACACTTTCCCCTCACTCATACATAATCACTGTTTTTGCAGAGGCACCCAGATACAACAGTTTAGAAACAAAGATACAGTATAAAAAGTGACATGAAATAATTACAATATCATGGCCCCAATTATATGTATACCATCCTATTACACATCCCTTCAAACTGCCAATATCCCAAACCCTTTCTTTAAAGTGCAGGCATTGTACTTCCCATTTCCAGGACTCAAGTCCGGCTATATAAAAATAACCGGTTTCCCTGAATCATTTCACTAAATATTACCCTGCTCACACTCCAACAGCTCATCAGGTCCCAAAAAACATTCGTCTCCATTCACTCATATCTAATGCTCATGCATGCTTGCATTTCTCCTTCAGATCATCCTACCTTGGTGGGAGATGAACAGTGTTAAAAAATACTATATATACTGTATACATATTGCACACTGAGTGGTAATAGAGATGGAATGCTTTGTCTTGCCTAATACATAGGGAGAAAGTAAGCCATTATCATATACAGTACATTGAATACATATGTAGACATTTTCTCCAGTTGTTTTCACAAAAATGTAATGCTGCATTGGGTGATGACAATGATGGCACATGGCTGCTGTCTGTTTACATATACAGCACTCTAAGTTGGTTCTTTCCTATACTGTTAAAAAAAAGCACCTCTATTTCTTATATCTTGAACACACGTGGTATGTAGTCGCTTTGTTGATGCATGTGTGGAGCAGAGAAGGTGATGGTACGTGGTTGTTTCATGCACACAATATTCTCTACTGTATTGTTCCTTATTTTCTGTTACAGTGCTAAAAAAAATTTGCCTGTTTCATTGATATTGAAAGCCTGAGGTATGTGAGCACCTAAATCAAATAATTTCCAGTAAAATAAAATGCAGCAAATGTCTTCTGATAAATGAATATATTGTACATTCAGTTCAATTACCCTGACAGCTATTTACAAAAAATGAGAAACAGTGCAATGAGAATGGTCAGCAACCCTGTATCATAATTTAAGTGTCAAGAGGTGTAGGACCTTATTAAAGTTTTAATGTCTTTGAGTCGCCTTTTAATATTCTGCTTAATTTAGATAGTTTAAAATGGTTTAGGTACCTTGTGACTAATTTGAAAACTCAGTATGATTTGTTACTGTAGTACTACATTACATACTCTGTAATGCAATTAAACCTTGTTACTCCATATTTATTTATGAGTTCTGATTTTTTTTTTTTTTTGAGGAATACATTCATTAATTATAAGCAACACTGGAAAATCTTGTGAACAGTTCCTCTTAGTCTGGTTATCCTGCCTCAGTGGGAGATGACTGGTATGTTAAAAAAAATTATACTTAAAATCTGGGTAGAAATTTCATTCACTACAGTCCACATTATGATAAGGTGCTGTATATACTTATGTACTGTGTTTCTATGTAAATAGTTTCCTTTATTATATTTTGTATACCAGGATTGGATTTTTCTTCTGTTTCATTCTATAATTTTTTCTATGCCTCATCACAGTGACTTGAAAGGGTTGAATGCTCATTTATATTCATAAAAATATTTTTCTTTTTGGGGATTTTCTTTCTTTTTGGGCCACCCTGCCTTGGTGGGAGACGGCCGACTTGTTAAAAAAAAAAAAAACATTTCCATTGAAATTGGCAAGCAAAGCCCCATATGGCTATTACTAGAATCAATTGCTTTTGGGCAAAAGGGAATCATCATCTCTTCTGTGATAGAGTGACAGTAAGAAATAAAAACACCAAACAATTCTTCTGTGAGAGAATCACATGTAATATTAACTTAATTATTAATTTTATTTAGAGCTTGTAAAACATATGTACTTGCACTTCAGTTTTTTTGTTTTACTTAACCTGTTATAAATAAGGATTTTTTTTTTTCAACAAGTCGGCCATCTGCCACCGAGGCAGGGTGACTAAAAAAAAAAAAAGAAAATCCCAAAAAAGAAAATACTTTCATCATCATTCAACACTTTCACCACACTCACACATTATCACTTTATTATTTTTATATTTTTATTATCACACTGGCTGATTCCCACCAAGGCAGGGTGGCCCGAAAAACAAAAACTTTCACCATCATTCACTCCATCACTGTCTTGCCAGAAGGGTGCTTTACACTACAGTTTTTAAACTGCAACATTAACACCCCTCCTTCAGAGTGCAGGCACTGTACTTCCCATCTCCAGGACTCAAGTCCGGCCTGCCGGTTTCCTTGAACCCCTTCATAAATGTTACTTTGCTCACACTCCAACAGCACATCAAGTATTAAAAACCATTCGTCTCCATTCACTCCTATCAAACACGCTCACGCATGCCTGCTGGAAGTCCAAGCCCCTCTCACACAAAACCTCCTTTACCCCCTCCCTCCAACCTCTCCTAGGCCGACCCCTACCCTGCCTTCCTTCCACTACAGACTGATACACTCTTTAAGTCATTCTGTTTCGCTCCATTCTCTCTACATGTCCGAACCACCTCAACAACCCTTCCTCAGCCCTCTGGACAACAGTTTTGGTAATCCCGCACCTCCTCCTAACTTCCAAACTACGAATTCTCTGCATAATATTCACACCACACATTGCCCTCAGACATGACATCTCCACTGCCTCCAGCCTTCTCCTCGCTGCAACATTCATCACCTATGCTTCACACCCATATAAGAGTGTTGGTAAAACTATACTCTCATACATTCCCTTCTTTACCTCCAAGGACAAAGTTCTTTGTCTCCACAGACTCCTAAGTGCACCAATCACCCTTTTCCCCTCATCAATTCTATGATTCACCTCATCCTTCATAGACCCATCCGCTGACACGTCCACTCCCAAATATCTGAATACATTCACCTCCTCCATACTCTCTCCCTCCAATCTGATATCCAATCTTTCATCACCTAATATTTTTATCCTCATAACCTTACTCTTTCCTGTATTCACTTTTAATTTTCTTCTTTTGCACACCCTACCAAATTCATCCACCAATCTCTGCAACTTCTCTTCAGAATCTCCCAAGAGCACAGTGTCATCAGCAAAGAGCAACTGTGACAACTCCCACTTTATGTGTGATTCTTTATCTTTTAACTCCACGCCTCTTGTCAAGACCCTCGCATTTACTTCTCTTACAACCCCATCTATAAATATATTAAACAACCACGGTGACATCACACATCCTTGTCTAAAGCCTACTTTTACTGGGAAATAATTTCCCTCTTTCCTATGTACTCTAACTTGAGCCTCACTATCCTCGTAAAAACTCTTCACTGCTTTCAGTAACCTACCTCCTACACCATACACCTGCAACATCTGCCACATTGCCCCCCTATCCACCCTGTCATACGCCTTTTCCAAATCCATAAATGCCACAAAGACCTCTTTAGCCTTATCTAAATACTGTTCACTTATATGTTTCACTGTAAACACCTGGTCCACACACCCCCTACCTTTCCTAAAGCCTCCTTGTTCATCTGCTATCCTATTCTCCGTCTTACTTTTAATTCTTTCAATAATAACTCTACCATACACTTTACCAGGTATACTCAACAGACTTATCCCCCTATAATTTTTGCACTCTCTTTTGTCCCCTTTGCCTTTATACAAAGGAACTATGCATGCTCTCTGCCAATCCCTAGGTACCTTACCCTCTTCCATACATTTATTAAATAATTGCACCAACCACTCCAAAACTATATCCCACCTGCTTTTAACATTTCTATCTTTATCCCATCAATCCCGGCTGCCTTAACCCCTTTCATTTTACCTACTGCCTCACGAACTTCCCCCACACTCACAACTGGCTCTTCCTCACTCCTACAAGATGTTATTCCTCCTTGCCCTATACACGAAATCACAGCTTCCCTATCTTCATCAACATTTAACAATTCCTCAAAATATTCCCTCCATCTTCCCAATACCTCTAACTCTCCATTTAATAACTCTCCTCTCCTATTTTTAACTGACAAATCCATTTTTTCTCTAGGCTTCCTTAACTTGTTAATCTCACTTCAAAACTTTTTCTTATTTTCAACAAAATTTGTTGATAACATCTCACCCACTCTCTCATTTGCTCTCTTTTTACATTGCTTCACCACTCTCTTAACCTCTCTCTTTTTCTCCATATACTCTTCCCTCCTTGCATCACTTCTACTTTGTAAAAACTTCTCATATGCTAACTTTTTCTCCCTTACTACTCTCTTTACATCATCATTCCACCAATCGCTCCTCTTCCCTCCCGCACCCACTTTCCTGTAACCACAAACTTCTGCTGAACACTCTAACACTACATTTTTAAACCTACCCCATACCTCTTCGACCCCATTGCCTATGCTCTCATTAGCCCATCTATCCTCCAATAGCTGTTTATATCTTTCCCTAACTGCCTCCTCTTTTAGTTTATAAACCTTCACCTCTCTCTTCCCTGATGCTTCTATTCTCCTTGTATCCCATCTACCTTTTACTCTCAGTGTAGCTACAACTAGAAAGTGATCTGATATATCTGTGGCCCCTCTATAAACATGTACATCCTGAAGTCTACTCAACAATACATAATCCAACAAACTACTGTCATTTCGCCCTACATCATATCTTGTATACTTATTTATCCTCTTTTTCTTAAAATATGTATTACCTATAACTAAACCCCTTTCTGTACAAAGTTCAATCAAAGGGCTCCCATTATCATTTACACCTGGCACCCCCAAACTTACCTACCACACCCTCTCTAAAAGTTTCTCCTACTTTAGCATTCAGGTCCCCTACCACAATTACTCTCTCACTTGGTTCAAAGGCTCCTACACATTCACTTAACATCTCCCAAAATCTCTCTCTCTCCTCTGCATTCCTCTCTTCTCCAGGTGCATACACGCTTATTATGACCCACTTCTCGCATCCAACCTTTACTTTAATCCACATAATTCTTGCATTTACACATTCATATTCTCTTTTCTCCTTCCATAACTGATCATTCAACATTACTGCTACCCCTTCCTTTGCTCTAACTCTCTCAGATACTCCAGATTTAATCCCATTTATTTCCCCCCACCGAAACTCCCCTACCCCTTCAGCTTTGTTTCGCTTAGGGCCAGGACATCCAACTTCTTTTCATTCATAACATCAGCAATCATCTGTTTCTTGTCATCTGCACTACATCCACGCACATTCAAGCATCCCAGTTTTATAAAGTTTTTCTTCTTCTCTTTTTTAGTAAATGTCTACAGGAGAAGGGGTTACTAGCCCATTGCTCCCGGCATTTTAGTCACCTCATACGACACGCATGGCTTACGGAGGAAAGATTCTTTTCCACTTCCCCATGGACAGTAGAAGAAATAAAGAACAAGAGCTATGTAGAAAAAGGAGAAAAACCAAGATGTATGTATATATATATGCATGTGCGTGTCTGTGAAGTGTGACCAAAGTGTAAGTTGGAGTAGCAAGATATCCCTGTTATCTAGCATGTTTATGAGACAGAAAAAGACACCAGCAATCCTACCATCATGCAAAACAGTTACAGGTTTCTGTTTCACAGTCATCTGGTAGGACGGTAGTACTTCCCTGGGTGGTTGCTGTCTACCAACCTACTACCTACTATCACTTTATCATATATAAAGATATATAACATAGCCCTCCAAACTGCCAATATCCCAAACCCCTCCTTTAAAGTGCAGGCATTGTACTTCCCATTTCCAGTACTCAAGTCTGGCTATATAAAAATAACCAGTTTCCCTGAATCTCTTCACTAAATATTACCCTGCTCACACTCCAACAGCTCGTCAGGTCCCAAAAACCATTCGTCTCCATTCACTCCTATCTAACACGCTCACGCACGCTTGCTGGAATTCCAAGCCCCTCGTCCACAAAACCACCTTTACCCCCTCCCTCCAACCTTTTCGAGGACAACCCCTATCCTGCCTTCCTTCCCCTACAGATTTATACACTCAGACCACCTCAACTACCCCTCTTCAGCCCTCTGACTAATACTTTTATTAATTCCAGACCTTATAATTTCCACGCTCCTAATTTTCTGCATAATATTTACACACATTTACCACACATTGCCCTTAGACAGGACATCTCCGCTGCCTCCAACCGCCTCCTCGCTGCAGCATTTACAACCCAAGCTTCACACCCATATAAGAGAGTTGGTACCACTATACTTTCATACATTCCCTTCTTTGCCTCCATTGATAACGTTTTTGTCTCCACTTATACCTCAACGCACCACTTACCTTTTTTATTTCATCAATTCTATGGTTAACCTCATCCTTCATAAACCCATCTGCTGACACATCAACTCCCAAATATTTGGAAACATTCACTTCTTCCATACTCCCTCTCTCCAATGTGATATCCAGTTTTTCTTTATCTAAATCATTTGATACTGTCATAAACTTACTCTTATCTATGTTCACATTCAACTTTCTACCTTTACACACCCTCCCAAACTCGTCACTAACCTTTGCAAATAAATAAATAAATAAGGATATTTAACAAATTTTAAGTGCTACTTCTGCCCTCTTGTTTCATTGAATATTTATTAACCCTTTGGGGGTTTCGGACGTACTAGTACATCTTACGACCCAGGGTTTTTGACGTACTAGTACGCCTAAATTCTAGCGCCCTCAAATCTAGTGAGAGAAAGCTGGTAGGCCTACATATGAAAGAATGGGATATGTGGTCAGTGGTCACAGTATAAAAAAAATCCTGCAGCACACAGTGCGTAATAAGAAAAAAAAACTTTGACCGTGTTTTTGGATTAAAACAGCGACTTTGCACTGTATTTTCGTATGGTATTTATTGTTGTATTCTAGTTTTCTTGGTCTCATTTTATAGAATGGAAGACATATTACAGAAATTGAGGTGATGTTGACTGGTTTTACAATGAAAAGTACCTTGAAATTGAGGACAAAATAGAAATGTTCGATTTTTACCAAAGTTCAAAAGTAAACAAATCATGCCAAGCGTCCAATACACATCAACTGGTGAGTCTAATATTCTTTCACAAGTGCGCTGATATTATTTATATCATTTCTACACTAATGCAGTAATCTGCATAACAGTAAATCTTATTTTTTTGTAAGAATAAAAATTCAAAGTCAAAAGCCAAAGAAATATAAGAGGGGCCTGGGGATGTGACTAACGAACAGAAAACTTGTTATTTTAGTGCCAGGAATGTCTTTCTTGTTTATTCTGGACCCTATTCGGAAATTGGCATCTTTTGAAATTTGTGTGAAATTGGCAAAATTGCTAAATTCTGACCACTTTATTGGATAGTTGAAATCAGTAAATGGGTGGTTTCTTGTACTCATTCGATAGAAAAAATGGAGTTCTAGCGAAATAGTTATGATTTTTGTCGACTAGTACACTGGAATTGGCCGAAAATAGGGCTCAAAGTGGGCAAAATCGCCGGTGTGTAAACATCGTTGAGACCGCTAACTTTGCAAGACCATAATTCCGTAAGTTTTCCATCAAATTTCATACTTTGGTGTCATTATGATCGGGAGAAGATTCTCTATCTTTTCATAAGAAAAAATAATTTTTTTTTTTTAAATTTGGCCGACCCTGAGAACAAGTCTCTGAGAGGACCTGTCGACCCCCAAAGGGTTAATAAGGAAATCTGTGCTAGTTTGTTCTTTTTCTTTAAATTAAATTTGGCAAGAATATAACAAGTAGATAAAAATAACTGGTAAAGTACAATAATACAGTATTTCACAATTTGTGTGTGTTTTCTTTGTAGGACTGTGTATTAGTGGAGTTACTGGCATGGTTCAAGAATGATTTCTTCAAGTGGTTCGATGCTCCAACATGCCCACAGTGTCACTCTAAAATGACATCTGCTGGATCCCTACTGCCCACTGAAGATGATCTTGCTTGGGGTGGGAGTCGTGTTGAAGGTTATTCTTGCCGAGTAAGTCATTGCATATTTATGGTATTTGGTATAGTCTGTTAGAAATACTGCATTTGTTAGACATCTGCATTTTCAGAAGGTCATTTGAATTGTGATGTTAGGCCTTTCTGGAGAGACATGTATTGAAGGACTAATAATGAATGTATTTTTCTTTGAGTCACCCTACCTTGGTGTAAAATGGTTAATGTAAAAAAATCTGCTTGTTAGTGTATTCAGAATTACATGTTGGTAGAAGCTTTTTGCTTTTCCATGTTTTCTGGTACTAAAAAATACTTAATAACTATGCCATGGATACCTAGTATATCAAAATGGAGTGAACAGAAACTACAATTATCTTCTACAATATCAAAATAGTAAGTAGCCTCTCTGCATCCTCCAACCCCTGCCCCAAAAAATGTGCCCACTGGCAGACTAACAGTACTGTAGTATGGTTTAAAATTATTTGCATGTTATCTTTTATTTCTGCCCAAAATGATTATATACTCTGGGTTTTGCAGAAAACACAGTATACCCATATCCTATTAATTTTTTCCTTAAATTTATTAAAAAATGACCCGTACTGTGTATTTATGAATAAATGTTTTTTCTAGAATTGAAGCACAGACCCTGTAATAGTGTTGTAATCCAGAGACACATGTTGGTCAGAGACAATTTACCATGCTTAAATAAGATAAAGTCAGTTGACCAAATGAAAATGCTGGCCCACAGATGGCTCCAATTTCATCCTGTTCCCTACTTGTATGTCTCATAACAATAAAAATGCTTTCAAATGAGCTGATGTAGGTAACAGCTCTTAGCTTGCCAATAAAGTTAGGAATCCTTAACCTGTAAATAGCTTGCCAATAAAGCTAGGGATCCTTAACCTGTAAATAGCTTCTCAATAAAGCTAGGGTTCCTTAACCTTGTCAAACCCTGTGTAAAAAAAAAAAAAAAAAAAAGTTTCAGATTCATATTTCTATGTTTTAAAGCTCAGGATATATCTAAGCAGAAACAAATCATAATTTGAATCATTCAAATAACATTCAAGAACTTAGTCATCATGAGGCTTTTAAAAACAGATTGATAACATTTGAAAAAGTTTTCATATTTCTTTCAGTTGAGTGCAAGAATTAGTAAAAAGAACAATACATTACATAAGTATAGACAAAAAGTTCTTCAGAACCTTTTTCTGTATTATTTTTATTTTTTTCAGGATTGTGGTACTACTGACCGTTTTGTACGTTACAACCATCCTGCCAAACTTCTAGAAACACGGCAAGGCCGTTGTGGGGAATGGGCAAACTGCTTTACCCACTTGTGCCGTACTCTTGGCATGGATGCAAGGTACAAAATTACAACAATTAAATCCTCTTTGAAGTTGGAGTACTTTTCATAATACAGTGGAACCTTGAAAATCGAATGTACCAAATATCGAACGTTTCAAAATAAGACCATTTTTTCGGACAAACTGTGTACCAAAAATCGAACGCGTTTCAAATTTCGGACCGCCGGGTACGGGACCTGGACAATTATTTTGTAAGACAGAAACAAACGACTGTGGAGTTATTTTGTGAGACAAACAGATGATTGTGGACAGTTATTTTGTGAGACAGAAACAGATGACTCTGGATAGTTATTTTGTGAGACAGAAACAGAGGACTGTAGACAGTTATTTTGTAAGACTGGGGTCCAATGACTCTCAAGCTGGTCCTAATGGCATTAAAATACAGAGAAGGGAAGCAACCCCAGAGAGGGCTTTGATATCGGAAGTCCTCATGGAGGGGGATTCTCCTTCCAAACAATAACCCCAACTCCCTCTCTCCTCCTACCTATCTTCCAGATGCCATCACCAATCTTCAATAAGGGTAAGTAAAAATGTTATTTTATATTACTATACGCAATTAAAGACTATAGCATTTGTTGTGTGTATGTAAAACTGTAATTAATCTCTATAAAATGTATTTTTTTTGTGAATATTTTTGGGTTTCTGGAACGGATTAATTGTATTTCCATTATTTCTTATGGGAAATATTGCTTCGAATTTCAGACTTTTCGAAATTAGAACTAGCTCCTGGAACGGATTAAGTTCGATTTTTGAGGTTCCACTGGATTAAGTTTACTGTGGGGATATTTGCAGTTTGGAGGGGCATCTGAACCGTGTGTCAGCAGGCCTCTGGCAAGACAGTGCAGTCATAGAGTGAACGATGGTGAAAGTGTTTATTCTTGTTTGGGGGTCACCCTACCCTGATGGGAGACAGCTGGTGTGTTAAAAAAAAATGCAGGATGGGGATATTTGCAGTTTGGAGAGACATCTTAACCTCAGTATAGGCATGCCTCTGGCAAGGCAATGATTGAGTGAATGATGGTGAAAGTATTTCTTCTTTTTTGCAGGTCACCCTGCCTCAGTGAGAGATGGGAGGGTGTGTAAAGGAAGAAAGTTGCAAGTGAACATAAATAAGTGTAAGGTGATGAGGGTATCAAACAAGGAAAAATTGGGTATCACATTGCAGGAAGGGAGGGAGTATGGAAGAAATGAATGTGTTCAGATATTTGGGAGTTGACTTGTCAACAGATGGGTTTATGAAGGATGAGGTTAACCATAGAATTGATGAAGGAAAAAGGATGAGTGATGCATTGAGGCATGTTTAGAGACAAAAAACGTTATCCATTATCTCAAATGTCTTGTAAAGGGAGAACCCTATGAACTGATTAAATCGTTTCCAGTGGTCAAAGATAATTATCAATAAGATTTAAGAGTCTTAACATACAATTACCTTGATGTTGACAAAGCCAGGGTTAGACATGCAGTCAAAATCTCAAGCTTGAAGCCACCAAGACAGTTTTTCAGATTTACAGATATTTAAAATTCGTACAAACATGTGGGTTAATCAAGCTGTTTGCGAGGAAGGAAGAGTCCACTAGCCCCTTTCGGGAGGGCTATGTCCTTCAGAGGGCTGAGAAGGGCTGAGAGATGCTCCCTTTACTGGAGAATTTTCTCCACATCCATAGAGGCAAAGAAGGGAATATACAAGAGTATAGTAGTACCAACAGTATACAAGAGTATAGTGGTACCCATGGGTGTGAAGCATGGGTTGTGAATGCTGCAGCAAGGATGCTGGAGGCAGTGGAGATGTCGTGTCTAAGGCCAATGTGTGGTGTATATTAGGCAGAGAATTCGTAGTGTGGAAATTAGGAGGTGTGGAGTTACTAAAAGTATTATGCAGAGGGCTGAAGAGGGATTGTTGAGGTGGTTTGGTCATTTAGAGAGGATGGAGCAAAATAGGATGACTTGGAGGGTGTATAAATCTGTAGTGGAGGAGAGTAGGGGTAGGGGGCATCCTAGGAAAGGATAGAGGGATGGGGGGTAAGAGGTTTTGTGTGCAAGGGGCTTGGACATGCAGCAGGCATATGTGAGCATGTTAGACAAGAGTAAATGGAGACAAATGGGTTTTGGGACCTGATGAGCTATTGGAGTGTGAACAGGGTAATATTTTGTTAAGGGATTCAGGGAAACTGGTTAGCCAGACTTGAGTCCTGGAGGTGGGCAGTACAATGCCTGTGCTTTACAGAAGGGGTTTGGGATATTTACTGTTTAGAGTGACATCTAAACTGTTGTGTCTGCATGCCTCTGCAAAGACAGTGATAGTGTGAATAATGGTGAGTGTGTTTCTTTTTTTTCTTCTTTTGTTTTGGAGGGAGTCACCCTACCTTGGTGGGAGACAGCCAGCACGTTCACAAAAAAAAAATAATAATAATTCAGTCATTTTATTTATTTTAGAAAATAAATTTTAGAATATCGTGTCTGAATGTTGTTGATAATATTAAAGCAAGTTTCTTAAGTAGCTTGATCCAGCAGTCCTATCAAGCTACTTAAGAAGCTTGTTTTAAAATTATCAACAACATTCAGAAATGATATTTAACAATAAGGCTACATAATTTATGTACTACAATTAATCAAAATATATTAATTTTTAATGTAAATATTTCCAGTATAAGCTATTTCATGAGTTGTGATCATGGTAGTCTTTTATATTTTATTGTTTCAGATATGTACATGATTATACTGATCATGTTTGGACTGAAGTTTTCTCGCAATCTCAAAATCGATGGTTACATGCTGATTGCTGTGAGAATAAACTGGATAATCCACTGATATATGAAAATGGCTGGGGAAAGAAGTTGACATATATATTTGCTTTTTCAAGAGATGAAGTTGTTGATGTTACATGGAGATATACCACTAAACAAAATGAGGTACTCAAAAGAAGGAATGAGTAAGTCATGATTTACAATAGTTAACCTTTGTTCTTCATCTTCTCTATTGTATCACTGATGCCTTGTATGTTCTAGGATATTTTTCCATGAGTGCCCAAAATAGAAAAGCCTAAAGCTAAACATGTTAATCTTAAAGCAGAGTGATCCCTTCCTCAAACAAAGTATGCTTCATCATTGATTCCCTAACCACCTTTCCAGATGGGCACAGACTTATTGATCTAGCTGTGAGCTATCAAACAGCATAATACTTTATAACTCCAAAATTTGAAGACTGCCAATGAATTATACTCACACCCCAACAGTGCTTCAAATCTTAAAGGATACTTGCTTCCATACTGATGGGATAAGCTTCCATGTGTCTATTGGTTCTTCAAGCCCATCATTCACATTCTTCCTACTCTTTCTTGGTATTCCCTATACCTGCTTCTATCCACTTCATATTTACCCCTTCATTATAATGCTCCATTCTTTCTATATGACTAAACCATATTGGACTACAATTCTTGTACAAACCATGGAAAGGGTGGGGTTGGAACCCATGGTGAATGATTCATAACACTAGAGCAGCTAGAATTAATGGTGTTGAACATGTTTGGAAAACAACATATCAATAAAGGTAACAAAAAGCAAGAAGCTTGAATCTCTCCTTTATATAAGAGTGTGGATCAGTACTCCTTTTTTCTTAGTTCATATAGTGCATGTACACTGGAGGATGGGCAAGAATTGTGCAATTCAAAGTCTTTAGAATTATGATGTTCACGTACTTCTCTTAAGACTGCTATTGATGAGTGATGGTGAATGTATTTCCTTCTTTGGGTCACCCTGTTGTGGTGTTGTGGTAGGAAATGGCTAGTATAAAAGTGCTTCTTAATTCTTTTACTGTAGATTCTGTTTTCTATGACTATAACATTTTCTTTCTCTTTCAACACACTGGCCATATCCCACCGAGGCAGGGTGGCCCAAAAGGAAAAATGAAAGTTTCTCCTTTTCTTCTTTCTTTCAACACACCGGCCATATCCCACTGAGGTGGGGTGGCCCAAAAGGAAAAACGAAAGTTTCTCCTTTTCTTCTTCTTTCAACACAACGGCGTATCCACCGAGCCGGGCTTGGCCCCAAAGGAAAAACGAAGTTTCGCCTTTTACATTTAGTAATATATACGGAGAAGGGATTACTGTCCCTTGCTCCCGGATTTTAGTCGACTCTTAAAAACACCCATGGCTTCGGAGGAAAATTCTGTTCCATTTTCCCATGGAGGTAAGAGGAAATAAACAAGAGCAAGAACTAGAAAGAAGATAAAGAAAATCCCAGAGGGTGTGTGCAACACATGCTTGTACATGTATGTGTAGTGTGACCCCAAGTGCAAGTAGAGTAGCAGACCCAACCTGAAATCTTGACATGGTTTATGGACAGAACAAAAACACAGATCCTACCATCATGTAAAACAATTTCAGGCTTCTTGTATACATCACTTGCAGGACGTAGTACTCCGGGGTTGCTGTCTACCAACCACTACTAGGGCTGGACTATAACATATTACTACTATTATTACTTTTATTATTTTGCTTGATTTAAGCACAAACTTGTACTAAGTCACTGCAAGGATGATGGAGGCTCATTCATTACAAATCGTAAGCCTTGCTTTCTTGCAGACAACTTTTTATAAGATGTAATCTATTCAGTACAATATTTGATTGACTTTTTTTTTTTTTTGTTTTTTAATTCTTACTTTCCTCTTATAAGATCAGTCTCTCCCATAAATTCTTTTCCCCTCCTTTGCTTAATCAGTATACATATACTTTAAGCCTTGATTAATTTTTTTTTAACACGTCGGCCATTTCCCACTGAGGCAGGTGACCCAAAAAGCAAGAAAAAACTTTCATCATCATTCAACACTTTCACTATCACTCATACATTATCACTATCTTTGCAGAGGTGCTCAGATATGACAGTTTAGATGTCCCTCCAAACTGCCAATATCCCAAACCCCTCCTTTAAAGTGCAGGCAGTGTACTTCCCATTTCCAGGACTCGAGTCTGGCTAACCAGTTTCCCTGAATCCCTTCACAAAATATTACCCTGCTTACACTCCAACAGCTCGTCAGGTCCCAAAAACCATTCATCTCCATTCACTCCTATCTAACATGCTCACGCAAGCTTGCTGGAAGTCCAAGCCCCTCGTCCACAAAACCTCCTTTACCTCCTCCCTCCAACTTTTTCGGGGATGACCACTACCCCGCCTTCCTTTCCCTACAGATTTATGGGCTCTCCAAGTCATTCTACTTTGTTCCATTCTCTAAATGACCAAACCACCTCAACAGCCCCTCTTCAGCCCTCTGACTAATGCTTTTAGTAACTCCACATCTCCTAGTAACCCGTGTATAGCTTACTAAAAAAGAAAAAGAAGTTAAAAAATATATATGTATTAAAAATTCAATTGCACAACAAACATGGAGATGACACTCAATACGCTCAGGACATTTAATAAATACCCTGAACTGTAAGGGCTGAACTCCACTAGGTTTACACTCTACATGAATATAATTTTTTCCTTAATAATTAAACTATAATTTTTTTAGCCTTAATGTATGCTGCCTTAACTATATACTATTATCATTTTATGTCTTTGATATGTTTGTGCTCCTTTCACTTGTACATTTTTAGTTATGCTTTTATTCTCAAAGGACATAGATATATCCATCTGTTAGAGGTACTGTATAACATCTCACTGCCATATTTAAAGAATTTTTATCATTGCAGAAAAAAGCAGTGTTGTGAAATAAGCTGGGTAGTGGATTGGTCGCACACTGGACTTAAAGCCATATCAGTACTGATTGTGTTTCAGCATGCCACATTTGAAAGTGGAAGTGTTACATGGCAGCTTTGTACTGGAGACAAGTGCTTCCTGGGAAACAAAGGTAACTTTATAGGGACAAGTACAGTGGTACCTTCGAGTTTCAAACGGTTTCCTAACTCAAACAATTATGTAAGTGTATTTTTGTAAGTGCTTTTGTAAGTGTATTTTTGGGGGTCTGAAACGGACTAATCTAATTTACATTATTCCTTATGGGAACAAATTCATTTGGTATCGGAACTCAAACAGCCTTCTGGAACGAATTAAGTTCGTAACTCGAGGTACCACTGTATGTGTTGCTTTTGAATCCAGTCGTCCCTCACAGATCCGGCATCATTGGGACCTGTAGTGTGCCGGATTACTGAGTTTGCCAGATTACAGAGTGGTTAGGTTAGAATACACTTCACAAAATTAGCCAACTTGACTTACACAAAGTTCATTAAACATCGGCAAAAATCGAACATTTCCTCTACTTTGAGCTCAATTTCAAGGTACTTTTCGTCATGAAAGCAATCAAAATCATGTCTATTTCTGTGATATATCTTCCATTCTATCAATTTTTTTTTTTTTATTATCACACTGGCCGATTCCCACCAAGGCAGGGTGGCCCGAAAAAGAAAAACTTTCACCATCATTCACTCCATCACTGTCTTGCCAGAAGGGTGCTTTACACTACAGTTTTTAAACTGCAACATTAACACCCCTCTGAAGGAGGGGTGTTGGGAAGTACAGTGCCTGCACTCTGAAGGAGTGCAGCATGCTGTACTTCCCATCTCCAGGATCAAGTCCGGCCTGCCCGGTTTCCCTGAACCCCTTCATAAATGTTACTTTGCTCACACTCCAACAGCACGTCAAGTATTAAAAACCATTTGTCTCCATTCACTCCTATCAAACACGCTCACGCATGCCTGCTGGAAGTCCAAGCCCCTCGCACACAAAACCTCCTTTACCCCCTTCCTCCAACCATTCCTAGGCCGACCCCTACCCCGCCTTCCTTCCACTACAGACTGATACACTCTTGAAGTCACTCTGTTTCGCTCCATTCTCTCTACATGTCCGAACCACCTCAACAACCCTAAACAACAACATAAAACCATAAAAACCATGCGAAAACATACTGCAAAGAGGCGGCTAATGGCTGAGAAGTGAACTCCCTTATTTATCGTCCGTCTTTTTTATTTTTGTTGTACATTAAGAAGCATCTTTCCATCATACATTGCCCAAGTTTCAATGAGATAGCCCAACAAACAACCGAGAATAAAAAAATATTTACCAAAAATCATATGGCAAGCCTAAGCCAGGTACTGGAAATAAGTCACTTTGTCTGACTTTTCTGGGTTATCCCAGGTTCTCTATACATACACTGTTATGTATGATAATCTGTGTAACTGTATTTGTGTAAACCTGAATAAACTTATTTACTTCTAGTCTGTCAACTGAGTACAAGAAACCGCCCATTCACTTATTTCAACTACCCAATAAAGTGGTCAGAAATTGGCAATTTGGCCGATTTCACACAAATTTCAACAGATGCCAATTTCAAAATAGTGTCCAGAATAAATAATGCAGACATTCCTGGCACTAAAATAACATTTTCTCTGTTCATTAGTCACGGCTACAGGCCCCTCTTATATTACTCTTGCTTACCATTTGGAATTTTTATTAACAAAAAAATAGAAGATTTACTGTTATGCAGACTACTGCATTATTGTAATAATTGTATAAATAATGTCAATCCATTCTTGACTCCGTACTGGAATTTAGACTGGCAGGCGGACAGGTATTGGACGGTGACGTCATTTGTTTACTCTTGAGCTTCACTAAAGAACAGAACATTTTCGCTACTGTGAGCGCAATTTCAAGGTACTTTTCTTCATGAAAGTAATCAAAATCATATCTATTTCTGTAATATATCTTTCATTCTATCAAATGAGACTGAAAAAATGAGAATAAAACCACAACAACCATACAAAAATATACCGCTAAGTGGCCACTAATGGCTGAGAAGTGAACTCCGCTATTTATGGTCTGATTTCTTTCATTTTTGGTGTATGTGAAGAAGTATCTTTCCATCATACATTGTCCAAGTTTGAATAAGATAACCCAACAAACAACTGAGAAAATAATAATAATAATAATAATAATATCTTTATTTACTACACGTACATGTACAAGGTATACATGCCTAGCTGACATCAGTGACATACTACTGTATAGAAAGCCGCTTGTTATGCAGAGTATTTCAAGAAAATTAGGTCAATGTCCCAGGATAACACCCACACCAGTTGACTAACACCCAGGTACCCATTTACTGATGGGTAAACATAGACAACAGGTGTAAGAAACACACCTAGTGTTTCTACCCTGGCTGGGAATCGAATATTTACCAAAAATCATATATGGCTAACCCAAGCCAGGTACTAGAAATAAGCCACGTTGACTTTTTTTGGGGTTATCCTAGGTTCTCTACACATATGCTGCTGTGTGATAATCTATAGAGAGAAAATAACTTTTTTGTTTCATGTTTATGGTGGAGTACGAGTGTATATCATAGTTAGCCCAGTGCTATACTCCGTTTTCTCTAATATAAGCCACCAAGACAAGGATAGGGATATGGTATTTGTTTACCATATCCTCTTCATAACTCTGTCGAACTGCTCGGTATTTTGCCAAACATTATTTATTCTGGAGTATTTAACATGTTTTATGTTATTTATATTGTTTATTATGTCATATTAGATCAATTGTGATAGGCAAATAAGCTGTAGTGTTGATATTAGCATTATAATAAAGCATATTCTCCTGCTTCATGAGACTGAGTTCATGACAACTGAGTAAGTAAGTTTATTCAGGTATACACAAATACAGTTACATAGAATTATCATACATAGAAGCATATGTGTAGAGAACCTAGGATAACTCAAAAAAGTCAGACAGAGTGGCTTATTTCTATTGGCTTATTTCCAGTGGCTTCAAAGCCACCTTATCTTTAATGGATAATGTACTGTGTAGGTGCTTTACATAATGAGAAGCATTTCTTTTATTCATTGGAACCATGGCTAGGGCTAAAAGTAAGCAGGTTAAAACAATAAATGGAGAAAAAGAAATTGGAATGACTTATGCAGCAAGTAGCGCCACCAAACAGTACCAGCAGGTTGGTGTGGCGACCCTGGAAATTTGAAATTATGCTAGCCAAAATTAGTGCCGAATAACTGAAGGAACCGAATAACTGATTGCTGGATTTGTGAGGGAGGACTGTAACTATTAATACAGGGGAAAATGCAGCTTATTTTAGCTGAGTGTTAAGATGTCCTTAAAATCATTACAGAAGTCTAGATAAATTTTCACTGTTATTGCCAGTATTTTAAATTTGCATGTTATACACTTTGGTGATACTTCCTGCAATTAAGGGACTCTTGCCTGTCACCTGTGTATGTTTTATCTGTTATACTAATATAAGCATGTTTCCTTAGAGTAATGTATGCTGTATAGTTGGTCAGCCTTGCAGTCTTCATAAATGGTGGTTTTATTATTGTACTATAATTATAGTAAACTTTGTATTTGGGCCACTTTTTCATTACTCTTTTATTTTAGGACAATAACTTGGGAGTGTTCATGTAGAAGTGGAACAGAATTCTTCCTCCTTAAGCCATGCGTGTCGTAAGAGGTGACTAAAATGCCGGGAGCAAGGGGCTAGTAACCCCTTGTCCTGTATGAATTACTAAATTTAAAAAGATCAACTTTCCTTTTTCTTTTTGGGCCACCCTGCCTCGATGGGATGTGGCCAGTTTGTTGAAAGAAGTATTCTTCAGTCTGTATACAGTGGACCCCCGGTTAACGATATTTTTTCACTCCAGAAGTATGTTCAGGTGCCAGTACTGACCGAATTTGTTCCCATAAGAAATATTGTGAAGTAGATTAGTCCATTTCAGACCCCCAAACATACACGTACAAACGCACTTACATAAATACACTTACATAATTGGTCGCATTCGGAGGTAATCGTTATGCGGGGGTCCACTGTACTGTGACTTTATGCAATACACCAGTTTTCAGGAACATAACCCACATGAAATGTGAGATTTTGTTGTATTTTCTGTTTAACATTAATTTTTTATTTACAAATTTGAAAAAGAGATTTAATTTAAACTTTCATCTATTATGCTCTTTTTAGATTCTTTTTATTACCTTATACTGCATTGGTATATTAATTTCTTACTTGTCTTTATCTAGTTAGTGTATCCGGTTAGTGCATTATGTCCAGGAAAGAATTGGGCACTGTATGCTTTTCTTGCAATATTTGTATTATTTAGAGGGAAAAGATTTGAAAATGGTGTAGATTTAATTGGTAGTATCTAACCTTTATTTTTTGAGTTTTATAGTTTGAGTTCAGACATTTTAGCCTGAGCATAAGACAGAATTATATGGAACCATAAATAATTAAATTCTTGGGTAATAATTTATTTCTCATTTATAATTACATTTTGTGTAAATGTGTTTTACTGTAATTTTTATTTATATAAAAACTGGACTGAAAATAAATATCTTTTTCCAGAAGGTGTACTGGAGCTTTTCCAATGTGACTTGGAGCACGAGGCATCAATAATTGAACTATCAGCACGTCTTTTAAATGGTCAAGGAGAAAATGCCTGGCAACATGCTCAACTCTTTCGTCAGTCAGACAGCTCTCTTGATCAATTCCCATTTCTGATACACATTAAATATAACTGAATTGTGTTTGGAAAGTAGGTTATACAGCTTAGCCAAGTTACAGAGTGATCTTGTGATGCCTCTACCTCACACTTTGTAAATATATTGTTGAAGTCTGTGTAGTATAGTGCCATGCAATACTGTTTTTACTTTTGTACCTTTTAACATGGTGTAGTAGGTATGCAAGTATCTCTGTCAAGTATCTCTTTTTATCACATACAAATGATTTTTGAACAAGTGAAGTGTTTGTTTTACACATCTGAATAGTGTGACAAAAATTAATATACATTGTATATAGATTTAAAGATTTTATTTTTCCTGTTCATTTAAACTGAACTCTTTCTTTATTGGTAGTTGTAGAGGTCCTTATTATCAAATAATTTTGACTATTTGACATTTAACATGTACTAGGAATATTTGCTATGGCACTTTATTCATATTTTTTTTTCCTAATTAGATTCCCTAGTAGGTATAATAAGGCACCATGATTTTGTTAAAAATTAAGATTTCTGTATACATATTTTGTTTGATATTTTGAGAAAATCTTTAATAGGTTTGTGTTTTTAAACCCTTTAAACTGTTTAAAGGTAGCTTTTTTAAAAGAATAATGAAAAAGGCAGTACTGTGACAAACAATACACAAATAAACCACATATAGGAGACTAAAACTTATGACGTCATTTCGGTCCAATTTGAACCATTGAACAGTCACACAACAGACTAGTTGATTGTCCAAATTTAACTGAAACATTGTCATAAGTTTCAGTCTCCTATGTTTGGGTTCTTTGTGTATTGTAGCCTTGTTTTTATTTGTAAAAGTACTATTCCATTTTAAGATTCAGGTATAAAAAAAAATTATATATATGAAATTTTCATTATTTTATTACCTTGCAAAATCTGTAATACGTATCTTCAGGTTAGTCGAGTCTGTTTGTGTGTTCCCGACTCATTTTTATGCCATTTGAAATTCTGAAAATTCTGAAATTTTGGCACTGAATCAGTCTTAGGTTAAATAATCAATAGGTGTGGCACAATTTGGTTAAGTATCAAGCTTTTCTTTTTTTGCCACAGAAAATTAAAAAATTAAAGACACTGCAGTGTAGTACTGTATATGATAATGTATTTTATTTATCCCATTTTGTTTTAGATATTAATATATACAGTTTGCATAATATTTACACCACACATTGCCCTTAGACAGGACATCTCCACTGCCTCCAACCGTCTCCTTGCTGCTGCATTTACCACCCAAGCTTCACACCCATATAAGAGTGTTGGTACTACTATACTATCATACATTCCCTTCTTTGCCTCCATATATTATTATTATTATATTATTATTATGCAGAAAATTTGGAGTGTGGAAATTAGGAAAAGGTGTGGAGTTAATAAAAGTATTAGTCAGAGGGCAGAAGAGGGGTTGTTGAGGTGGTTTGGTCATTTAGAGAGAATGGATCAAAGTAGAATGACATGGAAAGCATATAAATCTATAGGGGAAGGAAGGCTAGGTAGGGGTCGTCCTCGAAAGGGTTGGAGAGAGGGGGTAAAGGAGGTTTTGTGGGCAAGGGGCTTGGACTTCCAGCAAGTGTGCATGAGCATGTTAGATAGGAGTGAATGGAGATGAATGGTACTTGGGACCTGACGATCTGTTGGAGTGTGAGCAGGGTAATATTTAGTGAAGGAATTCAGGGAAACTGGTTATTTTCATATAGTCAGACTTGAGTCCTGGAAATGGGAAGTACAATGCCTTCACTTTAAAGGAGGGGTTTGGGATATTGGCAGTTTGGAGGGATATGTTGTGTATCTTTATATGTATATGCTTCTAAACTGTTGTATTCTGAGCTCCTCTGCAAAAACAGTGATTATGTGTGAGTGTGGTGAAAGTGTTGAATGATGATGAAAGCATTTTCTTTTTGGGGATTTTCTTTCTTTTTTGGGTCACCCTGCCTCGGTGGGAGACGGCCGACTTGTTGAAAAAAAACAACAAAAAAAATATACAGTTTGTATTTTGTTATGCAAAGGGGCAGTGAAATTTACTAATTATTGCATTAAGTAGTCTTGGTGCCTTAAAGCTCTACTTAAATATGTAAATGCTTTTTATGTATGCATGCATGTGCAGATGTATATTTATGGAAAGAAGGGAATGTATGAGAGTATAGTGATACCAACACTCTTATGGGTGTGAAGCTTGGGTTGCAAATACTGCAGTGAGGAGGCAGCTGGAGGTGAAGATGTCCTGTCAAAGGGCAATGTGTGGTGTAAATATTGTGCAGAAAATTCAGAGTGTGGAAATTAGGAGGAGGTGTGGAGTTACTAAAAGAATTAGAGCTGAAGAGGGGTTGTCGAGGTGGTTTGGTCATTTAGAGAGAATGGATCAAAGTAGAATGACTTGGAGAGCATATAAATCTGTAGGGGAAGGAAGGTGAGGTAGGGGTTGGCCCCAAAGAGGTTGGAGAGAAGGGGTAAAGGTGATTTTGTGGGAGAGGGACTTGGGCTTCCAGCAAGCATGCATGAGTGTGTTAGATAGGAGTGAATAGAGACGAATGGTTTTTGGGACCTGGCAAGCTGTTGGAGTGTGAACAGGGTAATATTTTGTGAAGGAATTTATGGAAACTGGTTAGTCGGACTTGAGTCCTGGAAATGATAAATACAGTGCCTGCACTTTAAAGGAGGGGTTTGGGATATTGGCAGTTTGGAGGTTGACTTTTAAACTGTCATATCTGAGCGCCTCTGCAAAGACAGTGATTATGTGTGAGTGAGGTGAAAGTGTTGAATGATGAAAGTATTTTCTTTTTTGGGATTTTCTTTCTTTTTGGGTCACCCTGCCTCGGTGGGAGATGACCGACATGGAAAAAAAAATAATATACTTTCCACTGATAAAAAATCTGACTTGCTCAAAGTGATCAGGCCACTTAACTTTTCTTATCTGTGTTCAAAGAGCCCTAAAACTGGAAAAAGACTAGAAGGAACAAAGAGGGAGGCTTTTGAAAGGCATTTCAACTTCTTCCAAGAGGAATCAGTGGCAGTATGTAACAAAGTTAGGGAAGAGGTTGCAATACAGGTAAATAGGGCTGATTTAGCAGAAGACAAAGTATTCAACCTAGAAGAGGAAGTAAGAAAGCTGAGGAGACCATGAAGGAAATGTGAAAGGTCAGCAGGGGCAGAAATGGTGAAGGAAGGAGAGTCCAGGGATTGGGAGAGAACAATGAAGGAAGGTCACTGGCAATGATGCTCCTTGAAGATAGGGTGGCTAATGTAATGGAGACAACAAGGTAAATGGTTAAAAAAGACAAAGAAATCTGAAAGGAGAGGCAATGGGAGGAAGAGGAAGGACATTGATCCATGGACTCCAGAAGTCTGAAGGTAGCCCAGGTAGTCTGCTCTGCATGACCCCTGTAGGTTTAGCACTTTTTTTTCATAATAATAATAATAGCCCAGGTAGTATGAGATGGGGAACAGGAGATAATATCAGTTATGGGTTACTGGGTTTAGCACTTGGCTTTGATTGTAATAATAATGGGTTATACAGGAGAAGAAATGATAAAAGCAGATGGCAGATTTTAAAGGCTCAGATTTTCCCATGGCAAACACTTCCTGGTCAAATTAACCTCTTGGTCCCATATAGCATGGGACAGGATATTATGACAAAAGCATGCCTAAAGACCTGGCAATGCCACAGTCATGTCTACCTAGAATGAGACAGGACAATGACAAGAGAGAGAACAGCTAAGGAAGTGTGTAAAAATCCACCGAGAACAGAGATGACCAGCAGGAGATAGGAATGCCCTTAACTCGGGGATTCCTCCACATGCCACCTCAATCCTTTCCTAGCTGGACCACCTCTAGGCCAGTCCCCACCACTCCAGCACTATCAGAAACACCAACCCTGCTCCCCCCCTCCCCCCCACCCTTTGCCTTTTCCATACAGCCTTCCCTATCCCCTTCCCTGCCCTCAACCAAATCCTTGATCCCTCCTCAAGTTCAAAGACCCACATCAACCCCAGCCCAACCTCCCCCACTCCTGTTTGATAAGCATCTTGAAGCAGGGGTAGACAAACTAGTGCATGATAAGGGAAAGTAATATAAGAGTGTGGTATATTAATGCAGATGATTTATCTAACAAAAGCAATGAACTGAAGGAAAGAACAACTATGGTCATGCCAGACATAATAGCTATCACTGAGACAAAGTTGATGAATGATATCAGATGCTGAATTTCCAGCAAGATACAAAGTGTTAAGGAAAGCCAGTAGACATTGGGGAAGAAGAGCAGCACTAATAATTAGAGATCAATGGGGTTTTGAGGAGCTGAAAGAAATAAACAGACTAGAGGAAAACAATTTCAAAGTTTGCTCAGTTATGACTGGGAATACTCATAATAGCTGCAGTGATATACACCCACCAACTAAAAAAATATTTATATTTAACGCTGGCTGTCTCCCACTAAGGCCCCTCAAGGAAGGTTCCTTGATGTTGGTGAGGGGCTCTTGATTATAGGTAATATGATCCATGCTACAGTTCCCGAATAAAAGCCTGATGCCTTCCACATCACCCCCAGGCGCTGTATAGCCACGGGTTTAGCGCTTTCCCCTCTGATTATAATATAAGTAGCCCACTAAGGCAGTTACCTGATAAAAAGGCCCAATTTCCACATCTCACCACTATCACTGTTTGTCTGAGGCACACGATATAATAGAAATCAGTACTATTTAATGACTCTAAACAGTAAACATCTCCACCCCTCCTTTAGGGCGCAGGCACTGTACTTCCCACCTCCAGGACTTGAGTCCCGTTAACCAGTTTCCCTGAATCCCTTTGCTCCACCAGTTTATCAGGTCCCAAAAACCATTTGCCTCCACTCACTCTTATCTAACATACTCATACATACCTGCTGGATGTCCAAGCCCCTTGCACACAAAAACTTCATATACCTCCTCCCTCCAACCTTTCTTAAGAGAACCCTTACTCTGCCTTCCCTTCATTACAAATTTATACATCCTCCAAGTTATCCTATTTTGCTTCATCCTCTCTAAATAATGAACCACCTCAATAACCCTTCCTCAGCTTGCTGGATAATACTTTTAGGAACTCCGCACTTCCTCCTGGTCTCCAAACTAAGAATTTACTGCATAATATTTACATCATACATTGCACTCAGACATGACATCTCTACTGCCTACAGTCTCCTCCTCGCTGCAATGCTTACATCTCATGCTTCACATCCATATAATAGTGATGGAACCACTATACTCTCATACATTTCCCTCTTTGTTGCCACAGATGCCTCAATGCATCACTCATCTTTTTCCTTTCATCAGTTCATTTGTCAACTTTGTTTCAGTGATAGCTATTATGTCTGACATGACCACAGTTCTTTCCTTCCCTTCATTGCTTTTAGTTCTACTACACTGGGTCTACTACACTGGCTGTACCACACTAAACCATAAACAATCATTCCAAGTTATATTTTATTATCTGATAAATAGGGGTAGGTAATCTTCGATTTTTTGTGTGGGATGAATTCAAAATAGAAGGCATGTGTAATATAGAAGCCTGGAGACATGATTAATGAAGAGAGGAAATGTTGGTTTAGTGCCTGGAATGTCTACAGTGCTCAATGAGGAAATAAAGACAGAAACGCTGTATAGGACGAACTCAAATCATTTAACAGAGAGGACATGTCATGTGCAAGACTTGAGAGTGATGATGTCAGATCTTACATTCAAGGATCACAACAATTTTGCTATTGATACAGCAATGAAAAATGATAAGTTGGATAATTACAACTTTTAAGACAAGGTATGCTGAGTCAATGATGATTCTCTTCAAGTCAACTTGTTCTCTTCGGGTTGGAATACTACTGTATACTAACAATTCCTTTCAAGGCAGGCGAGATCACTGAGCCAGAAAACATACAGAACTTAAACTGCCCATAACACTCAAACATCTGAGATACTGGGAATGCCTGAAATCCCTTCAACTGTTTTCCCTTGGAATGTAGGCAATAAAGGTACATCAGAATTTACACCTGGAAAATTCTGGAGGGACTGGTCCTAAACCTGCACACTGAAATCACTCCATGTGAAAACAAGAGATTTAGCAAACAGTGTAAAGTACTTCCAATAAGAAGCAGAGGAGCAGCGAGTACATTAAGTAAGAAAACTCACTGTCTGTCAGAGGTCCCTGTCTTCTTCAACGCCCTCCCAACGTGCATATGTGAATTATCCGTAAACGTCTAACTGTCTTCAAGAGGAAGCTGGGCCAGTTCCTTAAACCAGCTGGGCTGTGGTTCATATGCTGCACTGGGTCCCGCCAGCAGCAACAGCCTGATCAGGCCTCGATCCACAGGGAGGCCTGGTGACCTGATCTGAGGCCGGGCCAAGGAGGCATTGACCCCAGGAACCATACTTCAGAATGGGAGTCCCTTGATACTGGTGAAGAGATCTTGATCTAAGGAATTGAAACCACCCTTCCCTTCTTCAAATCAAACAAAAGGTTCTGTATAACCGATACAGGTTTTGAGTTTCCCCATGAATATAATTACATTTATGGGGAATGCTAAACCCATAGGAATCATATAGCACCTGGGGGAATAGAAGCCATTCAAGTTCGATCCAAGGAAGGGAGGACAGGCCCAAATCCTTGGATTAAGAGCCCCCTCTCCGGGGCCTTTGACAAGTGCGATTATGTTGTAATAATACATAAAATGCGTGATAAAGGAATAACAGGAAACGTGGGTAGATGGATCTACTAACTTCCTAATAAATAGAACACAGAGAGCTATAAAAAAAACAGAATAAAGTGGCAGCTACAGTAAAAAAAAAACTGTTCCACAAGGTACAGTACTCACTCCCAGTCTTTTCCTCCTCATATCTGACGTAGACAGTGATGTAAGCCACAGCACTGTGTCCTCCTTTGATAACGATACCAGAATTTGCATAACCGTCTCATTCATTGAGGACACTGTAAATCTCCAATCGGACATTAACCAAGTCTTTAAAGGTCTTCGGAAAACAATTTGAAGTTCAATGAAGACAAATTTCAATTACTCCGCTATGGAAAACTCTAGGAAATAAAAATTGAATCGGAGTATAAAACAAATTCCAGCCACATAACAGAGCGAGAAACTAATGTGAGGGGCCTGGGAGTGATAATGTCAGGGAATCTCACTTTCAACGATCATAACAATATCTCTACCACACCTGCTAGGAAAATGATAGGATGAATAATGAGAACTTTAAAAACTACGGATGCCAAACCATGACGATTCTCTTCAAATCGCTTGTTCTCTCTAGACTGGAGAACTTTCACTGCACCAATAAGTACAATAAAGTACCTAAATTACTGGGAATGGCTGAAGTCCCTTGACCTGTACTTCTTGGAATGCAGGCGAAAAAAGATACATGATAATATACATTTGGAAAATCCTAGAGGGACTGGTCCCAAATCTGCACACGGAAATCATTCCCTACGAAAGGAAAAGACTCGGCAGGTGGTGCAACATCACCCCCAATGAAAAGCAGGGGCGCTAGGAGTATGCTAAGAGACAACACACAACACAGTAAATGTCACGAGCCCAAGATGTTTAACTGCCTCCCAACATACATAAGGGGGTGAAAGGTTACCTATAGACGCCTGGCTGTCTTCAAGACGGAACTGGACAGGTACCTGATCAGCCGGGTTATGGTTCGTACGTTGGTTTGTGTGAGTCCAGCAGTAACAGCCTGGTTGATCAGGTTCTGATGCACCGTGAGGCCTGGTCATGGACCGGGCCGAGGGGGCGTTGACCCCCGGAACACCCTACAGGTATCAAAAGAACCTCCACCGCGGGGAGCATAAATATAATGAAATACTCACATACAAACCACATACTTCTTAAAAAAACAAGTGGGATATTCAGGCTGAGTAAACATCAGCCACATTAACTGCTGACAGCGGTATAACTGTGTCAAAGATGCCCCACAACCAGCCACTGCCAACGCGCAGGGTGTTAGAGAAACTTAGTGGCAAAGGTTGGAGGAACATAGTGGCAAGGGTTGGAGGAACTTAGTGGCAGGGGTTGAACTTGGTGGCAGGTGTTGGAGGAACTTAAGGCTAATATTTAGTTTAGGGGCTTCACTAAACTAATCCTTCATGTTTACAATGTAAGCAATCTATTCACAGATTTTATTTAAATTTTGCCACCGAACTCACACACACACGAGCTTTTAAATCTCTGCACAAAATTCAATTTAAACCAGCAAATAATAGAGCCTACTAGACTGGGGAATACACTAGACCTCATCTTCACTAACAATGATGATCTAATACGAAATGTCACCATATCAAAAACAATATACTCAGATCACAACATAATTGAGGTTCAGACATGTATGCGCGGAGCCCCAGACCGACATAATGAGACTAGTCACGAGGGAGCATTCACCAAATTCAACTTCAATAACAAAAACATAAAGTGGGACCAAGTAAACCAATTCCTAACCGATATAAGCTGGGAAGATAGACTAAGCAACACAGACCCCAACTTATGCCTAGAACAGATTAACTTGGTGGCACTCGATGTATGCACAAGGCTTATTCCTCTAAGAAAAAGGAGGAGTAAATGTAAAATAGAAAGAGACAGGCGCTCCCTTTACAGGCGACGGAAAAGAATAACAGAGCGGCTAAAAGAAGTCAATATATCTGAAATGCGTAGGGAGTCACTGGTCAGAGAAATAGCAAGCATCGAACTTAAGCTAAAGAAACCTTATAGGAGTCAGGAATCGCGGGAAGAACTAAAAGCCATAAATGAAATCGAAAGAAACCCAAAGTATTTCTTCTCCTATGCCAAATTAAAGTCGAGAACAGCGTCCAGTATTGGGCCCCTACTTAAACAAGATGGGTCCCAGTATGACTCGGTTTTTAGCAAGCCGCTAACCAGACTGAGAGTCGAAGATCAAAATTAATTTTTTATGAGAAAGCCACAGAATTTGGTTAACACAAGCCTATTTGATGTTATCCTGACGCCAAATGACTTCGAACAGGCGATAAATGACATGCCCATGCACTCTGCCCCAGGGCCAGACTCATGGAATTCCGTGTTCATCAAGAACTGCAAGAAGCCCCTATCACGAGCTTTTACCATCCTATGGAGAGGGAGCATGGACACTGGGGTCGTCCTACAGTTACTAAAAACAACAGACATAGCCCCACTCCACAAAGGGGGCAGTAAAGCAATAGCAAAGAGCTACAGACCGATAGCACTAACAGCCCATATCATAAAAATCTTTGAAAGGGTCCTAAGAAGCAAGGTCACCACCCATCTAGAAACCCATCAATTACACAACCCAGGGCAACATGGGTTTAGAACAGGTCGCTCCTGTCTGTCTCAACTATTGGATCACTACGACAAGGTCCTAGATGCATTAGAAGACAAAAAGAATGCAGATGTAATATATACAGACTTTGCAAAAGCCTTCGACAAGTGTGACCATGGCGTAATAGCGCACAAAATGCGTGCTAAAGGAATAACAGGAAAAGTCGGTCGATGGATCTATAATTGCCTCACTAACAGAACACAGAGAGTAGTAGTCAACAGAGTAAAGTCCGAGGCAGCTACGGTGAAAAGCTCTGTTCCACAAGGCACAATACTCGCTCCCATATTGTTCCTCATCCTCATATCTGACATAGACAAGGATGTCAGCCACAGCACCGTGTCTTCCTTTGCAGATGACACCCGAATCTGCATGACAGTGTCTTCCATTGCAGACACTGCAAGGCTCCAGGCGGACATCAACCAAATCTTTCAGTGGGCTGCAGAAAACAATATGAAGTTCAACGATGAGAAATTTCAATTACTCAGATATGGTAAACACGAGGAAATTAAATCTTCATCAGAGTACAAAACAAATTCTGGCCACAAAATAGAGCGAAACACCAACGTCAAAGACCTGGGAGTGATCATGTCGGAGGATCTCACCTTCAAGGACCATAACATTATATCAATCGCATCTGCTAGAAAAATGACAGGATGGATAATGAGAACCTTCAAAATTAGGGATGCCAAGCCCATGATGACACTCTTCAGGTCACTTGTTCTATCTAGACTGGAATATTGCTGCACACTAACAGCACCTTTCAAGGCAGGTGAAATTGCTGACCTAGAAAATGTAGAGAGAACCTTCACGGCGCGCATAACGGAGATAAAACACCTCAATTACTGGGAGCGCTTGAGGTTCCTGAACCTGTATTCCCTGGAACGCAGGCGGGAGAGATACATGATTATATACACCTGGAAAATCCTAGAGGGACTAGTACCGAACTTGCACACGAAAATCACTCACTACGAAAGCAAAAGACTTGGCAGACTATGCAACATCCCCCCAATTAAAAGCAGGGGTGTCACTAGCACGTTGAGACCATACAATAAGTGTCAGGGGCCCGAGACTGTTCAACTGCCTCCCAGCATACATAAGTGGGATTACCAACAGACCCCTGGCAGTCTTCAAGCTGGCACTGGACAAGCACCTAAAGTCGGTACCTGACCAGCCGGGCTGTGGCTCGTACGTTGGTTTGCGTGCAGCCAGCAGTAACAGCCTGGTTGATCAGTCTCTGATCCACCAGGAGGCCTGGTCACAGACCGGGCCGCGGGGGCGTTGATCCCCGGAACTCTCTCCAGGTAAACTCCAGGTACTCCAGGAAGTGGCTAGTTTATTTTGCACCCCATATCCATCCTGTGGACGGTAGCGCAAGAGCATATGGATACACAAAAGGCCTAGGAACTAGGCCCCAGAAGGGTTAACAGGTGTACATATGGGTTTATATCCACATATTTATAGTTCACTTATCTGTTAGAAGCAAATTTAGGAAATTTGCTTAGTATATCTGGTATCTTATTTTCATTAATAAGATATCTTGACATGCCACATAGGTTATTATATTGTCTATCTCTGTATTCCTCAATAAGTGGACAATTAAGCACATAGTGTTCAAGAGAGTGGCCATATGCCTGATCACATAATTTACATTGAGTTTGATCATCATCTGTGTGTCTCCCAAACTGCCAGAAGTACTTGTAACCAAGCCTAAGCCTGGCCACTACAACAACAGTCAGAACTTGTAACCAAGCCTAAGCCTGGCCACTACAACATCAGTCAGTGTTCACATTGCAAGTTGCTCCATAAACATACTTATCCACGTTCATGTTATCATAGTGGGTTATAGATCTACTCAGGCTTCTGACTGCATTCCTATAACAATCATTTTCATTATTTACTTCTCTCCTAATATTATTCCTAATGCTAGACACAGTTATACCCAAGTTATATTCTACATTCTCCTTCTGGGTACTCTTCTTGGCTAACATATCAACTTTATCATGAAGGAGTAATCCAGTGTGTGATGTGATCCATAGCAATTGTACATTAATCCCTTTGTCCCTGATTTTTATCACAGCGCGGCAAGAAATAGCTTTTTGTGTAAATTAATTTTAGGGAAATATTGGCAACAAATTTTTATGGGGAGGGGGGTTGAATGTACTTTGTAAAATTATGTGGTTAAAGGGACAGTCACCCAATCAGCTGTTAGTTCCCAGTCAGGTGATTCGCCGGGCCAGTGCAGCAAACAGCTCCAATAACACCAAAACGATGATTTGGTTAAGTTGACTGCAATAGTTTAAAACAGGACTTTTTATGTTTATTCTCGTGTCATAATATGCTCACACTAGATGTAAATCAGTCGCTGCGCGATCCGAGAAATGTATCCCTGTATTCCATAACCCCAGCCTCCTCTACTTCAGTGCACGCAAAAGGAATAGTGGAATGTAGTTATGTTATGGTTACCTGGAATGACAGGTGTCATTCCTGGTAACAGCCTGGGTTAAGAGTGTAATAAGTGATACACAATTCTTGACCAGATTTGCCCTTGAGCATATCATAGATGTTATTCAGAGTAGCATTTTTTTTTTTTGTAGGATTTAAATCAGCATCACTCAAGGAGTATTTGAAGTTCTACATTAAAAAATTTTTATTGTATAGTGAATATTCCAAGGATTAAGCCATATGCATCTATATGACTAGATCTAGTGGGTTTAACGCTTAGTTATGATTGTAATAATTGTAATATTACTAGATACATGAAGTCCCAACTGCGTCTGTAAACAATCGTCCTGTTTCCTGGCAAATATTACCCGAAAAGGCACATGTCAAAATACATCTATCACAACAGTAGAAAACAGACACAAAGAAGCAACAGCAGCAACCAAGAGTCAACATCAATAAACAATTATTGACATCAGACTTAGCAATACTTTAGCAATACAAGGCGTGGATATCCAGCAATGTGTTGGGCAGAAGCCAAGCTGCTGCTGTAGTGAGTCTGAGTGTTGGTACACAATACTTGTTAACATACGTCTTCACCATTATACTCTGTAACCTCTGTGAATGCAGAAATTCACAGGCCACAAGACAAATTCAGTCTGAGCCTGCTTCACCACCAAGCAATGAATATTGACTGGGCAGAGGTGAACAAGAAGGTAGTGCTAAGATTGGAGATGCGCCCTTTATGGTATGTTAATATCTCACGTCCGTAACAGTGATCATAAAATTCTAATGTAGCAAAGATAAAATTATTTGTATGCAAGACAAGCCATGGGGGATAGAAATGTTCAGATCAAAATCTTCACACGTCTCTGTGCGTTATCAGGAGCTATGCAATGTTGCAAGAAATCAACTGGTGGAGTGAGTGTATGTTTTCTCAGAGTAAAGAAAGTAACTTGGTGATGCCAGAAAGTTCCTCTCAGAAACCACGTTTCCTTACTTTGAGAAAACTTCCCCTCAATCCACCTGTTGCTTTATTGCAACATTGCATAACTCCCGATGACGCACGGAAATGTGTGAAAGATCCTGAACTGAAGATTTGCATCCACCATGGCTTGTCTTGCATTGTTAATATCGCCTGTTTGCAATTGTATTATTGCATGTATGTGTATTTGAATCCTAATCCACTGTTGTTATTGAAATTGTTAATCCGATGACTACTGTATGATATCCACATGTTTCTATTGTTAAACGTGTTTATTATTACATATGTAAATTTGTGTATGTATACATATGGTTATTACATTGAAATTTTGTATGTTTACATATTCAGATATATACTTATGTATATATGTTTAAGTACGTCTGTATATGTAACGTTCTTATATACACTTTTACATATGAATGTGTAGGTATATATATGCGGATACATGAATGTGCATATTTATGCATGTATATTTCTACACTTGCGTACGTATGTATCGTTGTGTATGTAAGCGATTAAAATTTGCGCTACCACTCACAGGATGAGCAAGTAAACGAGCCACTCATGAGGCACAACTAACGGGTTATGAGGGAAATAAAATCGAAAAGTTGGAGGTAGAAAAAATTCTAGTAACCACTAAAAGATCCCTTTCGGAGGTACCTTAAAAATATTTTTTTTAATTTACACAAATTAAAATTACCCCCATACACAAACCAATAAATATTGGACACTTTCAATTATAAATTTTCGGTGAAGCCCATGCACAAATTTTTACCAAAAACTTATGGAGGTGTTGGGGAACTTTGTGGAGTTTTGGGAGGAAAAACTGGAAGTATTTGGGAGGGGAAGGGATGGAGGAAACCCCCTAACTTTAGGAGCCAAAAGTTTAGTTATTACCGAAGGCTTCACCCCAGGCGGGGGTGGAGGGGGGAAAAGGGAGGGAGGGTGAGGGGGGAAGGGGAATGCTGATATCAAGGGGGGGAAGCGAAATAAATAAGGAGAAAAAATAAGGGGAGCTAACTGAAGACGGTTTCTTGGAGGAGGGGAGGTCACCGCCCCAAAAACCGCTCCCAAACCGGGCCTTCTGGCTGATAACTCGAAAAACCCATGCATTGGTGCTACCCCGACGCTGTCAGTGACATCACAGCCCGGACGATAGGAACTGGCTAAGGAACAAAAATTCCCTTTTAAAGGGCAGCTAGGAGTCTTTTGGCATACCTTGATCCCGAAGGGAGGGTTTGAAGGAGGGCGTGCGATGAAAGAAGTGAGGAATGTTTAGGTGTAATTATATGGATGGAGGAGCAGGAGGGAAGGGGAGGAAAAAAGAAAGAATGGGGAGTTAGGGTTTATGTAACCTAATGGAGACATGGCTTCAGCATCAAGAAAAATAGGAATGTATTTTAAAAAAATCAAATTTGTTGACATTGGGGTTTAAATGTATAGTTTCCCACCTGCAAACCCCCCTCAAGCCCCCTGCCCCTTACCCCCCCTACCCTCCTACCTACATGCCCTCGCCAAGGTAAACGCAAAACGCTTTGCCCAGTCTAATTGTTCTTACATCAGTTTTAAAAAATCAAAAAATTTGACGCCGAGGAAAAAATGTCAAAAGGGGTTTTCCCTTTTAAGAAAAATTATTATATTATAAAAAAGCTAAAACGAATGGGTCACATATGAAGAAATGAGGGGGAAAGTGAATGGGAAGCGCCAGAAGTTAAATCGCAACTGTTTATCCTTGGGATCTTCCCTAGGGATCCAAAGGAATACTTTTTTTTACGATATATTAACCCTTTTTTTTACATCTCAGGTAAAACAGCGTTTGTAGTTATAAAGCTGTGCAGCTACGTGCAACCCGCTATTCGGAAAGGACTAGTGACAGCTGTGACAGCTAGAGGCCCCGTAGCTGTGACAAAGAAGGTTACCTGATAATGAAAACAAAATACATACAGTAAGCATTGTCAGAGAGGTTAATCAGTCGAGCATTTCGGCCCTTTTATTTTATGTGCAGGGTTGATCCCGGGGGGGCAGTTTCCAAAGCCGGTGACCCTGTTTTCCCAAATTTTTTAAAATTTGTTGTTGGTGGGAAATTTTTGGGAGGGGGTGGGGGGAAGAATTTCTTTGGAAGAAATCGGGCTTTGATTCAGGTAAAAAACTGCTCTTAGTAAGTTCCCCCGTTAAAAAAAGTTAGTTTATAATATTCGTCACAACACAGTTCGTTGCACAGAACATTGCATTTTTTAAACCCCTCCAGTATTTGGACCCACCTTAGGAATCTACTATGTAGTGATCCATTGTGTTTTATAGGGGTTGAAAACCTAGTTGGGGTAGGCCAGCGGATGTGTTTAAACCATCATCATCTGATTAAGAATGATGTTTCCCGATGAGGAAAACACCACGACCCATGAGGCAGTGTAGCCGCCGCAGTAAACTCAAGCCGCCACAGTAAACACTACTTGTAAACCCAGGAATGTGCGTGAAATATATATAACTCGTTGTGTATAACAAAGTCAAGGTCAGTGGCAAAGATACAGTGTGAGAAAAGAGTGATAATGGAAACAACGACAAAGGCGTGCACGGATAATTGAAGTATTTCACGGTGGATGAGTCTTTTGGTGGCAGCTTGCAAGATATTGTTCACTGACGCTCAACTCTACTAAACGAAAGTTAGTTTGCGGCTCTGTATTAAGAATTTTTGGCAGATGGTAATTGTTACTAAGCTGTGGAATGCAATCACTAATACGAATTTTGGTTTTATTATTCATAAGAACGGTGGTAATAACATATATATATATTTTATTTTTATTATCACACTGGCCGATTCCCACCAAGGCAGGGTGGCCCGAAAAAGAAAAACTTTCACCATCATTCACTCCATCACTGTCTTGCCAGAAGGGTGCTTTACACTACAGTTTTTAAACTGCAACATTAACACCCCTCCTTCAGAGTGCAGGCACTGTACTTCCCATCTCCAGGACTCAAGTCCGGCCTGCCGGTTTCCCTGAATCCCTTCATAAATGTTACTTTGCTCACACTCCAACAGCACGTCAAGTATTAAAAACCATTTGTCTCCATTCACTCCTATCAAACACGCTCACGCATGCCTGCTGGAAGTCCAAGCCCCTCGCACACAAAACCTCCTTTACCCCCTCCCTCCAACCTTTCCTAGGCCGACCCCTACCCCGCCTTCCTTCCACTACAGACTGATACACTCTTGAAGTCATTCTGTTTCACTTCATTCTCTCTACATGTCCGAACCACCTCAACAACCCTTCCTCAGCCCTCTGGACAACAGTTTTGGTAATCCCGCACCTCCTCCTAACTTCCAAACTACGAATTCTCTGCATTATATTCACACCACACATTGCCCTCAGACATGACATCTCCACTGCCTCCAGCCTTCTCCTCACTGCAACATTCATCACCCACGCTTCACACCCATATAAGAGCGTTGGTAAAACTATACTCTTATACATTCCCCTCTTTGCCTCCAAGGACAAAGTTCTTTGTCTCCACAGACTCCTAAGTGCCACCACTCACTCTTTTTCCCTCATCAATTCTATGATTCACTTCATCTTTCATAGACCCATCCGCTGACACGTCCACTCCCAAATATCTGAATACGTTCACCTCCTCCATACTCTCTCCCTCCAATCTGATATCCAATCTTTCATCACCTAATCTTTTGTTATCCTCATAACCTTACTCTTTCCTATATTCACCTTTAATTTTCTTCTTTTGCACACCCTACCAAATTCATCCACCAATCTCTGCAATTCTCTTCAGAATCTCCCAAGAGCACAGTGTCATCAGCAAAGAGCAGCTGTGACAACTCCCACTTTGTGTGTGATTCTTTATCTTTTAACTCCACGCCTTTTGCCAAGACCCTCGCATTTACTTCTCTTACAACCCCATCTATAAATATATTAAACAACCACGGTGACATCACACATCCTTGTCTAAGGCCTACTTTTACTGGGAAAAAATTTCCCTCTTTCCTACATACTCTAACTTGAGCCTCACTATCCTCGTAAAAACTCTTCACTGCTTTCAGTAACCTACCTCCTACACCATACACTTGCAACATCTGCCACATTGCCCCCCTATCCCCCTGTCATACGCCTTTTCCAAATCCAATAATGCCACAAAGACCTCTTTAGCCTTATCTAAATACTGTTCACTTATATGTTTCACTGTAACACCTGGTCCACACACCCCCTACCTTTCCTAAAGCCTCCTTGTTCATCTGCTATCCTATTCTCCGTCTTACTCTTAATTCTTTCAATTATAACTCTACCATACACTTTTACCAGGTATACTCAACAGACTTATCCCCCTATAATTTTTGCACTCTCTTTTATCCCCTTTGCCTTTATACAAAGGAACTATGCATGCTCTCTGCCAATCCCTAGGTTACCTTACCCTCTTCCATACATTTATTAATAATTGCACCAACCACTCCAAAACTATATCCCCACCTGCTTTTAACATTTCTATCTTTATCCCATCAATCCCGGCTGCCTTACCCCCTTTCATTTTACCTACTGCCTCACGAACTTCCCCCACACTCACAACTGGCTCTTCCTCACTCCTACAAGATGTTATTCCTACTTGCCCTATACACGAAATCACAGCTTCCCTATCTTCATCAACATTTAACAATTCCTCAAAATATTCCCTCCATCTTCCCAATACCTCTAACTCTCCATTTAATAACTCTCCTCTCCTATTTTTAACTGACAAATCCATTTGTTCTCTAGGCTTTCTTAACTTGTTAATCTCACTCCAAAACTTTTTCTTATTTTAAAACAAAATTTTTTGAAAACCCTTCCCCCACCTCTCATTTGCTCTTTTTTTACATTGCTTCACCATCTTTAAAACCCTCTTCTTTTCTCCATTTTCTTCCCTCCTTGCATATTTCATTGTAAAAACTTCTCATACGCTAACTTTTCTCCCTTACTATCTCTTTCTCATTTCCCCAATCGTCTCTTCCCCCCGCACCCCTTTCCTGAACCACAAATTTCTGAAACTCAAACCCATTTTTAAAATACCCCTACCTCTTCGACCCCATTGCCCCTTTCTCTCATTGCCCATTATCCCCCAATAGCGTTTAATCTTTCCCTAATGCCTCCCCTTTTTGTTTTAAAACCTTCACCTCTCTCTTCCCTGTGCTTCTATTTCCTTGTATCCAATTACCTTTTACCCCATGTAGCACAACTAGAAAGTGATCTGATATATCGGGGCCCCCCCTTAAACATGTACTCCGAAGTCTACTCAAAACCCTTTTTTTACCAAACATAATCCCAAAAAACTATGTCATTTCGCCCCATCATATTTTGTATACTTATTTATCCCTTTTTCTTAAAAAAGTATTACCCATAACTAAACCCCTTTTTTTTACAAAGTTCAAACAAAGGGTCCCATTATCATTTACACCTGGCACCCCAAATTACCTACCCCACCCTCTCTAAAATTTCTCCTACTTTAGATTCAGGGCCCCTACCCCATTACTTCTACTTGGTTCAAAGGCCCTATACATTCACTTAACATCTCCAAAAACTCCCTCTCCTCTGCATTCCCCCTCTTCTCCAGGTGCATACACGCTTATTATGACCCACTTCTCGCATCCAACCTTTACTTTAATCCACATAATTCTTGAATTTACACATTCATATTCTCTTTTCCCCTTTCCCATAACTGATCATTTAACATTACTGCTACCCCTTCCTTTGCTCTAACTCTCTCAGATACTCCAGATTTAATCCCATTTATTTCCCCCACTGAAACTCTCTCCTACCCCCTTCAGTTTTGTTTCGCTTAGGGCCAGGACATCCAACTTCTTTTCATTCATAACATCAGCAATCATCTGTTTCTTGTCTCCGCACTACATCACGCACATTTAAGCAACCCAGTTTTATAAGTTTTTCTTCTTCTCTTTTTTAGTAATTGTATACAGGAGAAGGGTTACTAGCCCATTGCTCGGCATTTTAGTCGCCTCATACGACAGCATGGCATACGGAGGAAAGATTCTTTTCCACTTTCCCCATGGACAATAGAAGAAATAAAGAAGACAAGAGCTATTTAGAAAAAGGAGAAAACCTAGATGTATGTATATATATATATGCATGTGCGTGTCTGTGAAGTGTGCCCAAAGTGTAAGTAGAGTAGCAAGATATCCCTGTTATCTAGCGTGTTTATGAGACAAAAAGAACCAGCAATCCTACCATCATGCAAAACAGTTACAGGTTTTTGTTTCACAGTCATCTGGCAGGACGGTAGTACTTCCCTGGGTGGTTGCTGTCTACCAACCTACTACCTATATAATATATATATATATATTATATATATATTATAATATATATATAATATATAATATATATTATATATATATGTGTGTGTGTGTGTGGAAAACAACCACTGTGAAAGAATAGAGAAATTCCAAGCGCTTTCGTGACTACGCACATTATCAATGAACAATTCCTTGATAATGTGAGTAGTCACGAAAAGCGCTTGGGAAATTTTCTCTATCCTTCACAGTGGTTGTTTTGCATATTCTGAAATCACCTTTTTACTGTGGTCTTATTGCATATATATATATATATATATATATATATATATATATATATATATATATTATATATATATAGGATGGGGTCCACCTCTGGTGTAAATTGTGGGACCCATAGCCTCGGAGTAGTGGAGAAAAAGGCTTCAAGGAAAAATATTTGGATTTCTTCCTGAAGCCGTTTGAATATTCCAGTTCCCCTACCACCCCATCTTTTGATATATTTTTTTTTTACTAATAGGAATATTTTATTACATAATATGGTACAAAAGATTTAAGAGATACATTGTTGATATAAAGGTGGCATATACGGTACATGCTGTTACGTGTGTATCACCGATTATAAGGCGAAAATCTCATCCAGCTCCTCAGAGCTGGGGCGTGTGCCCAAAATACAGCAGGCATTACCCCTTTGAACAGCCGCACTGAGCCGCTGGAACAGAAAACTAGCTGCCCTGGGATCCCTAGTTACCCTGATGAGTCTTTTTCCCAGCTCCTTAAGGAATTTAGATGCACTCTTTCCCCATGAGCCAAGGGTCTCTGAGCCTATGGGAACAAACATATAATGATGGGCAAGTTCTCCATATTTTCTAGACTTTTGGGACTCCCTGAAGCTGGCAGCTGCCCCTCCTTCCTCCCTGGTGTATTGGAGATAGGTATCAGCCCAAGGTAGATGCACAGTATAGTCCCACACCACCTGCTTCCCATCTGTCCAGGCTTGAAGGGTGATACCATCTGGATGCTTCTGGCTGCCATCAGATCTGCATAGTTGGGGTGGCTCCCTTACTGCTGGGCATCCAGTTGTTGTGAGGCTCCTCTTGATAATGTTATTAACCTCCTCATGTCTTGCAATCTTTCCCTCGGATTTACGGCACACAAGACCATGGTACCCGAATCGGTCTGCTGCTTCACTGCCACAAATACACCTGTGTTCGGCGAGAATAGGGGCTGCAAGTCGAAGGGCAACACCAATGCGGATGGTCTGTGGGTCGAGACGTGTGCCAAAGGGTGGAGTTGGGAACAGCCAACAGAAAGTCCCCAGCATGAGGGGCTCTCACTGCCAGGAGGCGGGCTCTATCCTTCCCTGACACACTCTGAAGCATTGTTGAGGCAATATTTTCCACTATTGGACCATCCCAGTGCGATTGTTTGTAGTTGTTGGGGGGAGCAGGTCTGGCTCCAGAGCCCGTTAGATTATCCCAGATCATTGCTCCGTCAATGAATTTTTGGTCCTGGACTCCTATTTTTGTCCCTAAGATGTTCAGGGGGAATCGCTGCTACAAGCTCTCTGGATGCAATACACGAGGACAGAAAAGCAGGTAACGCAATCTGTGATGACTTGCGGACATCAATGCCTCCTAGTCTGACTGGAAGTGTAGCTTGGTTCCACTGCCCGTCTTCTAGAGTAAGGTTAAGTACTTTCGTAAAAATCTGCCTCAGAATACTGTCATATTCGTGCAGTATAGGGTTATCATATGAAGGTGCACATCTTAGGAAATATGTCAACCTAGGCAGACTCAAGCACTTTGTAAGAAGGTACAAGGCATCGTGGGTGTCTAGATTGCCTATTCGTTGTTCCATTCTCCTTAACTCTTCCAATTTCTTCCTGAGAATTGTGTCAATGGCATTGCTTCCTAGAGGTGCTCCTAGCAAGACACTATTTGTGGGGGGCAATGACTGCTGCTCCTGGTAGTTTTGATCTCACTGCATTTATCACTTGTTGACTGACTGAGATTATTTCACATTTGGATGGATTCAGGATGAGACCCATTTCCTGTCCCCGTGTCATTACCTGTGTAAGGTCATGTAGGAGGGACTCTTTTGTACCTGCTAGTGTGCCATCATCTAGGAACCAGATGTTTAGCTCGCTGGTCAGTCTGACTGTGATTTCCCTAACTGCTATACAGAAGAGAAATGGTATATATATATATATATATATATATATATATATATATATATATATATTATATATATATATATATATATATATATATATATATATATGTCGTGCCGAATATGTAAAACTGGTCAATTAGCAAGAACTCATTTAAAATTAAGTTCTTTCTAAAATTTTCTCTTATACGTTTAAAGATATATTTTTTTCATTAATGTTAATGTAAAATTTTTTAATTTTGCACCAAAAGAATCTTAGAAAACCTACCTAACCTTATTATAACAAGAACAATTTATTTTAGCCTAACCCAACTAAATATATTTTAGGTTTGTTTACAATAATTTAATACTAAACAAACACAGCGAAATATATTTTTTTCGTTAGGTTCAGAATGATTTTGGCGAAATTATTGCATACACAAATTTTCGCTTGTCTTATATGGCAAGATGAGCATTGCTATTTAAGCCAAGATCGCAAGCTCTGCCTATTCGGCACGACATATATATATATATATATATATATATATATATTATATATTATATATATATATATATATATATATATATATATATATATATATATATATATATATATATATATATATGGCAGTGAAGGCACAGCACAGGAGATTTCCTGTTAGCTGTTCCCAATTCCTCCCTGGGCACCCGTCTCGACCCACAGGCCATTCGGATTACCTGGAGTTTACCTGGAGAGAGTTTCGGAGGTCAACGCCCCCGCGGCCCGGTCTGTGACCAGGCCTCCTGGTGGATCAGAGCCTGATCAACCAAGCTGTTGCTGCTGGCTGCACGCAAACCAACGTACGAGCCACAGCCCGGCTGGTCAGAAACCGACTTTAGGTGCTTGTCCAGTGCCAGCTTGAAGACTGTAAGGGGTCTGTTGGTAATCCCCCTTATCTATGCTGGGAGGCAGTTGAACAGTCTCGGGCCCCTGACACTTATTGTATGGTCTCTTAACGTGCTAGTGACACCCCTGCTTTTCATTGGGGGGATGTTGCATCGTCTGCCAAGTCTTTTGCTTTCGTAGTGAGTGATTTTCGTGTGCAAGTTCGGTATTAGTCCCTCTAGGATTTTCCAGGTGTATATAATCATGTATCTCTCCCGCCTGCGTTCCAGGGAATACAGGTTTAGGAACCTCAAGCGCTCCCAGTAATTGAGGTGTTTTATCTCCGTTATGCGCGCCGTGAAGGTTCTCTGTACATTTTCTAGGTCAGCAATTTCACCTGCCTTGAAAGGTGCGATTGGTGTTGCTCTTCGCCTAGCCGCCCCCATCCTCACCGAACATAGGTGTATTTGCGGCAGGGCGGCAGCTGATCAATTCAGACTTCATGGTCTTGTGTGTCACACAGCAGAAGGGAAGTATGCCAGACATGAGGAGTTCAATGACATCATAAAGAGAAGCCTCGCCACAGCCCGTTGCCCAGCTCAACGGGAACCCCAAGTACAGAGGTCTGATGGAAGTCAAAAGCGTCCTGATGGAGCCACTATGCTACCCTGGAAGGATGGAAAGCAGATTGCCTGGGACTACACCTGTGCTGCCACATTGGCAGACACCTACTTGCCATACTCCGTAGTGGAAGGGGTTGGAGCTGCCAGCCACAGGGAGACCCAGAAGATCCGAAAATATGAAGACCTTTCCCCTTGCTATAACTTCATTCCAATAGGGTCGGAGACCCTTGGAGCATGGGGCAAGTGTGCTCTAAAGTTCCTCAAAGAGCTGGGTGAAAAGCTCATCATAGAAATCAAGGACCACAGGGCGACCAGCTTTCTCTTTCAGAGACTCAGTGTTGCGATCCAGAGAGGAAATGCCTGCAGCATTCTGGGCACGTGGCCCACTGCAGGGGAGCTGGACGAAGTATTCGAGATGTAGCTCTGAGTTACCTATGTTGTTTTACTTTCTGTTGTATTTTTGTGAATGTTTGGCCAATGTATTTTTGTCTTTAAATAAAACATACTTGAAATATATGGGGTGGTAGGAGAAAATTCTCAAGCAGCTTCAGGGAAAACCTTGAGTTTTCCCTGTAGCAAGTTTATTCTTTTCTCTGAGGATGAGGGTCCCTATGACAGTTCTAGAGGTGGTACCTCCCTATATATATATATATATATATATATATATATATATATATATATATATATATATATATATATATATATATATATATATATATATATATATATATATATATATGCAAAAAGATCACAGTAAACAGGTGATTTCAGAATATGCAAAACAACCACTGTGAAAGAATAGAGAAATTCCAAAATTTATTACCGTCAAACTGGTAAAAATCTCGAACTTAGATTAAAACAACATAAATATAGCATTAGAACTGGACAAGATTCCAATGCTCTATTTATTCATGTGAGAGATTTTAACCATCCAATTGATTTTCAAAAAGTTGAGAAAGTTGTATCAAGCAAGTCCATGGTTGACAGAAATATAATTGAATCTTGTTTCATAAAAAGCAGTTTTGAAAATAAAATGAATATTTCCTTAGGTTTATATAAATTAGATTCATTTATAATTAATAAAATTTGGTTAGAGTTTAATAATACATTGGACAAATAATAAAGCTTATTTCTTGGGTAGAATAATTTGTTAGTGGGATGTCGTGAGGACCTGTCTAGTTGGACCAGCGGACCTACTGCAGTGTTCCTCTTTTCTTATGAGTCCGGTATTGTCGCGCGTCAGGCGTTTCTTTGTTGTGGGAGTTGACTGTGAGGTGTGGTCTAAGCCCTTTAATTGCCTTCCTTTGATGTATTACTTTCATAGTTATTTGACAATGTGAGTAGTCACGAAAGCGCTTGGAATTTCACTACTCTTTCACAGTGGTTGTTTTGCATATTATATATATATATATATATATATATATATATATATATATATATATATATTATATATATATATATATACATAAAATAAAATCCCTCACAGGTAGCAGGTCCAGCAGTGTACCAGACGTTCATTATCTCGAAATCATATATACAGTGTGTGGTTGTAGGATGGATTCTTAAATCCTGACCCTGCCTCTTAACTTGCCACTCTTCTGATTTACTTCCTCTTAGCCTGGTCGTACCTGCTCTTAAAACTTTGTATGGACCTCTGCCCCCGCCACATCCTCACCAAGATCATTCCACTTTCCGACCACTCTGTGACTGAAGAAATATTTTTTTAACTCTTCTGTGGCTCTTCTCTGCAACGGGTCCCAGAGTTCCCATTTCTCGCCTCAACAGCCTGTCCGCTTCTACCTACCTGGAGGTTACCTGGAGGTTATTCCGGGGATCAACGCCCCCGCGGCCCGGTCCATGACCAGGCCTCCCGATGGATCAGGGCCTGATCAACTAGGCTGTTACTGCTGGCCGCACGCAGTCCGACGTACGAGCCACAGCCCGGCTGATCCGGCACTGACTTTAGGTATCTGTCCAGCTCTCTCTTGAAGGCAGCCAGGGGTTTATTGGCAATTCCCCTAATGCTTGATGGGAGGCTGTTGAACAGTTTTGGGCCCCGGACACTTACGGTGTTTTCTCTTAGTGTACCAATGGCGCCCCTACTTTTTATTGGCGGCATTTTGCATCGCCTGCCCAGTCTTTTACTTTCGTAGGGAGTTATTTCTGTGTGCAGATTTGGGACCATTCCTTCCAAGATTTTCCAAGTGTAGATTATGATATATCTCTCCCTCCTGCGTTCCAACGAGTACAAGTCAAGTGCTTCCAAGCGTTCCCAGTAGTTAAGGTGCTTGACAGAACTTATACGTGCAGTAAAGGATCTCTGTACACTCTCTAGATCTGCGATTTCACCTGCTTTGTATGGAGATGTTAATGTACAGCAGTATTCCAGCCTAGAGAGAACAAGTGATTTGAAAAGGATCATCATGGGCTTGGCATCTCTCTTTTTGAAAGTTCTCATTATCCATCCTATCATTTTCTTTGCACGTGCGATCGTGGCACTGTTGTGATCCTTGAAAGTGAGATCCTCAGACATTACTACTCCCAGGTCCCTTACATTATTTTTCCGCTCTATTGTGTGGCCGGAGTCAGTAGTATACTCTGTTCTAGTTATTATTCCTCCAGTTTTCCATAACGGAGTAGTTGGAATTTGTCCTCATTGAACATCATATTGTTTACCGTTGCCCACTGGAAAACTTTGTTTATATCTTCTTGGAGGTTAACCGCGTCCTCAGCAGATGACAGCCTCATGCAGATCCTAGTATCATCCGCAAAGGATGATACGGTGCTGTGGTGTATATCTCTGTTTATGTCTGATGTGAGGATAAGGAATAAGATGGGGGCGAGTACTGTGCCTTGTGGAACAGAGCTCTTCACTATGGCAGCCTCCCATTTAACTCTGTTGACCACTACTCTTTGTGTTCGATTTGTTAGGAAGTTGAAGATCCATCTCCCCACTTTCCCAGTTATTCCTTTAGCACGTATTTTATGGGCTATCACGCCATGATCGCATTTGTCAAATGCTTTTGCAAAGTCTGTGTATATTACATCTGCATTCTGATTTTCTTCCAGTGCATCCAAGGCCATGTCATAGTGATCCAGTAGTTGTGAGAGGCAGGAGCGACCTGCCCTGAACCCATGTTGCCCTGGATTGTGCAGATTTTGGGAATCCAGGTGATTTGCAATCCTGCTTCTTAGCACTCTTTCAAAGATTTTTATGATGTGGGACGTCAGAGCTATTGGTCTATAGTTCTTAGCTAATGCTTTGCTGCCACCTTTATGGAGTGGGGCTATATCCGTTGTTTTAAGTGACTGTGGAATTTCACCCATGTCCAAGCTCCTCCTCCATAGTGTACTTAGGGCACCTTATCAATTCCTCTCGGTATTTTGTATGTTATCATGTCCCCCTTCCCCCGGCTCTTCTGTCATCCAGTGTTATGAGGAGCAGTTCCGTTAGCCTCTTCTTAGGCCTAGTTAATGACTTTTATCTCAGAAACAAGCCTTGTTGAACACTTCTGTATTGTCTTAGTTTCTTAACATGCTTTTTCAGGTGGGGGTTTCATGCTGGTGCTGTGTACTCACCTATATGTGATTGCATGGGTCGTGTACTCACCTAGTTGTAGTTGCAGGGGTCTATTCACAGCTCCTGGCCCCGAGTGTGTGTGTTTGTGTATTCACAAAAGTTTTCTTGATGCACATTAAGCTGGCTAAAAATAATTGTAGTTTATGCACATTTAAAGAAGTAAATAACGAAAATTAATTATCACAGTGTCCATATACAGGAAGTAAGATGACTGAAAGTAATTGGTGCCTTTCCTAACTGTATGGAAACAGATGATTATATTAACAGCAGGATGGGCACCGTGGTGGGTAGGGACATGCGAACACAATAGAAATCGGTCAATGAGGTAACTTTTATGTAAATCCAACAATCCTTGAAAAGAGCGTGGGGCGATGCAGTGAGAAATTATTGACAGTGAACGACAGAGCAGCAACAACAGTGGGAGAAGAACACCAAAATTGGGGTTCAGGGAGAGAAGTGGGCGGGGCAATGTGGGGCATTGCGCGCGCATGGTGCCAAAGGGGGAGATGGGGTGCCAATGAGGGGGTGAAGGGGTGCCAAGGTGGGGAGATGGGGTAAAGAGCCGAAATGTGAGGGGCAGGTGGCGGAGCCCAGGGCGAACCCCAACCAGCTGCAACCCTCTACACAGATTTCGTTGAGAATATTAATTTTCTAAATTTAACGTTTAGTTAATGCTGTTTGGTTTTCATCATAATACCAACAATATATTTTGAGCTTTTCATATATTCTTAAACATTCGGTGAATGACACCTTCAACAATGAACGATGATTGTTTTTTTTTACATGTTTACTCGGGCATGGAGATTGTGCCCGAGGCGTTTATGGCATGGGTGGAAGGGGGGGATGATAGGTTGGGGGAGGGGGCTGTGGCAGGGGTATAGGGAAGACCACCAAAAGGGGGAAGGGGGTGGGAAAGTGGGTGGTAGCAGGAAGAAAATCTCATATGGGCAAGTTCATTCCCTCTTCAGCATCCTCGTGGAAGGGAACTCCGGTGTCCCTTCTCGGTGTTGTGTCTTATCAGTGATCGCTAAACAACTCGACAAAAGTAGTATACTGTGAATAATACCAATTCAACAGAAAATACTTTTCCGCGTGAAACTTCCTGGAAACTTTTGGAATTGACCAGAGACGGTGTCCAGCAGTGCGCGGAAATAGTGCCTGGAATTGAACCAGCAGTCCATTTTGTGATACTCAAATCGTAAACAACAAAGACTGGTTAGCAATGAAATTAAGCGGATATCGAATGGAAGTAAGAAAACATTTGAAATGTCGATCACTCAGCACCACCGAACATTAACACTGAAGCAGAAGCAGCACTCAGCTCTAGCTGTATGCAAACACCAGAAATATGAAAGCCTCAGTGCGAGGTTTCAGAGTTCTCTATACTTCAAGAGCCTCCACTCGTACTCTCGTCGGGATGATAGATACAAACTGAGGTGTGAGAGGCTGCAGGATGAATTACACTTAAAATCTCAGTCTAGGCAAAGTCGAAATTTAGAAAGTTTGGTAACGAGGCTACTCGATGCCAGCGACACACCCTAAACTTAGATCCCCGGAAAGTTTTCTCACCGGTGACATCTGGAGCCAACGCTGTACCACACACTCATATACACACTCATGTGCACACTAATGTACTCTACTATACATATGTGCAGTGTAGTATACATATGTACACTGTAACTAACATGCAGTGCAACACTAGACATGTACATTATATTAAAATGAATACAAACATACATATGCACACTAATATACACATTTACACTATAACATATATGTACACCATCATACACATGTACACTATCATACACATGTACACTATCATACACATGTATACTCATACACTGACGATTTCACAATAACGTGAAAGTGTATGATAGTACAACTAATATTAACAAACTCTTACAACCAATTTCACTGTACCACCTCGCATGGATACTTCAGCTGGAATGAGCAAGGAGCGAGTAACTGTCACCAAGGTGAGGTGTGACCTAACCTCCATCAGTGACCTGACTCGGGAAGTGTGAATTGGCTAGCGTTTTGCAGAGATAACCACTGCCTTAGGCGCCAGTTGTCCGTGTTCAAAATAAATTGGCCTACTAACAAACTGAAGTTTGGAAATGATAATTCACACCCAAGTCTGTAATAATATTCACAGAAAAAGCTTTGCTAGTCAATCCGCTCTTGTGGTCAGGTCACGCCTCTCGTTGGTAATGGATGGGTCGTCCTTGATCGTTCTAACTAAAGAGTTTATGTGACGTTGCACAAGGATACAAGTTCTTTGTTAATAGTAGTTTTCATATCATATACGGTATAGCACACACATGTAGACTACACATAAACATACTGTACCATACACTCAAGCAACTGTACCAATGTAACTTAACATGCATTATAAATACTTTAATATTTAGTAACTCGCTGTAACGCAAGCGAATACTACATTTATCAATTAGCTATAATAAACATAATATAAAAATAATTATTGCAAAATGTTCCAGTACAGTCATGCTGTTCAAAGCGAGTTAAATTTACTTCTTAAATAAAAATACGCACCTAGTTTTACCACTTAAACATTAAATATCTCATTACAGTTAATTGTCTCATTGGTATTTTATACCACCTGACATCATCTGCTTACGCGTTAGTTTTATCTATGGATTTTAGAGATTAATAAGAAAAAGCAGGATAATAAACATATTTTATGCTTCTCTTTGCACACCCTTTGTACTGTATTTTTTTCTTTTTGCAATTAATTAAGCTGCTTACTATGTTTATATCTTCCCTTTAAACCATGCAGAAATGAGCCAGTTTGCTGGAATACTCTATTTAAACCATTGATTAACGTCTCATACATCTTAGTTATTTAGTTCAAAACTTTAGTTCTCCCACTTAGTTTTACAATGTTCAACACAGCTTATTCATGCTCTTAAATTATTGTTTTATGCCATGCAATATATTTTACAATATCAGTTGCCGGAATCTCGCAAATGAGACTTAACCAAGCTTAGTGTTATCACTTAACTGAATGATAATACTGAAATATATATATATATATATATATATATATATATATATATTATATATATATATATATATATATATATATATTATATATATATATATATATATATATATTATATATATATATATATATATATATATATAAGCGCATATGTAAGTGGCAAAACTTCTAGAATAAAACACTTCACTTACACATCTAATGCTTCATTTCTCATCCAGATGTACTTCTTATTACAATCTATTAAATGTATACTATTCCAATCCCGTAAGATATAACTATTTAGCTACTCAAGTTGTATGTAAAACTTTGGGGAGTTCTCAACAACCATCGAACTGCCTCTTTTATGTAAATTGTTTAATGATTAATTAAATTGTTTTCTCATTATTCAGCTTTGGCCATTTCACATAGTTAAAGCAGTGAGTTATATAATATAGTTCTGCTATTCTACACGTAGATACATCTTTCCCTTACCTACCCTAACTCCATGCTATTTTCATTCACCGCCCATATTTTAAGTACATTCCTGTAATCTTTTAAGTTATCATAGATTAAACTGCAAGTACTGTACTAGCAAATTATATTCCGCTTTTAATATGTTCATATTTCAATAGCTTCTCTCTCTCAATATACATCACTGGACTGTCAACTCATATTTGTAAACAATAGCAATATACGAACTTTTGTTGATGCTATTAAGCGTAATTTGGGGTATAACTTTTCTTTAATATTATTCCCATGACAAGAAAGAGCTGTCATAATTAGTTATCACTTTATGCTTATATAAATCTTCTTGGGTTACTTTGATAATTCTGCAAAATTATAACTTATATTAATATGGGAAAGGTGCTTGTTGGAAAATTAAAATCTTTAAGGAAGATAAATCTGATATCATAATAAATTACTAAAGCATTTTAAAGAAATAATAAATTACTAAAGCATTTTAAAGCAATCAGTCCTTCAACAGAAGATAAAAATTTCTTATAATTAAAGACCGATAAAATATCACCCGTCTGTTTTAATATAATAATAATAATAATAATAATAATAATAATAATAATAATAATAATAATAATAATAATAATAATAATAATAATAATAATAATAAAGGGTCCTTCATAAGCATTTTAGTCTTAGGACCTGGTTATATTACCAGTTGGTAATTTCAAAAATTTATTTCTCCATAACAAACTTCTGATATAATATTTCTTAACACGAATGAGTCCACATTGAAGATAGTAAACAAAGTAAGTGCTACATATTTCAGCCTGTTATACTCTGTTTACTTAATGTTGAAAAGGGCCTACATATTAGGCCCTTTTCAACACTAATCTATTGTACTGCATATACGAGTCTGTAGTTTCGTTTATGGTATTGACCATCGTTTATTACACCTCTCTGGGTACCATATTTGTCTATTATGAACTAATAATCTGTGGGTGCCACCAAATTTCCAAAGTCTGGGTTCGTATACATTTTTCTCTTGTAATTAAAGTAATTAAATGTCTTTAATCATTATTTATGTATCACTTGTTTCTAGTCTGTGTAGGTTTTTTCTTATAACTGTACGTCTTTTGGCATTTGTTTTATATGTTGAAATTAAAATCGTTCGTCTCAAGCCCAGATCAATGCAGGTTATTCACAATCAGCAAGCAAAACCGAGTTTTCCATAAAACAGGAAGGATAAAGGATATATATTTGAAAGAATCATTTTCACAATACAAATTTTACCAAACTTATATATCGACACATATGTTAAAAAAAAACGAAAATATGCATCTTGATTTTAACCTATTGCTCTAAGTTATTTTTATCTTTAGCATTATCTCTGACAATACAAGCTACCTTCAAAGTTTAGCTTTCTTTACTATGATTTCCCTAAGAATTTTCAGTTTCATAGATTTTCAAAAATTTATTCGAGTACATCTTCACTTATATATACTGATAGGTGTATATCATTTAGCGTATATGCACTGAGAGTTTATTTGACTGGTGGTAAACAGGTGCCATATATCCTTAATGACCTTTGTAGGTCAATAGGATTTAAGCCTCAATTAGCCAAGCAATCAACCACACTGCCGTACTACGATTTCTTGTCTGTATGTTTTCAAGGCTCATGATGGAGCCTCAGTAGTTTTGTACGTCTCTTTTTACATAGTTCGCCGTCCCTTCGTTGTGTCAGTTAACCTTGATCTGAACATTGATTTGGCTCGCCTCTGGCGTATTCATTCACATCAGCACTTCTCTGAATCACTTACTTGCGTCAACCCCCTCTCCCGCTCATTAGTTTTTCTGCGTTTTCCTCCTTTCACAATTTTACCCTCCCCCTCTTTCCCCAATCTCTTCCTCTCTCTCTCTTCCTCTCCCTCTCCTCTCTCTCTTTTTTTTCTCTCTCTCTCTCTTTCTCTTCTCTCTCTCTTTCTCTCTTCTCTCTCTCTCTCTCTCTCTCTCTCTCTCTCTCTCTCTCTCTCTCTCTCTCTCTCTCTCTCTCTCTCTCTCTCTCTCTCTCTCATTATCTGTTGTCTATTATTCGTAGTTGAAATGCTAACTCATTACTTTTTTTTTTTCAGTGACTATTTTCATTCATGAAATTCGATTATATATTTAATACCAATTATTTTTTCTTGTTTAATTTTAGTTAGTAGCAATAAGATTTTTTTAAGTATATTATCGTTTGATTTTGTAGTAGTTGTATTATCCTGATTAAACTCTTACTCTTTCGCTATAAGTTGTAATTATTACATCAAACATAAAACAGTTATTGCTCTTGCAATTGTGACGCAACATATGTTCTGGAGATACAATTGTTGTGGTTTCCGCGTGAGCTTATGAGTCTTTATTAGTATATTATTATTCGGAAGTGCTAAACCCAAGAGGGCCATACAGCAACCTATTTTTATTAATAGGCCATAATTGATGGGCTCAATGTCGCTTTCTTCCTCACCGAACAAATCAATTATCATGAATCTGATAATTTAGCCATACCATATTATAAAATATTTTAGTCTTTGTACTAAGGTGCGTTAGTCAACTGTCTTGTGATAAAAAAAGAAAAAGATTTTTGCCCAACACGTAATACTAGAGCCAAGGAAGATGTACAAACTGGCCAGCTAACTAGGACGCTCATTAATCTCTTCCATTAGAATATTCATTATCGACGAATTACATAATATATATATATATATATATATATATATATATATATATATATATATATATATATATATATATATATATATATATACATACAATCACGCGGGGGAGTTGAATGATGGCTCTAGACCTTTCGTGTTTCAGTCAACATATATCATCAGGAGCTTGTAATGTTGCAGACAAGAGAAGGTCCAGGCAAATACGGTCACAGGGAGAACCTTTGCGAAGGATCTCCCTGTGATCGTATTTGCTTGGGATTTCTCCTCTCTTTTGAAATATTGCAAGATCCTGATGTGTTGATTGCAACACGAAAGGCCTAGAGCGATCATTCAACTACCCCTTCCCCCCCCCCCCCCGTGGTTGTTTTGCGTCTTGTATCGCTTCGCGATTTTTGCATATATATATATATATATATATATATATATATATATATATATATATATATATATATATATATATATATATATATATATATATATATATATATATATATATATATATATTGTAGGACGATATACATTGCACTACACAGTTCGTAATTCATCCAGTTGGAAAATTCTAAGAATCTCCAACTTAAAAAGTGGGTGTGTATCCGATCTACAGCATCAAACCAGAGGACCAAGCTCTTTCTAACAGGTGTTTGTATATCGAGAAAGAAACTGCAAAACTTGCACAATGAACCACAATTGAAAACCAGGTTCTTTGGCGTGGCATCATCAGTTTCGTAGTATCGTACCTACGTATGTAGAATAGAGGACTGACAACATATTGTGCAATTGTAAAGACATACAGACATGAAATCAAACAAGGTACGTCGACCCTTCTTAGATGCCTTTTATTTTTTTGCTTTAGGCTGCTGTATATAAAGCTTTTATATATTTTTTTTTTATTTATAGGCTGTTGCAAATTTGCTCCAAATTTATGGATATTCAGTTCTGTAGTTTCCTCTTGGCAGCTACCTGCAGTTCCACGGCTTTTCCATATAATATTAGACTGAGAAACTATCCACAGGACCTTCGTTTTCTATATATTTGATTCGCTTTTATTTTATTACTCGCGCTCGGTGCACAGTAGTTTATGATTCGTTGTTATTTTGTTTCGCTCAAAGGTTTCTTTTCGTTTTCCTGCATCGCTCGATACTTGCATTTGATTCTTTAGCTCTCGTTCGCCACATTCACTTGATTCCGTTAACTGCTCATCTTTATGTCAGTTTTTATTCTTTCACTGCCTTAAATTCTGAACTTTGCGCAATGCTGTCCTGTCGAATTCTTTTACCTTCTAAAACTGGGTGTTAATGCGAATGCATGCATGTATATTGTGTAATATATATAATATATATATATATATATATATATATATATATATATATATATATATATATATATATATATATATATATATATATATATTATATATATATATATATATATATATATATATATATATATATATATATATATATATATAATATATATATATAAGTATGTATTATAAAATCACAAGGGAGAGGAATATATAACTAGAGGCCTCTTAACCACTGCGTGCCCTTTTCAAGACCTCTGACAAAGGCCCGAAACGGTTGAAAGGCATGAGTTAAGAATTCTTATCCCACATAATCTGCACACCCTAGTCACCCAATTCTGATCTGTTTTTTGGCATAGTCATTATTTTCAAGCTGTCTCACTCATTCATAGACTATTTTAAGTTTGAGACCTGCTATAGCGTCTTACATTACTGTGGCTACTACCCATCCTTGATTATGGTTAAGACATTTTGATCCAAGGACCTGAAGCCACTTTTCCTTTTTTGAGATGAAACCTGACTGCCTCCTGTTCTCCAGGTACCATTGTGGCTTTAATGCTTCATTATTAATATTATAATTATTCAGTGACTCATAATATTCATGGGAAAGCAGTAAACCCGTGAATGTTAGATGGCGCCTGTTGAAGGAAGTGAAATCTAATCCAATGAATGGGAGAGTAATTTCAGTTACTTGAATCAAGGATCCCTTACCAGTAACAGGGAACCCCCCCAGGGAACCCCCCCCCCAATCCCTGGAAAGGACTGTCTAGCATTACTTTTCTCACTTCTGGTTTAGTTCAATGACTGCCCTTGGTTTCTGAACTGCAACATATTTTGCTCAGTGGCTGACTTAACGTTTTGTTTGTATGGCATTTGTGTGATTAATTGGTGTCGCTGGAGCATGCTAGCGACAGTATATTTATCATATATTGATTCTGCATTATATTTTTGCCACTTCATTAAGCTCTAATGTTTTAATTTTGCTGGCAGTAGTATATGCAGGAGGCATGACAGCATTATTATTTAAATATGCAGGGGTATTTGTTTGATATCAGTAATATGTCCATAAAATGCAGTATATTGACATTTCAGATATCTCTCGGCCTTTCCGCTATCGTGACCTCCAAACAACAAAATAAATTTGTTTTATTGTTTACAGGGTTGTAAAATTTAAACGTGTGGATGCTCCATAAGGAAGTAATGAAAATATTTTAGGTAATTCATGTACTGAAAAATGTTAAATCTGATGTTGATGTTTGTTATGTTTAATTGCCATCGATTAAAGGCCGTAATCAAGAAACCTTGACATTAGTGTCAAAGATATTTTAATCTATAATATAAGGGTAAAAAACTCAACTTATATACATATATATGCAAAACAATCGCAGACAGGCGATCTTAACAATGCAAGACAAACCACGGGGATTGGAAATCTTTAGCTCAAGTACTTTCACACTTCTCAGTGCGTCATCAGGAGCTGTGCAATGTTGCAAGAGCAACAACAGAAGAAGTAGGGTAAGTTTTAGGAGTATGTGTATGAAAACTTACCCTACTTATCCTGTTGTTGCTCTTTCAACATTGCACAGCTCCTGACGACGCACTGAGAAGTGTGAAAGTACTTGAGTTAAAGATTTCCAACCCCCGTGGCTTGTCTTGCATACGTATAAATATATATATATAATATATATATTATATAAATATATATATATATAATAAATATATATATATAATATATATGATGTGTGTGTGGTTGTGTGGTGTGTGTGTGTGTGTGTGGTGTTGTTGTGTAATGTACTCACCTATTTGTGGTTGCAGGGGTCGAGTCTTAGCTCCTGGTCCCGTGTGTGTGTGTGTGTGTGTGTGTGTGTGTGTGTGTGTGTGTGTGTGTGTGTGTGTGTGTGTACTCACCTAGTTGAGGTTGCAGGGGTCGATTCCAAGCTCCTGGCCCCGCCTCTTCACTGGTCGCTGCTAGGTCACTCTCCCTGAACCTTGAGCTTTATCATACCTCTGATTAAAGCTATGTATGGATCCTGCCTCCACTACATCGCTCCCCAAACTATTCCACTTCCTGACTACTCTGTGGCTGAAGAAATACTTCCTAACATCCCTGTGATTCATCTGTGTCTTCAACTTCCAACTGTGTCCCCTTGTTGCTGTGTCCCATCTCTGGAACATCCTGTCTTTGTCCACCTTGTCAATTCCTCTCAGTATTTTGTATGTCGTTATCATGTCCCCCCTATCTCTCCTGTCCTCCAGTGTCGTCAGGTTGATTTCCCTTAACCTCTCCTCGTAGGACATACCTCTTAGCTCTGGGACTAGTCTTGTTGCAAACTTTTGCACTTTCTCTAGTTTCTTTACGGGCTTGGCTAGGTGTGGATTCCAAACTGGTGCCGCATACTCCAATATGGGCCTAATGTACACGGTGTACAGGATCCTGAACGATTCCTTATTGAGATGTCGGAATGCTGTTCTGAGGTTTGCTAGGCGCCCATATGCTGCAGCAGTTATTTGGTTGATGTGCACTTCAGGAGATGTGCCTGGTGTTATACTCACCCGAAGATCTTTTTCCTTGAGTGAGGTTTGTAGTCTCTGGCCCCATAGACTGTTCTCCGTCCGCGGTCTTCTTTGCCCTTCCCCAATTTTCATGGCTTTGCACTTGGTGGGGTTGAACTCCAGGAGCCACTTGTTGGACCATGTGTGCAGCCTGTCCAGATCCCTTTGTAGTTCTGCCTGGTCTTCGATCGAATGAATTCTTCTCATCAACTTCACGTCATCTGCAAACAGGGACACTTCGGAATCTATTCCTTCCGTCATGTCGCTCACAAATACCAGAAACAGCACTGGTCTTAGGACTGACCCCTGTGGGACCCAGCTGGTCACAGGTGCCCACTCTGACACCTCGCCACGTACCATGACTCGCTGCTGTCTTCCTGACAAGTATTCCCTGATCCATTGTAGTGCCTTCCCTGTTATCCCGCTGGTCCCTCCATTTTTGCACTAATCTCTTGTGTGAACTGTGTCGAACGCCTTCTTGCAGTCCAAGAAAATGTAATCCACCCATCCCTCTCTCTCTTGTCTTACTGCTGTCACCATGTCATAGAACTCCAGTAGGTTTGTGACACAGGATTTTCCCCTCCCTGAAACCAATTTGGGGCTGTTTTTAAAAACATTCCTTTTTATGTTTTTTACCACTCTTCTCCTGATAACTTCTCCATGACTTTTTCATACTATACATGTCCGACACTGGTCTTAGTTTAGTGCTTCATGTCTGCTCCTTTTTTAAAGATTGGGACTACATTTGCTGTCTTTCCCTGCCCCAACAATCCCCTGTTTTTGATAAAGGACTGAAAATTGTTGTTAGGGTCCATAGCGCCTCGCTCCCCCAGGACCCATGAGAGATGTTATCCGGCCCCATTGCCTTTGAGGATCAGCTCACTTGAAAGCCTCTTTACTTCTTCCCCGGGTTTTGGCTGTGTCCAGCACTTGGTGGGTTTTCCCCACCCTCCTCTTTTTGGAGCCCCTTTTGCTCCCTGTGAACACTTCTTTGAATCTTTGTTGATTCCTCACATACTTCACGTCATTTCTTTTTGTCCCCTCCTCCTTCCTTCCCTTTAAACCCGATTACCTGGCCTTGACGTTGTTTTTCCCCTGTGGGGCTGTATAAAGTTTCGGGTCGATTTGGGTTTTGCTGCTATGTCGTTTTCATAGGGGCTTTTGGCCTCCCCTTTTTATCTGTGCATATTCATTTCGGCTCACGACTGCCTCCTCATTCCCTTGGGGCCTTTGCCTTCTAATTTTTTTCCATCCCTACACACTTGGATTTGCCTCTCTAATAATTCCTCCTTTGGGGGTTGTGTGTGTGTGTGTGTTGTGTGTGTGTGTGTGTGGTGTGTGGTGTGTGTGTGGTGTGTGTGTGTGGTTGTATGTTGTGGTGTATATGTGTGTATATGTGTGTATATGTGTGTATGTATGTATGTATGTATGTGTGTGTGTGTGTGTGTGTCACACATATTAGGCAATATATAATATATACATGTATATATATATATATATATATAATATATATATATATATATATATATATATATAAATATATATATATATATAATATATATATATATATGTATATATATATAATATATATATATATATAAATATATATATATATATATATATATATATATATATATATATATGTCGTGCCGAATATATAAAACTGGTCAGTTAGCAAGAACTCATTTTAAAATTAAGTCCTTTCTAAAATTTTCTCTTATACGTTTAAAGATATATTTTTTTTTCATTAACGTTAATGTAAAAAATTTTAATTTTGCTCCAAAAGAATCTTAGAAAACTCACCTAACCTTATTATAACAAGAACAATTTACTTTAGCCTAACCCAACTAAATATATTTTAGATTTGTTTACAATAATTTAATACTAAACAAACACAGTGAAATATATTTTTTTCGTTAGGTTCAGATGATTTTGGCAAAAATTATTGCATACACAAATTTTCACTTGTCCTATATGGCAAGATGAGCGTTGTTATTTAAGCCAAGATCGCAAGTTCTGCCTATTCGGCACGACATATATATGTCGTGCCGAATAGGCAGAATTTTTTTTTTTTATTCGCCGGTATTATCCCGGCCCGGGTCTTTTCCAAGTAGTGGTGACCCGGCCTTGGCTCCCTATCTGGGGAGTGTCTCGAGACTTAAGTCTCCCATGGGAGGAGGTACAAGTACCTCCTCATCTTTGGGACCAAGTGTCCCCAGGCCTAGCCACATTCCCCGCCCTCACGGGGCTCGTAGGGAGAAGCTAGTCCTCTGGTCTGCCATCTACCCCGCCTCAAAGGGGCTCGTGGGGATGGCAGTCTTATTGTCATGTAGGGGGGTAATGATTAGGGGAATATGGGGGTAAGAGGAGGGAGTTAGTAGGTAGGGGACAGGCGAGGCAGTAGGAGGGATGAGGGCAGAGGTAGGTAGGTAATGTGAGGTCACTGGTGACTACACCTTCACCTCTCATTACTCTACCCGCCACACTACACTACTCACCCTCTCACTACTTTAACTAAACATAAATAATGGAAATAAGAATAAATAACGGGGACAGCGAATATTACTATTCTACTCAAACACAGTTTATTATTAAGTCCTTGTACAATAATATATTGGGAACAGAGTACATCATTGGGGTTTAGATAAATGGGGTGGTACACATAAGCAGTGAGACAGGGAACACAATCAACTTGACGAAAATGAATATAACTTACAATATAGCACAGAGGACAGTTCACTACAGGAACTAAGCCCGAGGTCCCAAGACCTACACAGCACGAGTACTGCTCCAAGCCAGTACTCTGCCCAATG